>PVIA01000311.1:0-500809 GCA_004024845.1 Tonatia bakeri | reverse complement strand
AAAAAAAAAAAAAAAAAAAAAAAAAAAAAAAAAAAAAAAAAAAAAAAAAAAAAAAAAAAAAAAAAAAAAAAAAAAAAAAAAAGGCCCAAGTGAAAGAACAGATCAAAGTTCCAGAAAAAATACAACTAAGCAATGAAGAGATAGCCAACTTATTGGATGCACAGTTCAAAGCACTGGTGATCAGGACACTCACAGAATTGGTTGAATCTGGTCGCAAATTAGATGAAAAAATGAAGGCTACACTAAGTGAAATGAAGGAAAATGTACAGGGAACCAATAGTGAGGGGAAGGAAACTGGAACTCAAATCAATGGAGTAGACCAGAAGGAAGAAAGAAACAACCAAACAGAAAAGAATGAAGAAACAAGAATTCAAAAAAATGAGGAGAGGCTTAGGAATCCCCAGGACATCTTTAAATGTCTCAACATCCAAATTATAAGGTACCAGAAGGGGAAGAGGAAGAGCAACAAGTGGAAAAGTTATTTGAACAAATAATAGAGGAAAACTTCCCCAATCTGGCAAAGGAAATAGACTTTCAAGGAAGTCCAGGAAGCTCAGAGTCCCAAAGAACTTGGACCCAAGGAGGAACACACCAAGGCACATCATAAGTACATTAGCCAAGGTAATTACCTTAGCCAAGGTAAAAATGAAGGAGAGAATCCTAGAAGCAGCAAGAGATAAGGAGACAGTCACCTACAAAGGACTGCCCATCAGACTGTCAGCTGATTTCTCAAAAGAGACCTTGCAGGTAAGAAGGGGCTGGAAAGAAGTATTCCAAGTCATGAAAGGCAAGGACCTCCATCCAAGATTGCTCTTCCCAGCAAAGCTTTCATTTAGAATGGAAGGGCAGATTAAGTGCTTCTTAAATAAGGCCAAGTTAAAGGAGCTCATCATCACCAAGCCTTTATTGTATGAAATGTTAAAGGGACTTACCTAAGAAAAAGAAGATAAAAAACATGTAGAGTAAAATGACAGCAAATTCACAATTATTAACAACCATACCTAAAACAAAAACAAACTAAGCAAATAACTAGAACAGGAACAGAACCATAGAAATGGAGATCACATGGAGGGTTAGCAACAGGGGAGTGGGAAAAGGAGAGAGGGGGAAAAGGTTCAGAGAGTAAGTAGCATCAATAGTAGGTAGAAAATAGACAGGCAGAGGGTAAGAATAGTATGGGAAATGGAGAAGCTAAAGAACTTAAAAGTCTGACACATGGACATGAACTAAAGTAGGGAAAGGTGGGTGGAAGAGGGTGTGCAGGGCAGAGGGGTATAAAGGGGCGGGGAAATGGGACAACTGTAAAAGCACAATCAATAAACTGTATTTTTTAAAAACAAGTAACCACATAGGATGGTCTGAATGTAAAATTTCTAACTAAAAGCTGGTCATGGTGAGTAGTCACGCCCTAGGCCTATAGCTTCCTTAACAAAGGTCAATCTTCATCTTAACTGAGCCGGTCTATTATTATCTTTTTGTATCTACAATAACAAAACTTTGAAAGGTCAGAGGAATCTCCTTTTCAAGACCCTTCAGACACAACACCCTTCAGCAGAGCAGAAAACCACAGAACCCCTCATTGTTATCTTACTCCCCACATACCATGTCTATGTGCTGTAAATGTTAATTATTAATGATCTTGCACCCACCAATGTAAAAGAAGTGTGTGACTCTCCATTTTACTTTTTAACCAATCCCAGAGATTTCCCTGCTTTGCTTCCCCCGCCCCTACTCCACTACCAATGAATTTTATGTAATACTCCCATGTCTCCTCCTTTGATTCTATTTTTTTATTCTAATTTATAAAGTAAGACTGTTCTCCTTAGGAGCATTTTCTCAATTCCTAGAGATAGTTGTTTCCTAGCAATTTTCATTAGTTTGGCTCAAATAAACTCATAAAAATTCACTACAGGCTTGGATGCTTCTTACATTGATATTATTAAAATAAAACCTTGCTTTTTAAGCTGAGGCTGGTTACATAGGTATGTTCAGTTTGTGAAAATTCAGTGAGTTCTGTGTTTAGGATATAGGTACTTCTCTGATATATATGTACTTGCATAAAAAGGTATTGTTGTTGTTGTTTCTTAATAAAATAAAACCTGTGGGCAAGGAACAAAGTGCAGGCTCCTGTTGTACTGTAGGCAAATGTGTGGTTAAGAAGCCACACAGACGTGCTGGATGCAAACAGACCAGAAGAGCAGGTTCACACCCACATTTTATGGGACTTGTTTAAGTTGTTTGTATAGTTATGGTAGCAAGTTTTAGAATTGTTGTTCTGTTTTATATTGTTTTGATTGTTATTAGATGTTTGATAGGGTTAGGGAACATGCTTTGATTTCTTAATTTTTAAAAAGAAATTATTTTTTAATTTTTTTAGACTCACCTGAGAACATGTTCATTGACGTTAAAGAGAAGGGAAGGGGGAGAGAGAGGGACAGAAACATTGATGATCAATTTGTTGCCTCTTGTATGCACCCCCAACTGGAGATCAAACCCATGACCCTTTGTTTCACAGGATCATGATCAGACCAACTGAGCCACACCAGCCAGGGCAATTTGTTGGGTTTTGAAGTCTGACAGAGTAGAGCACTTAAGTATGAAGGGGAATTTTGTCCAGGAGAATTATAAAAGTGCCTAGTTATGTATTTTAAGTATTTGAAGGAATCAGATATTACATTCATAATATAGAGTGAACTAAGGTAATCTAATAAAGTTTGGAAATACAAGTATATCTCATTTTATTGTTTTTTTTTTTTTTTGCAGATGTTGCATGTTTAATAGATTGACTGCAAGACACCCCCACTGACTAAAAGATTTTGTTATATTGTAACATGGGCTTTATTGCTATGGTCTGGAACCAAACTCAAAAAAGCTCAGTACTGTTGTTTGGGGACATTTTTTTTTCAGGGGTGGGGAAATTTAATCTGTCCAATGTATACACAAATTGAGCATTGTTTAAAGAACAAGGAAACAGCGTCTTTTGATTTTTTAACATTATTAGGTGTTTGAATCATTTAGCAAGATTTATAAACTGAACATAAGTGTTGAAGAACATAATGCCCCCTCCCCACCATTCAATTGACAGGTCTCCACAGTTCAGTTTAGAAAAATTAAGGAGATACAGCTGCTTGTACTACAGAAAAGCCCAAGGCTCTTTTCTCCTAACAACACATGATTTTTTTTGTCTGAAAAATAAATTTTTTGGAATGTTTATATAAAAGTAGTATTTTCTAATGAGAGTTTCTTCCCTAAAAGGACATTATCAAAGACAGATTTCCCTGTTCAGTCCTTAGAAGAGCTCATTAAGTCTTAGAAGTTCTGGGGATTCTCACCAATGATTTGTTTTTCCTTTCTTAATCAAGCAAGGATGAAATACTGCCATTCACCGACATCCCTCTATTTCTTCCAGTCTTGTTAAGGAAAGACTCAAGGGGAGCCCCTCAGTACATCCTGTGTCCTTTACTGTAGGGCCCAGACTTCTATATCCCACAACCTGGCAATGTCTCAAAATTATTTTGTTTTGAAGACCTACATAGATTTTTCAACCATTTATATGAATAAATAAGCAGGGAAAAAATAAATAAATACAAATAAAACCATGCCATTTCCCATCACAATTATTTTATTACAGAAATAACATTTTGGCAACAAAATGCAGAAAGGACATGACTTTGACTAAGGACAATTTTTAACATGAAATATGCACAGCTGAATGAAAATCTCAGAGTTGTCCATATTGCCCTGGTAGAGGTATAAATGTCATAGGAGAGAGACCACTTTCCAGCTGGGAATCAGGGCCCAGAGAACAGGCTGTGTGCACAGTCTTGTCCCTGCTGTGAGCAGAAGCTCCTATACTTAAAACAGCCTAACTCTGTCACCAAACTGCCCCATTTGGTCAAGCGTGAGGACAGCTCTATTTCTTCCTCTGCCTCCTCCTGAAGAGCCCTGAACTGCCTGGCCCTCCTGGCCCTTTTGTGGGCAAAATATCAGCCTCCTTTTTAAAGTATCTGTACCTCTTGATTAATGAGACTTTCAAATGATAAATCAATATTATTTTAGACTTCAAGGTTATCACTGGGCAAACCATGAGCCTGAAGACCTCATTTGAGCCCTTCATTTCCCTTGGGGAATAGCTATGGAGAACAGCTATGACAGAAGTGACACCCTGCTTCAGAAAGGAGAAGCATCCTCCCATTGGACTGCACTGCCTTCCTGGCAGAAAATTTAGTATTATTTGGCTGTTTCTATCTTCTGTAAAAGAATAGCCATCTTTCCCAAAGAACATGTGTGGGAAAAAACTTTCATATATAAATATACCTCCTATTCAGATCACAAGTATTTTCTCTGTGTGTTATCCATCTCATGCAGGGTCTTTTAGACTCCTAGAGAATAAGGCTTACTGAAAAGCTAGCCAGTATAATTGATTACTAAATGGATGTTATATTAGAGTTTTCTATAGACTTGGAAAATTTTTTTTTATAGAATTTCTTTTTTCCTTCTTTTTTTTAATGTTTTCCTTTTTTTTAAGATTTTATTTATTTATTTATTTTAGAGAGGGAAGGGAGAGGGGGGGAGAGAGAGAGAGAAACATCAATGTGCGGTTGCTGGGGGACATGGCCTGAAACCTAGGCATGTGCCCTGACTGGGAATCGAACCTGCAATGCCTGGTTCGCAGCCCGTGCTCAATCCACTGAACTATGCCAGCCAGGGCTCTAGACTTGGAAAATTTTTAAGTCCAGTATGCTTCACCTTCCCTTAAAGACTTTTGATTTGTGAGGGGAGGAAGATGGCAGAGCAGTGAATGGAAGTCACACTGACCTCCCAGTACCAATCTGGAATTACAACTCAGTTGTGGAGAAACCACCCAGAACGAACAACTGAGCAATATCAAGAGAGAAGCCTTATAACCTTGGACAGACAGAAGAATCAGCTTCAGCACAACCTATCTGGTAAGGAGTGCAGTAGAGACTTGAGAGGGCTGGCTGGGCACCCACTGGCGGCAGCGCTGGAGGGATAATTAAATTCCTGGTTGGATCCCCCTGAGAAGAATGGGATCCCTAAGCTGGGATGCCCAGCTTAGAACACCACAGCCAAAAAAGTACACAGATAACGACCAGCAGCAAAAGTGGCACAGTTGCTGTCTGCCAGAGATGGTTGGCTGGAGGTGCAAGAACTGATTAAAGGGCCAACACACAAATTTTCACTTGCAGCCACTCTTCTCAGGATCTAACAAAGGCAAGGGGAGAATGGGCTGGTGATGAATGAGGAGAGACTGAGGACAGAAGCTTTGGGGAGAGAACTAAAAGAGTAGATGCTGGGATCCTGGTGCTGAGTCATCTTCCATACAGCAGCAGCCATCCTGCTCAGGCAGACCACTCCCCTCCAATCAGCAGTAGCCTGAGGGGAAACAATAGCCCCCACCACAAGAGGGATTGGGCCCCACCTATGGTGCTTAAACCTGACTGTTGAGTGCAGAGTGACTAGATTAACTAGTGAAGGAAAGAGTCATGGACAGTAGATTCCCTGGAAGTCTCAAACAGGCTGCCTAAGTCCAGACAGGGTCAACATCTGATATCAGCAGAGGCAGATCCAGAAAGAAAAAGAAAGTGGTAATTATGACAAGCTATTGAGATGAAATACATTGTGGTCTTCTCCATGATTTGCAATATTTTCTTTCCTGCATAGCTTTTTAACATTCATTTCTTGTCCAGCGAGTTTGTGCATATTAGTCACTAGATATTTTTAAAGATTTTATTTAATTAATTAATTAATTATTTTTAGACAGAGGGGAAGGGAAGAAGAAAGAGAAGGAGAGAAACATTAATGTGTGGTTGCCTCTTGCACGTCCCCTACTGGGAACCTGGCCCACAAACCAGGCATGTGCCCTGACTGAGAATCAAGCCAGCAACCCTTTGGTTTGAAGGCCAGTGCTCAATCCACTGAGTCACACCAGCCAGGGCTTACTTAAGTCACTAGATTTTATACTATAGTGCATTTCAATTCATATATTTTGCCCCTCCCTTCTCTTATCTCATTTTACTTTCCTCTTTTCTTACATTTTTTCATTTCAGATTCTGTTTTCTCTCTTGCTACAACTTGTTTCCATTCTGCACTCTTACTGTTTCTCTCCCATCCAGACACACAAAACCAATTTTCTTGTCAATGGTCATGTCACTTCCTTTTTTCCCCGCTCTTAAAATACCCACATTCTCTCTTCACCTTTAGCAACCTTTGCTAGTTGGTTGTAAGTAGTTATTGTTACATTTTTTTTTCAATTTTATCTCTAGAGCTTCACTAATTTTGTGTTTCAAATAACAAATTTTAGTGTTCCCTCTCTTACTCTTTTTTTTGTCTCAAATTTTTAATTTTGCCATCTTAGCCTGTTTTTTCTTCCTTCTATTTCTCTTTCATCCTGCCCTTTTATTTTGCTTTATTCTCCTTTGTATTCTTTTTCCTTACATCCCAAATTTTAATTTTTCCCTATCTTAGCCTAGTTTCTGTTCCTCACTCTTAGTATTCCCTCTCATTCTATCATTTCAAAATCACTTTCCATTTCTCTACAAATCTCTTAGACTTTTCTTTGTTTCTTTTTACCTCTTATTTCTATACCACCTATATTAATTTTAGCTCATTTCTGGTTGATAGTACTGTGGCGGGTCTTTCTCTCCATTTTGGCTCCTATATTTTTATTAAATTATTTACTATTTTTTCTTCCTTTTTCTTTCTATCATTTTATTTTACATTATTTTAATTTCTGTTTAAAACAATAGTATATACTTCCCTTATCATACTCCATTCCACATTCTTCATTCCCTTTTTTATTCATGATGTAAATTTTACTTTCTCTCTTTGGATTGCTCCAACTCCCAACACTTATTAGTACTCCTCCCTCTACCCTCTCAAAATCATTTCTCATTCAGTAGGTCATCTCATATCCACTCACCTTTCTTATAATAGTCTTAATCTCTTCACACCCTTATTAATACTGTTTAATCTGCTGTTGATAGCGGGATTGGGGGGGTGAGTTATTTTTGCAGGTGTGGGTTTGTTGCCTGGGTTCTGTGGTTTTCCTCAGGCAGTACCTGCACAACAGCACATAAGAAGTGGTGGGCAAAGTGAATCTCAGTCAACTAGCTGGAGGGAAAGATCCACTAAAGAAAGACCTAACAACAATAAAACCCAATTACATCCAGAGAGCCAACATAAATGGCATAAAGAGCATCCCAAAAGCATTTAGTTCAGTTGATCAAGGAGACTGCACCACTGAATCTCACAGCCCTCCTACCACAGAAGTTCAAAACACAAAGTCAGGGAATCAAAACAGAACAATTTAAGAAGCAGAAGCAAACAAGAAGAGTCTCACAAATAATGGGAAGACAAAGAAACAACCACCAATCAAAAAGAAAGGAGGAATCCTCAGAAAGAGAGCTAAATGAAACAGAAGCAAATCAACTATCATATAGTGAGGTCAAAGCAATGGATACAAGTAAGCTCAATAAGCTCTGTGAGAATTACAAAAATTTCTAGGGAAAACTACAAGGAACATACTCCAAACTATATCAGCACTGAAAAGGACATAGAAACAATCAACAAGGGTCAAGAGGAAATACAGAATATGATTTCTGAATTAAAGAACACAGTAGAAGGAATCAAAAGCAGGCTAGATGAAGAGTCCATCAAGAAGACATAAATATTGTAAACATATATACACCCAACATAGGAACACCCAAATATATAAGGAAATTTGTGGAGGACTTCAAGAAATATATAGACACCAATACAATTATAGGAGGAGATTTTAACACCCACTGTCAAAAATGGACAGGTCTTCCAAATAAAATATCAAAAAGGATATTGCAGCATTGAACAGTGCCCTAGATCAAATGTACTTAATTGATATATATATAGAACCTTTCATCCCAAGGAAGCACAATACATATTCTTTTCAAATGCATGTAGAATGTTTTCAAAGATAGACCACATGATGGAACACAAAAAAAGTGTCAACAAATTCAAGAAAATTTAAATCATATCAAGCATTTTCTCAGACCACAAGGGTTTGAAACTAGAAACCAACCTCAAGGAAAAAATTCAAAAATATTCAAACTCATGGAGACTGAACAGCATGCTATTAAATAATGAATAAGTTATTAATGAGATCAAGGGAGAAATTGAAAAGTTTCTGGAAACAAATGAAAATGAACACACAATAGTGCAAAACATATAGGACACAGTGAAGGCAGTCCTGAGAAGGAAGTTCATACCAATACAGGCCTACCTAAAAAAGATGAAAACATTTCAAATAAACAACCTAACCTTACATCTACAAGAACTGGAGGAACAACAAAAAAACAAATCCCAGAGCAAGTAGAAGGAAGGAAATAACCAAGATCAGAGAAGAATTAAATGACATAAAGACTAAAAGAATAATTGAAAGGATCAATAAATCCAGGAGCTGGTTTTTTTTAAATATAAACAAAATTGACAAGCCTTTAAACAGACTCATCAAGAAAAAAGGAAAGAAGACACAAATAAATAAAATCAGAAATGAATCACAGGGAATTATAACTGATACCACAGAAATACAAGGGATTGTAAGAAGTTAGTATGAACAACCATATGCCAAGACATTTGAAACCTGGGTGAAATAGAAAAATTTCTAGAAAAATATAATCTTCCAAAACTGAATCATGAAGAAGCAGAAAGCCTAAACAGACCAATCACAGCTGGTGAAATTGAAGCAGTACTCAAAAAACTCTGTCACACAAAAGCCCTGGACTGTCTGATTTCACAGGAGAATTTTACAAAACATTTAAGGAAGAGCTTACTCCTATCCTTCCCAAATTATTACCAAAAACCCAAAAAGAGAAAAGACTCCCAAACTCTTTTTACAAGGCCAGAATCATCCTGATCCTCAAAACAGACAAAGACACAACAAACAAAGATCACTGTTGGCCAACATCGCTAATGAACATCGATGCTAAAATCCTCAACAAAATATTGGCAAACCACATCCAGCAATACATCAAAAATATCACACACCATGATCAAGGGGGATTCATCCCAGGCATGCAGGATGGTACAATATTCACAAATCAATATATGTAATACATCACGTAAACAAAAGAAAAGACAAAAATCATATGATCATATCAATAGATGCAGAAAAAGCATTTGATAAGGTTCAGCACCCATTTATAACAAAAAAAAAAACACTCAGCAAAGTGGGAGTAGAGGGACCATATCTCAACATAATAAAGGCCATATATAAAAAACCTACAGCTAACATCATACCCAATAGGCAAAAACCTTTCCCACAAAAATCAGAAACAAGACAAAGATGTCTGCTTTCACCACTTCTATTCAACATAGTTTTGAAAGTCCTATCTACAGCGATCAGACAAGAAGAAGAAATAAAAGCATCCAAATTGGAAAGGAATCGGTAAAACTGTCGTTGTTTGTAGAAGACATGATAGTGTACATAGAAAACCCTATAGACTCTCCCAAAAAATTACTCCATCTAATAAATGAATTTGGCAAAGCAGCTGGATACAAAATCAATATTCAGAAATTGAAGGCATTTTTATACAGCAACAATGAAATATCAGAAACAGAAATCAGGAAAAAAATATCATTTGATATAGCAAGCAAAATATCATTTGATATAGCAACAATTTCTTTGCAATTTGATATAGCAAAGAAAAATAAAGTACCTAGAAATAAACCTAACCAAGGAGGTAAAAGACCTGTACTCAGGAAACTACACAACACTGAAGAAAGAAATTAAGGAAGACACAAATATATCTGAGAAATATAATCTTCCACAAATAAACAGAAGCATATACCATGTTCATCAATTGAGAGAATTAACATCATCAAGATATCCATACTTCAGCTACATGCAAAAAAATGAAACTAGAACATGAACTCACACCTTATACAAAAATAAATTCAAGATGGATAAAAGACTTGAATATAAACCATGACACCATTAAAGTACTAGAGGAGAACATAGGTAGGAAAATCTCAGATATATCATGCAAAAACTTCTTTACTGACATGCCCCCTAGATCAAGAGACATAAAGAAAAGAATAAACAAATGGGACCTCATCAAAATAAAAAGCTTTTGCACAGCTAAAGAAAACAGTATCAAAATAAAAAGAGAATCAACTGTATGGGAAAACATATTTGCCAATGATACCTCAGACAAGGGCTTAATCTCCAAAATATATAAAGAACTTTCACGACTCCACTCTAAAAAGACAAGCAACCCAATTAAAAAATGAGCAAAGGACTTGAACAGACACTTCTCCAAGGAGGACATACAGAAGATCCAAAGGCACATGAAACGATGTTCAATATCACTAGCTATCAGATGCAGATTAAAACCACAATGAGATACCACTTCACACCAGTCACAATGGCCATCATGAGCAAAGCAACAAACAACAAGTGTTGGAGAGGTTGTGGAGAAAAGGGGACACTAGTGCACTGTTGGTGGGACTGCAGACTGGTACAACCACTGTGGAAAACAGTATGGAACTTCCTCAGAAAACTAAAAATGGATCTGCCTTTTGACCCAGCCATTCCACTGCTGGGACTATATACTAAGACTCCTAAAACACCAATCCAAAAGAACCTTTGCACCCCAATGTTCATAGCAGCACAATTTACAGTAGCCAAGTGCTGGACGCAACCTAAGTGTCCATCAGTAAATGAATGGATCAAAAAACTATGGTACATTTATACAATGGAATTCTATGCAGCAGAAAGAAAGAAGGACCTCCTACCCTATGCAACATCATGGATGGAACTGGAAAACATTATGCTAAGTGAAATGAGCCAAGCAGTGAAAGATAAATACCATATGATCTCACCTTTAACAAGAACTTAAACAACAAAACAAAGAAACAAGCAAAATATAGTCAAAGACACTGTAATAGAGGACAGGCTGATAGTGACCAGAGGAGAGAGAAGAGGGAGTTTCAGGTGAAAAGGGGAAGGGTTTACAGGAACAAAGTTAAAAAAACACATGGTCAACAACTAGGGGGAGGGTGGTAATGGGAGGGAAGTTGGGAGGGATGCATGGACGGGCTGGATTGGGAGTAAAGGGTAGAAAACTGTACTTAAACAATGATTAAAATAAATTTAAAAAAAGATGTCCATACTTCCCAAAGCAATTTATAGATTCAACAAATTCCCTATTAAAATATCAATGACATATTTCACAGATATAGAACATTTCAAAAATTTATATGCAGCCATAAATGACCCGAATAGCTGCAGCATTTTGAGAAAGAAGAACAAAGTAGGAGGAATCACTATACCTGACATCAAACTATATTACAAGGCCATGGTAATCAAAGCAGCCTGGCACTGACATAAGAACAGACACATACACCAATGGAACAGGATAGAGAGCCCAGAAATAAACCCAGGTGTCTATGGTCAATTAATATTTGACAAAGGGGGCAGAAGCATAAAATGGAGCAAAAATAGCCTCTTCAGCAAATGGTGTTGGGAGGTCTGGACAGCTACATGCAAAAAAAATGAAACTCGACCACCAACTTATGCCATACACAAAAATAAATGCAAGATGGATAAAAGACCTAAATATAAGTCATGATACCATAAAAGCCCTAGAGGAGGACATAGGCAGGAAAATCTCAGATATTCCATGCAGTAACATTTTCACCAATATGACCCCTAGAGCAAGGGACATACAGGAAAGAATAAACAAATGGGATTTTATCAAAATAAAAAGCTTCGAGTTCCGGCCAAGATGGAGGCACAGGCAGTCGCATTGTGCTTCCTCGCGCAACCAAAACTAAAGACAACAAAAATTGAGAAACAAGAATCAACCAGAACAGAGAGAAATTAATTGAACAGAAGTCGGGCTCCAGTACATCCAGACCGGTAAGGAGTGGCGGAGTAGGAGGCCTGCAGAGAGGGGTCGAGGGGTCCCGGCGGGAAGAAACGCTGGCTGGCAAACGCGGGTGCACAGGGCGCAGCCGGCAGCAGACAGACCGGTGGCGGACCCGGGGTGCGGGAGGCTACTAGCAGACCCAGTGAGGGGCTCAAGGCAGCTGGCTGTCTGCAGCCAGCCACACGTTTGTGCACAAACTAAGCGAAAATGGGCAGAGCTGCCGCGTTTCAAAGCTTAAGAGCCCCGTCTGGGAGCTGAGGCCGGGAGATTCTCTCAGCCTCACAGGAGAATTCTCGGGGAAGCCCACAGAGTCCGAGAAAGTGCACAAGCCCACCGCCCATGAGCCAGCACAGGAAGGGCCCAATTTGCTTGTGGGAGGCGGTGGAGGGGATGGAAGTCCTAGAGAGAGCTGAGCAGGCGCCATTGTTCCCTCAGACCCCGCCCTCACATAAAACATCACAACCCAGCAACTGGGGTGCCCCGCCCTGGTGAACACCTAAGGCCGCCACCCTTAAGAAACAGCCGCAACCAAACCAAAGGAAAATAAAAAAGATGGCTCAAACAGATTTGAAAGCTCCAGAACCAATTTTTTTAAGTGACCAAGAGATAGCTGAATTACCAGATGCACAGTTCAAAGCACTGGTGATCAGGAAGCTCACAGAATTGGTTGACTTTGGACATAAATTAGATGAACAAATGCAGGCTACGATAAGAGAAATGAAGGAAAACACACAGGGAAATAATAGTGAGGGGAAGAAACTGGGACTCAAATCAATGGAGTGGACGAGAAGGAAGAAAGGAACAACCAAACAGAAAAGAATGAAGAAACAAGAATTCAAAAAACTGAGGAGAAGCTTAGGGACCTCCAGGACACCTTTAAACGTTCCAACATCCAAATTATAGGGGTACCAGAAGGGGAAGAGGAAAAGCAACAAATTGAGAACTTATTTAAACAGATATTAAAGAGAAACTTCCCCAATATGGCAAGGGAAATACACTTTCAGGAAGTCCAGGAAGCTCAGAGAGTCCCAAAGAGGTTGGACCCAAGGAGGAACACGCCAAGGCACATCATAAGTACATTAGCCAAGGTAATTACCTTAGCCAAGGTAAAAATGAAGGAGAGAATCCTAGAAGCAGCAAGAGACAAGGAGACAGTAACATACAAAGGAGTTCCCATCAGACTGTCAGCTGATTTCTCAAAAGAGACCTTACAGGCAAGAAGGGGCTGGCAAGAAGTATTCCAAGTCATGAAAAGCAAGGGCCTACATCCCAGATTGCTCTACCCAGCAAAGCTTTCATTTAGGATGGAAGGGCAGATAACGTGCTTCTCAGATAAGGCCAAGTTAAAAGAGTTCATCATCACCAAGCCCTTACTATATGAAATGTTAAAGGGACTTACCTAAGAAAAAGAAGATTAAAAATATGAACAGTAAAAAAAAAAGTCATCAAATGGAGGGTTAGCAACAGGGAAGGAGGAGGAGGAGGGAGGAGGAAAAGATATAGAGAATAAGTAGCATAGACCGTAGGTAGAAAATAGACAGGGGGGCGGCAAGAATAATATGGGAAATGTAGACACTAAAGAACTTATGACACATGGACATGAACTAAAGGGGGGAATGAGGGTGGGAGGGGAGGGGCAGGGTGGTGGGGAGTGAAGGGGGAAAATGGGCCAACTGTAATAGCATAATCAATAAAATAAAGAATTAAAAAAATAAAAAGCTTCTACATGGCTAAAGAAAAAAACAGCAAAATGAAAAGGGAACCAACTGTTGGGAATACATATTTGCCAATGATACCTTAGTTAAGAGTTTGATCTCCACAATATATAAAGAACTCACATGACTCCACTTCAGGAAGACAAACAACCCAGTTAAAAAATGGGCAAAGGACCTGAACAGACACTTCTCAGAGGAGGACACATAGAGGGCCCAGAGACATATGAAAGGATGCTCAGCATCACTAGCCATCAGAGAGATGCAAATTAAAACTACAATGAGATACCACTTCACACCAGTCAAAATGGTCATCATAAACAAATCAACAAACAAGTGCTGGCAAGGTTGTGAGAAAAGGGAACCCAAGTGCACTGTTGGTGGGAATGCAGACTGGTGCAGTGACTGTGGAAAACAGTATGGAATTTCCTCAGAAAACTAAAAATGGATCTTCCTTTTGACCCAGCAATTCCACTGCTGAGATTATACTCTAAGAATCCTGAAACACCAATTCAAAAGAACCTATGCATCCTAATGTTGATAGCAGCACAGTTTATAATAGCCAAGTGCTGGAAACAAGCTAGGTGCCCATCAGTAAATGAGTGGATCAAAAAAACCATGGTAAGGCCCTGGGTGGCATGGCTCAGTAGATTGAGTGCTGGCCTGTGAACCAAAGAGTGGCTAGTTCAATTTTCAGTCAGGGCACATAACTGGGTTGCAGCCCAGGTTCCAAGTGAGGGGTGCATGAGAGGCAACCACACATTGATGTTTAAAAAGAAAGAAAAAATAAATACTGTGGTACATTTACACAATGGAATACTATGCAGCAGAAAGAAAAAAGAAGCTCCTACCCTTTGCAACAGCATGGATGGAACTGGAGAGCACTATGCTAAGTAAAATAAGCCAGGTGGTAAAAGACAAATACCATATGATCTCACCTATAAGTGGAACCTAATCAACAAAACAAACAAGCAAACAAAATATAACCAGAGACGTTGAAATAAAGAACAAACTGACAGTGACCAGAGGGGAGGAGCAAGGGGATAACATGGGGGAAAAGGGAAGGGTCATCAAATAACATGTATAAAGGACCCATAGACAAAACCAAAGGGGAATAGGATCGAGGGTGGGAGGTGGAGATGGGTGGGGTGGTGGGGAGTGGTGTAAGGAAAATGGAGGCAACTGTACTTCAACAACAATAAAACAAAAAGACTGCATACCATCTTAATACATGAATGTTCCACACATTTAGCATTTATTTTCTGAATGGAGTGATTTTAGTTATTTTGAAAGTATCCTTTGTTGTATTTTGTTCTTTTCCTTTGGAAGCCTGCATGACTCTATTTCATGGAAGTTTAAAATCTTTACCAAAATACATCAGACATTGATATATCCTCATCAGTTTTTCCAGGAAAATGGCTGCTTGCTAAAATACAATATTTTCCATGCCTGCTACCTTCATGTACATTATATGTACCTTTTTGTTAAGTTTTTCTGAATTCTATGTGTCTTTATCCTCCATTTTGCTGATTCAGTTTTGTGTTCTATCATATCTTTTTTGTTGTTGTTGCTTCAGAAAGAAATAATTGTGGCTATTGTTTTAATTTTAAACAGGTATTCTTACTTAATAAATAAAAAAATTTCTAATTTAGGAAAAAAGAACATTTAAGTGTACTACCTTCTTAGCAAATTTCACTTATATAAAACAATGTTATCAACTAGAGGCACCATGTTACACATTAGATCCTCAGAAATTACTCATCTTATATCTGAAAGTTTGTACCATTTGATCAACCTCTCCTTATTTTTCCCAACCCTCAGTCCCCAGTAACCACTATTCTCCTCTCTGTTTGTATGAGTTCGACAGGTGTATTAATTCTACATAGAAGTGATACCATGCAGTATTTGTCTTTCTCCATCTGGTTTATTTCACTTTAGCATAGTGCCCTCCAGGTTCATCTATGTTGTCAAAAACAAAGGATTTCCTTCTGTTTTAAGGCTGAATTCTACATGTGTGTGTGGATGTGTCACATATCTGATATTTCCTTTATCCATTCATCTGTCCACAGAAACTTTGGTTGTTTCCATACCTTTGTTATTGAATAATGCTGCATTATTTTAAATGTTCTTGCTTGAATTCTTTTTTATTCATTTTAAGCAAATTAGTCTTTACATTTCGGGTAGTGTCTTTCACAAATCTTTTAATTTTACAAATTAGTTGAAAATGAATGTTTTTCAATTGCCTGTTCATGTTTGCATAATTTCTTTACACAATGGGGAGAGGGTGGTATAACTTTTGGGTGTATTTAAAGCAATCATGGCATATATACAAGTAGTTGAGCAAAGCTAAGCATGCAGAGATATAAACTCTTTGACTCAGCTAGACTTTATGCCTAAAATTTCTGACCATCCTGCTGGCAGAATTTTAGAATCCTTCCATGTGCTCACATTGTAAAATAAGGAATATGTTTTCTGTGGCCCTGCCTAAATCTGGAACCTACCACAAACACTTAGATCTATCCCTAGGGTAGTTGGAGAGTGACCATACCGACAGGCTGTGGAGTAAACAGGTGGCGGTGCTCTGCAGTCCCCCTAAGGCCAGGGGCCCCAGGTTTGCTCTAACATTGCCCTTACTCTGGGTGGGAGCTCACAGTGCCTACATAGTCATGCTTTTAGCCCTAACAATACTGACTCAAAATGCAGCTTCCAGTTTTTTCTTCTAAGATTTAGGGAGCAACGGATGGTACCCCTTTTCTGTTTTTATACTGTTTTTAGAAATCTTCACTTTAATGCAAAACTCTTCAGAATCCTGGGAAATATGCTGTCATCTTAAGTAAAAAGTCTTACAGAACACAAAGTCAATAAAACTGTGAACTTGAACACAGAACTTGAGCACTTTGAGGGTTCAGGTATGTCACTTGTTAGGAATATTAGAAAGCAATGCAAGTAGCCAAACAAAAGGCAAATTATTAAATTCTGGAATGCAGATGACATGAGAACAGTGCTGATACTATAAACATGAAGTTGGATTGACCTTGTAGAATATAACTTTATTAACAACTTTGAAAGAACTGGCCTATATGGGAATAAAAGAGACATCTCTATATACTTTGTTTTCTGACTCAAGTCTCTTGATGGCCCCCACTACTACCATCGCCCCCAGGAGAAATGTGCTTGGAAGGGAAAGTTTCATGGAGCAATGGATGGCTCAGTGTCCTTAAGGATGTTTTTGTGCACTGGAAAGATTATACAGAGCTGACTTTTGTCCTAAAAATTAACATTTGCTTATTAAATTTTTAGTTCATATTCTATTTAGCAAATTTTAACAATCACTATTAAAGTGATTTTTATTATGACTATTTGCAAATTTTGTTAAGAGAATTTAATCCTACTAGATTTCATTTATATATTTAATACATAAATATTCACAGGTATTTTCTTAACATAGAGATATTGATAATATGAGAGGGGTTTTTTAGTATTTCTTTACCTAGTTTTATATCCTGCTATGGCTAAAAGGCGCTCATCCACCCAGGAAACAATGCTCAACCCAGTTCAACAAAGGTGAGGTTTCTGCTCCATGCCTTTGCACTTAACAGAATTCTGAATCATTTTCTTATTCTTCTTGTTGCTGGGACTGCAGAGCTCACCAATGTGACAATGATGGCTGATTAAATTTTGCATCTCTTCTCTGGTTTTTGTCTGACTCTGCAAACCAGTTTTCAAAGTCATCTGATGCCAATCTGTTGCTTTACCTACCCACCTGTTTGGCATCCTGATTCTCTTGCATCCTATGTAATGTTTTCTCCTGTCCAGCCACCCAAGACCCTCCCATTTCCAACTTCACCCAAGACCCTCAGTGATGCCTGCTTTCATTGGACAGGGCCACCAACTGAAATAACTGATAATATCTAACTCTGCATCTCTCTCCTCTTGTTTTCCTAATCACCAAGGAACAATAGACAATGAAGAAATAAACACCACATGAATATGTGAATGAATGAATGAATGAATAAACAAATGATATACATAAGGATAAATCTACACCAAAATATGAAATTTATGTTCACTTTGTTTTCCCCTTAAATTAGGTTCTTCTCTTGGCAGAAGATACTCAAATGTTAGTGCTGATTATTATATTTCCTTTTGAGAACACAGACAAGTAGAAAATTTGCTAATTCAACATATGAATTTTCTATATTTGCTAGCTTTCTTCTTCAGCTACATATTCCTAAAATGTATATGATATATGTGCTCACTTACTCACTCTCTTTTTTTTCTGTGTGTACACACCTAGACTGAACAGTTTTTCTTAACTTCTAATTTCAAATCAGATTTTTAAAAATTTAATATAAAATGTTGCCTTAATGAAAATATGACTGAATTTGATAATTGCCAGGAATTCCATTTTAATAAATTTAATCTACCTTCAAAAACCATGTGAGTTTTTTAAAGTGCTCCATACAATGTAGCTAGCTGGTTTAGAAAGCCTGTGTGTTTGTTTCTTTAATTCTAAGCATTGGAGCTAGATGCAGGCTACTACAAAAGAGGGAGTATAAGCAAATGAAAGCATGGAGAAGAATATATGAAAAATGAAGATATGTCAGGAGAAGAAAGAGGCCTGGCAGGATTGAGCACATTCATGCATTTCCCTGTTTCTGCTGTGGTTACCAAAACAACCTGATAAAGAGAGTACATGTGTCAACACCTCAAAAAAACCACTGTTTGTATAATGAAGACATAAAGCATTGAAATGAATTTCCTTGGTTCAGTGTTGGTCATTGTTCCATACACCTCAAAATGTCAAGTGTTTTGAAAATTGAAACAAGTGTAGCAGAGTCTCATTGTGTCCTCCTCTCAAAGTTATTAATAAATTTGTAGCATTTTTTATGTACCAACATACAGTGCCTCTTTAGGTTAAAAAAAGAAAACTTTGCAAATGGATCATAAGCTTTCAATAAAAAAGGCAGAGAAGCAATTCCTTGAAAACTATCCAGTTTTAAAATATAGGCATATAGATGAATCTGTTAGTATGTTCCCCCTTTCATTTATTTTCAACCCCCTAAACCTTCCCCATTCTGAGATCTGAGGATGAATTACCTAAGGGGGCAGGGCCATCTATTACAGGAAGAACTCAAAATAAAGCATTGCCCCTTTGGTTAGTGCTGACAAAGTACACATTTGAAAAAATATATGAGGCAAAGCTCATGTCTCTCCCATTCCCAGTGGCAGAGGCAGGGGAGGGTGGGTGGAGAAAGAACACAGTGAATGAAGAGTCAAAGCCTAAAGCCAGGCACCCTGCTTTCTCCTGAAAAAGGGTGGAGCTGGAAACAGTGGGAGAAGATGATGTTTCTTGGAAAACTTTTAGGAAGGCTAGGCCCCTTTCCCTGAAACCTGGGAAACATGAATGGTCCTGGTTTACTTCTGCATGACACCAGCTTGGGGGAGGAAGCACCAACCAGTGGAAAATGTCCATGATAAGAGGACCAGGCTGGAAGTCCTCCATGGGGAGCCTCCCAAAGCCACAATGATGCTCAAAGGGCTCATCCAGGAACCAAATGACCTCAGGGTTTGAAGAAGAAACTAGCATGCGGCTCAGTCAAAACCCAACCAGGATAACCAGGGCTACTTAGGTGTGGGATGGCCAAAGAGAGGAATAACTGCAGGAGCCTGGACCTGGCAGGTCTTACTTCAGCACTTGCCAGTGTAGGACAGAGCAAGGTCCAAGGGACAATGTCCACTCCCAAGGCCAATCCCTTTTGCATGGACCCACCTAGGAAAAAGGGAACAGCTCAAAGCTGAATTGATTGAATTTTAAACTTGAAATGTCTGAAAAGTCATTGATATGTCTGAGATGTCTTGGAAATAAATAGATTCAGTTTTCTGCTGCCATGCTGGAGGGGAGGCTAGAAAGAGAATTTGGTTATGGGAAATAAAGAGTTACATGTACCTTATGTAATATGTATCATTAATTTCATAAACATCATCAGGAAGAATTTCAGATGCATGGAATTAGAAATAATGAAAAATATTAAGTATTTTAGGAAGTCTGGGCACCTTCCTGGTGGGACTTACTTGTTATAAATAATTTGTTTAATTATTTTACAGGACTGAGGCCTTGCAGATTAGAGTTTAATAGAATGAAGGTGGTGCCAATTACTGAAGTATAACTTCACTGTCTCCAGGACCTATCAGTGACCACAGATCAAGGTAGGAGTGAGTGGAAGGCATAGCAAAGAAGAAATAGGAGTCCCGGAAATGTTTTGCAACATTCCAAAAGCCAGCACATGGTGTGGATTTTAGGGGTGAATCACATTCAGCAGGCATAATAATGACCACACATTAACCTTTTCCTCAGTGAGAAATAATGACTTGGAAGGTTTTTCCAGAGTAGGAAAAAGCATCTTCTGCTTTACAGTGGAAATAAGTGAGGAAAAATGACCCTGCAGAGAATTTCACAGACAATTCTGCTGGAGAAGAGCTTTTTCCAAGGACTCATAGAATTGTTCTTTTTTGTGCACAGAGTGTTGGGTGATACTGAAATACAGAGCACTCACTGGTAATTACCTGTCTGTCATAATTTAGTGAGAAGTTGTGGTGCTGACTGAATTTATTGCATAAGTAACCCTGAGTACCCGTCAGGTTGTGGACAGGAGGGTTCCCTCTACTATTCTGTTCTGGAGAGCCATGAGCTATACTCCCTATTGCCCTTTACAAGACCTCCTGACAGAGAAGAGCTCCTGATAACCCTGAGTGTAGTGATGCATGAAGCAAACTTCTTTGGTTCCTAGCTATATCAGTTTGTTAGAATTGCCATGAATAAGTACTACAGACTGGGCGCTTAAACAACAGAATTTTATTTTTTTGCAGTTCTGAAAGCTAGAAGTCCAAGATCAAGGTGTCCTCAGATTTGGTTTCTCCTGAGGCCTTTCTCTGTGTCTTGCAGATGACCTCCTCCCTCCTTCTAGGTCTGTGTCCAATTCTGTCTTTTTATAAGGACACCAGTCATATAGGATTAGGACTCATCCATATGACCTCATTTTAATTTAAGTATCACCTTAAAGGCCCTATCTCCAGATACGGTCACATAATGGGGTACTAGGGGTTTTGATTCAGCATATGAATTTTGGGGGAGACACAATTTAGCCTCTGACACCAACTTTCAACATATGAGGTTAAGAAGCGTCAGATATTATCCTAGGCCTGTTTCTAGCAATTTAGATGGGGCAGGAGTGAAAATCTGCTCAGGAAATGTCCAAATCAGCACATCTTGGTCCTGGAAGATAATATCAGATTTCAAAGTAACTGGGAACCCAGAAAAGTAGGTAGAAGGAAAGAAAAACTTCATTTGCATTTGGTTTATTTAGACTTTGCTTTGTCCAGAAAGGACATGGCAGAGGGGAGGGGGACTTTCAAATGAACAAGGACATAAAGGGCAAGACAAGGAGACAAAAGCCCCTGTGCAGGCACCTTGTATACCTCTTCCTATGACCAGAGTGCCCACCAAGGTTGCACTCTTGGAGTGGGAATGTGAAGGAGGCAGTTAGGAAAGTTTTTCAAGGCAGGGAAAGGTACTCTGGGGGCATACCACAGTGAATGTGATTTCCCACATTGAAGAAGCAATGTATAGACTGGTGGTGAAGAATATTTTATGTTGCCAGGGAGAATCATCACTAAAGCATGAAAAACTTGAATAATCCATTAGAATAAAAGCTGATTTTAGTATTTAATGATTAACAGATACTTATTAGGCCGTATTATGTACTGAGCCATATGCCAATCACTGGAGGCTACATTAGTGAGCAAACTTTTAGTATTGGCAAACACGCAAGTGCCAACCACATATATATTAACCCATGTAACACTTACTCCCCAAAATTCTTATAGTTGAGGAAACTGAGGCAAAGATGTTATATGTAACTTGCTCAAATCCACATGGCAAGGAAGAACTGGAGCCAGTGTTTTAACTTAGGAAAAGCTGGCCAGCTGCAAACTTCTTACTAGTAAAAACCACATAATTCTGTGTTAAGATATTTGGAAGTTAGGCAAGGAAGCTATGAAGGCTTTCTCTCTAGAAATTTAGGTAGGCTGAGATCTGTAATAAGAGTTTTTCTAATACTATAACTAAGCTTTAGGATTGGTCCAGATAGAAAGTAGGGGGAGGAGGGGCAAGATGTTCAGAAAGGGAAGCCGAAAAGAGGCCAAAGAGAAATTTCATCACTTCTAAGTTTGCTTAGAAGTCCAGTTTCCTATCTTGAAAATCATGAAAAAGACGAACAAAAAAGATGGTGTAGAGCGTGGCTTGTAGTGGGAGCTGAGCCAATTCTAGGTCAGGTTTTCTGAGCTGTGGGACTAAGAGACTGGGCAAGTCAAATAGAGAACCCAGCTCTCTCAACCCAGCTCTTGCTTCCTAATTCCTTCTTGTTTTTTTTATTTTTATTTTTATTTGTCTCATACCATGCACCTAGAGTTTCTCTACAATGAGTGTTGTGAAAACTTATTTAACACAGAGTGCTCGCAGACAAAAGCTAAAAACATTTAATCCTATCATTAGGTTAATTGGGTAAAATATATCTCATAAAGGTTCTTGTACAAACTTCCATTGTTCTCCCAGTCTCTGAGACGTAGCAATCCAGAATAATTTTATGTGGGTCAGCATCTTTTTATAAAGGAGGAGCAGGCAAAACAGCTTATGAAATTAAACTCTTGGAAACTGCGGAGTCTCTCTCTTGGGAAATGCCTTTTGTTTATTTGTTTAGGTGGTGCCAGGATTCAGCAGCGTTAAAGGCTCGAAAGGTCATTCCTCATTATAGAGAGGAGCTAGTCACAAGCTAGGGCTCCACATCGGAGCTGTGAGGTCAGACAGTTATAAAATCCAGAGACTGTCATCGTAATGTTTGGTTTTTAGCTGGGGTGAAAGCTTCTTGTTTACATCCAAGCATTACAGAACACAGGAGCTTTGCGTTCTCTGCCACGAAGGACTAGCGCCCGCGGCTGACAGAGCAGACTGAGAACAGCACTGGACATCCAATGGCCGATTCGTTAGGAGCTGAAAAAAGTTCCTGTAAGATCTGACTGACCCTCGGGCCACTTGTGCGCCCGCCTTCAGAGGTCTTGAGGGTAGGAGGCGTCCCCAGCACATCAGTGCTGGGCAGAGTCGTGGCCTCGGCCGCGCACGCCTACCCAAATTGCTGCCAGTACCGGGATCGGGCCCCTGCAAGGCCGGAAGGCGTCTGCCCTAGGCCTTCGGTAACCAGCACCCTCCCTTCGCTCGCCTTGCTAAAGCAGACTGGAGCGCGACTCCAGGTTCTGCGGATGATGCGGAGAGGAGACTAACTTGAGGGAGCGGGACCGAGCTGGTGAGCGTGGAAGGCTGGATGCTCCGCGAGAAGGGGCGGGACTCCGGAGAAACGTAAAGCTGCACTAGGCTCTGGGTAGGGCGGGGCTCGGTGAAGAGGGGCGGGTTTTGGCGGAGAGGGGCGGGGCTCGGGGGGCCGGTGTACGGAGTAGGGTTGAGAGCTGTGACGGCCTGGGCTGAAGCGGCGAGGAGGACACTCCGCAGGGTGGGGCGAGGCTGGGCGCGGGGTCGCAAAACTCTCAGAGAAAGGCGGGGCTTGGCGCTAGGAGGGGCGGGGAGAGGTGCAGAGTAGGGCAATGCGCGGGACAGGAGGAGGGCGGGGCTTAGTGGGAAGGACAGAGTTAGGGGTGGGGCTTGGGGCGCGCGGCACGGCTCGGCTTCCCCGCCCCCGCCCGTCCTTTGCTCTTACCGCAGCACAGCTGTGGGACTGGCGGAGGCGAGAGTGGCGGGAGTAAGACTGAGGGCGGAACCTAGTTTCGGAGCGGCGGGGGACGGTGAGACACCGGCGTGGAGGGCTGGAGGTGGCAGGGCCCGGGGAGGCCGAGATGAAGCCTAGCCGCGAGGACGAGGCGGCGCCCGCTGGGGGCCCCTGGGAAGAGTGCTTCGAATTGGCAGTGCAGCTGGCGCTGCGGGCGGGACAGGTGAGCGCTTCGGCCCTCCTCCTCCGCCCTGAGTCCGCAGGAGCTTGGCTCCACGGGCCGGGCTAGCACTCTTGCCGCATCACACCAACTTGTCACTTCAGAAAGTCTGAGCAGTAGTCAAGTCGGGTCAGAGGGGCTTCTCTGGGGATCTGGAGAGCAGGGCCCTGGACCACGTGCGGCCGCGAGCTGGTGAGCTGGCGGGCTTGGCGGGGAGGGGGGGGCGGGGGGGGCGGGGGGAGTTCCTAGAGTGGGAAGCCGGACCCGCGCGACTGGGCGGTGTGTAGTGGGTGTTCGGTGACTGCGGATTGAGGCATGATACAGTGAAAGAAGTCTTTGTGTTCTTTTCCTACATAGACCTTTCCTTTACCTTCTCTACCCCAGGAGCCGGAGGTGAGCACCTCTTTCTTCCGTGGTGGTGGCAGTCACCCAATAAAGCATGCTGGACATGGCCCGCCTCTCTCCTTTGGCAGTTGAATGGCTAACTGTAGGTGACTTGACTTTTGCGTAAAAAAAAAGCAGGTCAGAATATATTGACTATGCAAGTCAGTCCAGGTCTTTAAATTGTTCTTCCTGGTTTGAATGGCACAGTTGTTGATTTTTAAAGACCTTTGAATTGATCCCGTGGCCAAAACATGGGTGTGGTTTGCTCCAGGTTTAAACCCCAGCTGCGTGGGGACCTGAGAGGTTTGCTGTTTGTCTTTCCTCAAGCATCCTAAATGCAAACTTACTCTGACCCACAACCTCAAAGTGGTTCCACTCAGTGATTGAAGGAACTTCTTAATAACTGACCTGCAGGATTAAAATCAAGTAGCAGAGCTTAAACCTATGACTAGAGTTTGAAAAATGCAGCCCCTCTTCTCACTTTCATTTTTGTGTGTTTTGTTCCACATATTTTCCTCAGTAGCTTCAGTAGTGCCTGGCACATTAGGGACGTGTTCCATATTGTGGGATTCATCTATGTATGTTGGTTGTCCCAGGACTGTCCAGGACTGTCAGGGAGGGGTTAGATTAGTGGGAAGATGGCTTACTCCTGCTTTACTTGTTAAGGTACTTGGTTGTGTTGTGGTGATCTGGAGGATGAAGATGAACAGGAGAAGTTGCTGTGAGAGGAGATTGACATTATATCCAAACAGCATTTTCTTTATCAGGTCTACCAGTCTGAAAATGCTCTGTACGTTTGCCCACAGTGTAAAAATCAGGCTGTTTTGAATCCTAAGTTTGAAGTGAGTAGTCATGTGCACAGTGGATAGTGCTTTATCTTGGTATGAATCCTCTCATCCTCTTTAATAGTTAATCTTCAACAATGAGTAAACTTGGATTTGAAATACCCAAGACTCTGTAAGGAATACATGACGTAAAGGAGTATTGTGAAGCTATCCTTTGGCTTCATCACCTTTTCTTCCTGTGCAGAAAGGAAACCTCCCAAACCTTATGAGCTAGAATGATGAAGCTCCTGGGAACATTCTTCCTGGAAAGTAGACCCACTGTGTGGGGGGGGTGCGGTGAGGGGCAGTGGGTATTCACTCTCCTGTGCCTCCCTTCAAGCCCCCTGCCTTCCTTTCCAGAGTGACCATAACCAGAATATTGAGTAACTTTTAGGTTCCATCATAAAACTTTTCTTTCTGGAGATTTCAAGAAGCCAGCTTAGGAGTCAGGCACTGCTATGGAAATCCTGGTGAGTTGTTAGGGGTTTCTGTGGTTTTTCAAACTTAGATCTTTGAAGATATGCAGGGGGGCGTGGTAAACATTTTAGCAAATGATTATGTAGAGCTTGCAATATGACAAGCACAATTCTAAAAATCTTATGAATTTTAACTTACTGAGGAGGTAATCTTGTGTCTGCAACTTGCAAACAATGAAAAAGCTTTTTTTTTTTTAAGAGCAGGGAAAGGGTGAAATAAAGATTCTGCCATTAGGAATCTGGTCAGGGAGCCCAGGACTCCGGGCTCCCTCTTGAGCATTATGCCGATGTTTCCTGCCTGCCTGGAAGTGAGGAGGATGGGGCAGTGAGGAGGATGGCCAGAATGGTCTGTCTGTGCTGGAACAAATAAGCCACACACGGTCATTACAACCTGTGTAAAGAGAGACAAATTATCTCAATAATGTTCTCACAATAATGGAGTGCTGGTCAGAGAAAATCTGACCTATAACCAGATGGGCCAGCAAGGATGAAATGGTAGCCACTGGTGATCCTTTTTGAGTCCTTCTTAACTAAGGCACTGTTTGTCACATTTTTCATGGGGCCCAGCATATCCACCCCTTCACCAGTACCCAATGTTCTGCTATTTTATTGAGTTTGCTACTCTTAGTTGCTTTTGAGAGGGTTCTGTGTTCTGAATTCCCAAATCTAGGTTCTATTTGCTGAAAGGTGGGAGCAGAGGGAGGGGACTCCCAAGTGATAAATGTCACTGGCCTTGATCTTTCAGACATTGGTTTGGGTCGGGGCAGCCCTAGACAATTAGCTCCCCATCGTTCTGTCCTGAGAGGTCTCCACAAAAACAACCTGAGTGACCTCCCTGGCCCAGAGTGCTGCCTTTGCATTATGGCCTTCCCATTTTCCTCCCTTCCTCCTTGCCTCTCTACCAGGCCTTCCTGTAGTGCCTCTAAAACTCATTCCCTGCCTTCCAGGCCTAACCACTCACACCACAGCAGGAGCCCTCCCTGGCTATTGGCCTTTGGTGTGTGTGGGGCGGGGGCTTCAACTCAACCCATCACCACCACCAAATACAAAGAGCAGGTTTCACTGAGATAGGTGTCTGTTGGGACGGGGCGGGACATTTGTGACAGGTGAACAAACATAACATGGAAAACTGCTTTTTTAGTTATCCTGCTGAAGTAGATTCAGGTTTTGTTGAGCATGAAGCTTAAAGAAGTTAGTGACCCTCTTCATAACAAAAAAAAATACCTAAAATAAAATTTAGAATAAGAAAAATCAGTAAAATTTGAAGATGCTAACAATATAACACAATACATACAAATGATACTTTAATTGCTTCTCAATCTTCTGTAATACTTTTTCACATGTTTTGGCTTTATACTCAGCATCTTCAAATGACAATGATTTTGTAATATTTTCTCTGGAGACAACAGAAAGATAAATTTAGGCTTTCCTATAACATGGATGATCATAATTGATGAGTGATGGTTTAGAAAAGTTTATTTAGACTTCAAACTTGTTACTGGTGAAGTTTTATAAATTTTTAGAATTGCCATCAAATTTGAGAGTCCTGTCAATTTTCTTTTATATATTAGTTGTAACATGTGGGGAAATTTTCCACAGGCTAGCATCTGGCTCCATACAATTGAAGCCTTGTTTCTTCCCATGATCCTTTGTGCCAGCTACCCCTGCCCATGCTCACACAATCCTCTGGTCCTACTCTTTATGTCACCATGCCAGGTGAGTTGATGTGGTGGATGACAGAAGCATATCTGGAAGCCATTCCTACACAGGATGACTAATAATAACATAGACAGATGTGACTACAAACTCCACAGATATATCTCATCAAACCCAAAATAAATGCATGTCCACTCAACTTCCCTTTAGCCAAAAAGTCCAGTACCCCACTCCAATGCTACCTGACGTGAAATGTGATGGAGGGGAAGTCATAGTGGTAAGAGCAGTTAGATCTGCAATAAGAGGAGCTGAATTTTACAAACTTAAAGATATTTATGTGTGACCATGTCAATACACGTTGCTGTGGTCCCTAGCAGAACCTCATGCGAGGAAAAGGCCTCGAAGCCTCAGTGTCGTTAGCTTTACAGTAAATTCATCTCTGTTTACTGGTAACAAAATCTCAGGACAAAGCAGAAAACAAAAATCCAGTCCTTTATCCTTGGGCTTCATACATCACCTTTCTAGTTGGACTTACATACCGTTGCAGGTTATGCTTCCTGAGGCATAGTCTTGAGAAATGGAGTCTGTTGTTCCAACAGCCCCTGAGTGGACCAGCCTTTTGTTCAACAATATCAAACTATTCTCCATTTTCAAAATACACATGGTATTTTCCTGCCCTTTTTTTTGTCTTTGTTTATTGAAAACCACATTCTTCGTCTAGGGCCAGGCCCCTGTGCCTCTTCCTTTGTGGACCTTCCCACGTGACATTACTTATCTGGCCTGCGCCTCTCCCCATCCTGCTGACACTGTCCTCTCTGGTCTGGTTGGTGTGCTTTTCTCACAATGGACTCTGAACATGGAGCGGTTTTATCTGGCTCCCCAAGAGCAAAGAGTGTACATTGGTGGGTTCTGACAAAGTCTTGTTTTGACTTGCGATTTTAATTTTTGTTAGTTATTGACACAGAATTTAATAGGTGAAATACTGCTAAAAGGACTATCATGAAAAACAGCAATGCCCTGGCCCATGTCGTGCTTCTCTATTTTCCCAGAGATCATTGTTTTCAGTTTTCTGAGTGACAACCATTTTCTAAATAATAGAATTCTACTGCTCATTTTAGACACTATATTATGTTGTGTGGTTGTGTTACCTGTTTGGTTCCACTGGTATCCATATCTCATTCTGATGACCATACAGTTGTAATGCAAGGTTGAATCAGGCAGTACAGTGAATACTACATATTCTTTCTTATACAACCTGTGTTTTTCTTAAAGTAAAAAAAAAGGTTTGTTTTGTGTCTTTTAATTTGCTTAGTTTTTCGACAGCCATCTTCTCAACAGAATTTTTCATGCTCTCAAGCATGGTCAAACTCATCAGGTTAGTTGCTGTAGAGAAGTGGTCCTCACGCTTCAACTTGTATCAGAAGCACCTGGAAGGCTTTTCCGAGCTAGCTGAGTCCTACTCCAAATTTCTGATTCTCAAAGTCTGGAATTAATTAGCATTTCCATTCATACTGCTGGTCTAAAGAACAACCCTTTGTCCATCCTGATCAAACTACTTTGTTTTCAAAGCACTTGATAACTACTGCTATATAATACAGTATTTTGTTATATGAATACATGACAATTTATTCACCCAGCTCTCAAGGACACATTGGATAATGTCTAGTTTGGAGTTATTATGAATAATGTTGCTATAGACATTCTTGTATGTTTTAGTTATGTATGTATGCATTTCTGCTGGGGATATACTAATAATAGGAGTGAAATTGTTGTGTCATCATATATGAAATTCTGCCAGGTTTTTTAAACTGGATGTATCAAGTGTGTACACTTTTCATGGGAGTGAATCCTGGTCCATCACAGTAATGGTGCATAGCAGTTGCCTATTGTTCAGAAAGGTCAGTGACTGTTACCCTTCCACCTGATGCCCAAAGGTCAGGTGCCCCTAGGCCCACCTGAGAACTCTGGTGCTGCTTCTCTTCCTCTTTTCTGGGGTCCTGCTTTTGTTCTACCATAGTCTGATCTCTTTCCCTCTAAGAGTTGGGGTTGGTCTCTGAGAGGTGAGTAGGGTGAGTCTGTCTTCCTGGAATGGTTAGGATGGTTCTTTGGGGATAGGGTTTGAGATACTTCTGGGGACTTGTGTGCATATGGAATGAAGAGCTAGGAGCCTGCTGTTTAGACATGCATTATGGTATGTGTGGAGTTACGAAAACTTCACTGATAATCTAAGACTCCAGCAGGGCAGGATGTAGTGGAATGGGTTATCATCATTTAGGTGGAGAACGTAAAAAAGATAGTGATGTCTGGGTTGTAGCCCATAACAAAATGACTTTAAAACAACTCACAGACAAATATCCTCAAAAACAGTTTGTGGCTGGAGAAGGAACAAATAGGAAAAGACTGAAATTCCTGTAGCTGTGGGTATGTCAATAATTGATGAAAATGGTGAAATTATTGGAGAAGTCAATGAGGAGAAAGACAGTTTTGGTAGATGAAGGAAGTTTTGGTGGTACTTATAAATTTCTTAGCATTTAAAGGCCGGAAATAAGTAATTCACCTTAATCTAAAACTTATAGCTAATAAAGCCTATTGGGAGTACCAAATGCTGGAAAATCTTCTTTGCTAAGTCGGACTTCTCATGTAAAACCTGTGATTGCAGATTATGCATTTAAAAAGCCTAAACTTGAAAGTTTATGTATAGAGGTTTCAAACAGGTCAATATTTCTGGATTTTAGCTTTCTTCCCAAATTCAATGTAGAAGTGCCTTTGAAACTACAATACTTCTTACAAAAGAGTTGGAGTTGTATAAAGAGGAACTTCAAACAAAACCTGCACTCCTGGCAGTTAACAAAATGGACCTGACAGTTTCTCAAGATAAATTACATGTACTTATGAACCAACTTAAGGATCATAAGGATTTTCTGCATTTATTTGAAAAAAACAAAACAACAACGAAAACATTCCAGAGTGAACTGTGGAGTTTCAACATATCATCTTCATCTCTGTGATTACTAGAGAAGGAATTGACAAATTAAAGAACTGTATAAGGGTATCTCTGGATGAACACACCAACTGGGAAAATGATGCACATTATAAGAAACACTTGCTTAATTTACAGATTTCCAATATAATATCTTATAGTGAGCCTGCATGAAAGAATGCTGTTACTAGTTCCAAAATGGATATAATTTAAACCTACTAAAAATGATATTGAAATTGTGTTCATTTGAAAGCTTTTCCACAGACAAATTTTTTTCAAATGTTATTAATAACTTTCTGATATATAAGGTCTGTCTGGAAAAAGTCCAGCCATTGTTAATATGAAAAGAACAGTTTGCACAACATTGATGTAACCTGACAGCCAAGGAGAGTGGACTGGAATGTGCATGTGTGAACAATAACTTCACTATACTAGTCAGTGGGGGCAGTAGATGCCATTGAATGAGCATGTGTACTGTGTGGCCATCACGTTCAAAATGACTGAGCTAGTAGAACAATGAATCTGCATCAAATTTTGTATCAAGCTTGAACATTCCTTCGTGGAAACTATTTGGATGATTCAGAAATCCACAGCTATAGGCAACTGGTGATTGGCAGCTTCATCATGACAACACGCCCACTCATGCATCACATCTTGTGCAGAGTTTTTTTGTGAAATATCAAATCACTCAGGAGACTCAGCTTCCCTAGAGCCCATATTTGGTGCCCTGCAACTTCTGGCTTTCCCAAAACTAAAAAGGTTGCTGCATCACCTTTGAAATAGGAAGAGATATCAGACCATCAGTGAGATTCAAGAAAATATGATGGAGCAACTGATGGCACTTGGGAGAATTGTGCGTGGTTCTAAGGTGCTTACTTTAAAGGGGACTGAAGTGTCATCATCCTATGTACAATGTTTCTTGTACCTTGTATCTTCTTCAGTAAATGTCTCTTTTTCATAGCACCTGGCTGGATAATTTCTGGACAGACATTGACTATTCCCATTTGAAAACCATCTTTTTTCATTTTTAAAAAACATTTTATTGATTATGCTGTTACAGTTGTCTCATTTTTTTCTGCCCTTTATCCCCCTCCACCCTGCACCCCACCTCCCAACATTACCCCTCCACTCAGTTCATGTCCATGGGTTGCACATATAAGTTCTTCGGCTTCTCCATTTCTTATACTATTCTTAACCTCCTCCTGTCTCTTCTCTACCTACCATTTATGCTACTTATTCTCTGTACCTTCCCCCCCCATTCTGCCACTCCCCCTCCCCACTGATAACCCTCCATGTGTTCTCCATTTCTGTGATTCTGTTCCTGTTCTAGTTGTTTGCTTTGTATTTGTTTTTTAGGCTCAGTTGTTAATAGTTGTGAGTTTATTGTCATTTTACTGTTCATATTTTCATCACCTTCTTTTTCTTAGATAAGTCCTTTAACATTTTATATAATAAGTGTTTGGTGATGATGAACTCCTTTAACTTTACCTTATCTGGGAAGGACTTTACCTGCCCTTCCATTCTAAATGATAGTTTTGTTGAATAGTGCAATCTTGCATATAGGTCCTTGCCTTTCATGACTTTGAATACTTCTTTCCAGCCCCTTCTTGCCTGCAAGGTATCTTTTGAGAAATCAACTGATAGTCTTATGGGAATTCCTTTGTAGGTAACTGTCTCCTTTTCTCTTGCTGCTTTTAAGATTCTTTCCTTATCTTTCATCTTGGGTAATGTAATTATGATGTGCCTTGGTGTGTGCTTCCTTGGATCCAACTTCTTTGGGACTCTCTGAGCTTCCTGGACTTTCTGGAAGTCTATTTCCTTTGCCAGATTAGGAAAGTTCTCCTTCATTATTTTATCAAATAAGGTTTCAATTTCTTGCTCTTCTCCTTCTGGCACCCCTATGATTCAGATGTTGGAATGTTTAAAGTCATTCCAGGGATTCCTAAGCCTCTCCTCATTTTTTGAATTCTTTTCTCTTCATTCTGTTCTGGTTGAATGTTTATTTCTTCCTTCTGGTTCAAATTGTTGATTTGAGTTCTGATTTCCTTCCCATCAGTATTGGTTCCCTTTGTTTCACTTTTCATAGCCTTCACTTTTCCCTCTATTTTGTGACCATACTCAACCATTTCTGTGAGCATCCTGATTACCAGTGTTTTGAACTCTGCATCTGATAGGTTGGCTATCTCTTCATTGCTTAATTCTTGCTTGGAGCTTTTATCTCGAGAATCATATCTTTTAAAATTGTTTTGTAGTTAAGTATATTGACAGTAAAGAAGTAACTATGAGCTAAAAATGACAGTTTATAATTTTATGGCCAGGCCACTTATAATCAAATCTTCTGATACTCCTGTAAAAAATAAAATAAAATGGAAGTACTAAGTTACACTTCTCCTAGCAGTGAGGGTTCCTATTGTTCTACCTCTTAGACAATACTTGGTATTGTCTGTCTTTTCATTTTAATCATTCTGATGGATTTGAGGTAGTATTTTATTATGGTTTTAATTTGTATGTCCTATATGATGAACTTAAATGTCTTTTATGTGTGTTTATTGGCCTCCTGGATATTGTTTTTAAAAATGGTGGTACTAAAATGCTGACTAGAAATTTATGTATTTACTCAACAAATATACAGAGAACTCTATAAAGAACTTTAGCCTTTAGTCTGAGTGTGATGTGAGGTTTTGGGCAGAGTCCTATGTGGGGCCCAACAACATGGTGGGACCAGAATCAGATACCTGAAAGGAAGCTGTCAAAATAGTCCAGGTGAGAAATGAGGGCAGGTTTGATTGGGTAGTAAAGAAGGTGGCAAAAACATGTACCAAATTTTTCGGACCATAAGATTCACCTAGGTTTTAGAGGAGGAAAATAGAGAAAAAAATTCTGAAGTAAAAAATGTGGTAAAATATTTAATAACATAAATAGCATAATATTTCACAATGAAATGTAAACAGAACTCAGCAGCAGCATTAACAACCATTGTTCCTCCCACATTTGGGGAAATAAGACGCACTTATTTATACCATAAGATGCACTTGTTTATACCAAAAAATATGGTATTTTAAAGTCTGAGGTTCAAGTTTTGCTGTCAGAATTGAATTAGGGTATGAGAAAAAAAGGAGGCAAGAATGCCTTCAAGGGTTCTGGCTTGAAACACTGGTTGAATTAATTTTCTCATTCCTGAGATGGTGAAACTTCAGGAGGAACAGGTTTGGAGGTGGAAGTCCGGTGTTGTGTTTTGATCAAGTTAAGTTTGGATTGCCCATAGATTATTCTAAGTGGTGTTGAGTTTGGAACCAAAGTTCAGAGGAGAGATTAAGGGTGGAGACTCCAGTTTGAGAGCCATTGACCTGTGATGATTTTAAGGCCAGATCCAGGACAGGGAAAAAGCAGGATTGTCCACCCCTGGGCTCTACTGTGGGATAATCCCAGTTCAAACCTCTGGTTTTTCCTCTAGGAGAGTCCCAAACATCAGTATGTAGAGGTCTTGTGTTGCCCATTTTTTCACAAAAGACTTGTCTACTCTCCTGGCTGGGCTGAATGCACCTCCCACTGGAGGAAGGGAAGGTGTCCGGTGGTGATTTCACCATTTCCTTGCCTTCAGGCCCCTGCCTTATCATGGCCCCACACTGTGCTCTGTGGCCTAAGTATAGGCCTCCAGTTTTCACTTAGCTCCACAGGGTGGGAGTCAGCCTGCACTGATAGTTGTAAAACTTTCACCAACATTTAAACCTCAGCCAAGACAATTCCTGTGAGAAAACAACTGGCAGGTGCAGAGTAGCAGCTGCCCCTTTCTGGGTCCAAGTGTCCAGGGACCACTACTCCCTGACCTTGTGTGCAAGGCCAGCCATCATTTTCCTTATCCATGGTTGTAAGAAAAGGGACATGTTTCTTATGCCCATTTTGCTAGCGAAAGCTGTTCGAGAAAAATAAGGAGCACTTTTTTCCAGAGGTGTTTGGACCTGCAGCCCTTGCATCAGCCCAGCTCTTGGTGCAGGACCAATTCAGTGAATTCCCCCCCTGCATCTCACTAAAGGGATAGAAGGAAAGGCTGGTGTCACTCTATGTGAAAGTGAATTGGCCTCTGTGGATATTTACCAAGACATTTACTTGCTAGCCCCAGTGAAGCGGTTAGTAGCGGAGAGTTCTGTCTTTGGGGTTGGGGTGAGGGGAGCCAGCGGATGGAAACGTGGCTAGTGGATTCCAGGGAGGGAGTAGAAGAAGGGTGCTTATGATTACTGGGGCTTATCATCTATCCCCAACCCTACAAGTGGGGGTTTGGATGGTGGAGCTCAGATCTGAAAAACCTGAGGTTTGGGGGAGAAAAAAGGGAGTTTTGAGTCCAGGCTCTTTCCTGTCTCTTGGCTCCATGGGACAGAACCCAAGGGTGGCCTGGCTCATGTCTTTCTCCCAGGGGATGAGGGAAGAATTCAGCCCACAGGCAGTGTGTGTCCATGTAGCTAAGCCAGTCTCAGAATTATGTGTCCACTGTCCCAGCTCCAAACCCCAGGGGCCAGGCAGTGCCTTGGCCACCTGGGTGTTGTATTTAGCGTGGAGCAGAGTGGACATTTCAGCTTGCCTCACAGGCTGCCCCAGGACAGAGGCCTAAGTCTGGATGACTGTGGTGGGGGTGATCCCAGGGGCAGACTGGAGACAGCTTCCTGGAAGAAATGTACCTGAATTGTATCTTTAAAAGGAAAAGCAGGAGTCACCTGCAGCAGTTGGATGAGGGGCTTGGGGAGGGGGGAGGGGAAGAGAAGGGGGTGGAGGCAAAGAAAGAAGATCGACACTGCAAGGGGTGAAAGTGCAGGAAGAATCCAGGAACTGCACCATGGTTGAACCGTAAGATGGAAGAGGAGAGTCATCCACTGGGTGGGAGAAGTTTGGGGGATATGAGAAAGCCCTCAGTGAGAGCAGAGTTGCAGGTAGGTGTTACACTCAAGACTGACCAAGGTGAATCTTGATAATTAATTAATTGCATGTTGGGTGGACTTGGTGATGAATTGTAAGTTGGAGGTATAGCAGCAAAGAACTGGGTCCCTTGCTTGGAAAACTGGGTGGATTTCATTGCTTTAGAGGAAACTGCACCAGAGAGGGATTTGGCAACTGTCAGTCGTGATAAACACACCCTGGGAGAGTAGACTCCATTTAGTGGTGGAAGATTTGAAGTACTGGTATTAGAATTCCTTTTCCTGCATTTACCTGGCAACTTTCCTAATTTATCAGTGCCTCAGTTTCCTCATATTTAACAGAAGAATAATAGTTATGATTACCTCAGTGTTATTGTGAGGCCTAAATAACTGGGTATGCATGAACTAATTAGAACTGGGATAGAGTTAGCCCTCAGCAAGTGTGAGTGCAAAAATTGTGGTGATGGAACAGGTAGAGTCTAGAGAACATAGCTCCTGAGGGTGGGGCCCAGCTTTAGTTCTTATGAAAAATGGTCTGAGGAAGAAGCACCAAAGGACAGTGGTCTCAGAGGCCCTGGCCAAGAGGGTTAGATGACAATGAGAACACACCTGAGATATAGTTGAAGAGGGTTCCCTGAATTTGGCATGGGAGGTGGCTGGGTGCCCATCAGGGCTGGTGGAGAGGAGTGCTAGGGTGCAGGGGAAGACAGTGGGCTGGAGCATGATGGGAGTTTAGAAAGTAGAGAAGGCAAATTTGAGGAAACCTAGCCATGAAACTGAAGAGGGGGGCATTACATTGGAGAGCCTTGAGACTCAATGGCGTGTGAACCCAGGAGAATCTGGCGTCCTTGGCCCACCTCTGCTTTAACCAACCTTCCTGCTTTCCTGTGGTTAAGGTTCTGCAGTCATTTGTTATGTATTAACCAATGTGAACTGCTGACCACTGTGCCATGTGATAGCCCTATTATTACCTGGGTATCTGATCTACTCTAAAGGTTTTATTGATTGTTACATGTGTTTGTCAGGGTTCTCCAGAGAAACAACCATTTGAAGACTGGCAAGTCCAATCTGCAGTGTCAGTTAGCAGCCTGGAGACCCAGGGAGAGCCATTATCCCAGTTGCAGGGCTGTAGGCAGTAACATTTGATGTTGCATATGAAGTCCTAATTCAGTCTGCTGGAGAATTCTCTTACTCAGAAGAGAGTCTGTCTTTTTCTTCTATTCAGACCTTCAGCTGATTGGGTGAAGCCCACCCACATTATGAAGAACAATCTGTTTTACTACAGATTAGAATGTTATTTTCATTTAAAAACACCCTTCCAAAAACACCCAAAATAATGTTTGATGAAATATCTAGGTACCCCATGGCACAGTCTCATTGACCGTAATATTAACCATCACATCACATTCATTTATGTTCAAGTAAGTCTAGAACCTGAAATATGACAATATCATTAGGACTGTACCTCTGGTCCTTTTCCTGTGACATTTTCCTAATATGAAAAGGACACTTTGCACCCTTTCACCCTTTGCCTGTTGGAAACCCCACTTCTGGCAGATCTTTGGGCATATTTCTCATGGGTTCTGGGGCACACACAGGTATTTCTGTAGTGATGGGTGACAGTTGTATGGCAGACTCCAGGACAGTAATGCAGAACAAACCTGGTGTACAAACAAACAGTCATTTGGACATGTCTGTGAGTGATGCCTGTGATTCTGGAGCTGATTTAGTCCTTTTTCTTTTTAGATATGAAATTCAGACTTTAGTGGCTAAAGACCATACTTTGTATATTAAACATTAACAGAATGTTATTTGGAGGGAGAGACCCAGGTCAGGAGGTCTGTGAAGTGCATGCATAGTTAGTGAGTAGCTGAAAAACATTAATTAAGATACAGCGTATCCTAACTTATTGCTGGCAGAATGAGAATGTTTAAAATCTAAGACTGCGAGAAAATAGCCATGGGGAAAGGGCTTTCCGCTGGTAACTCACATGGCAGCCCTACAGGCCATTCCCCTGTGGATGCAACTGTGACTAAAGAGCAAGGCTGTTTGAGTCTAATACTGGTTATTTGAAAAACGCAGCATTCTATCACTGCCTTTCCTCTCAATGTAGGAAAATTTATGAATTAATGTTTTCTTAACCTACTGTTTTAGATTTGTACATTGTGCATATGGTAGGGTTTGTTGGGTTTTTTTGGTCACAAATCATTAAAGTTTGTCCAATACATGTTCTCACAAATAACTATTTAGAATGGTGAAGGTCTGTGTATATATAATATATAAAAATTATATTGTGTACCAAGTCCATTATATACAATTCCTCATTTAATTCTTATGACAATCCAATGTCTTGGATACTACTGTTATTACAGATGTGGAAACTAAGGCTCTGAGAAGCTTAGTGATTCCCCCAAGGTCTCCCAAGTGGAGTTTGAAATCAGGTCTGTTTGATGCTAAGCTGTAGATTTATCTTCTATACTCACTATTAATGTTATGAAATTGGTAGGAACAAGAATTACATTCTAGACAATGAAGTTTTTCACATGCACTTTCTTCATGAAGAACTGTTTCCAAGTTTTAAAATGTTTATTATTATTATTATTTACTATTTTTAAACTCAACAGTACACCTCTAGAGTCTTAGTCACTGTACATTTTTAAAAAATTTTATTCAATTTACTTTAACAAAAAATCAGTTCATCAGTTTCTCCCACCCTTCTTTTACTCCCTGCCTTTTACAACCACCAATCTGTTCTCTGTACCTATGAGTTTGGAGAAATATATATGCTGTGCAGAATAATTTCCTTTGCTGTGTAGTAATAAACTGTAAGATATATATATATCACATATATATCTTACAGTTTTTTACTCATTCTTTCATCGAGGGACATCTAGGTTGCTTCCATATCTTGGTTATTGTATGTAATGCTGCAATAAAAATAGAGTGCAGATATCTTTTTGAATTAGAGTTTTTGTTTTCTTAAGTAGAATGGCTGGATCATTTTAAATTTTTGATGAACCTCCATACTATTTTTCATAGTGGTTTTAGCAATTTACATTTTCACCAACAGTGCACAAGTTTCTTTTTCTCTACATCTTTGCTAACACTTATTTCTTGTGTTTTTGATGATAGCCATTCTAACAGGTTTGAGGTAAAATACCTCACTGTGATTTTTGATTTGCATTTCTCTGGTGATTAGTGATGTTGAGTGCCTTTTCATATATGTGTTGGCAATCCATATGTCTTCAGAAAATGTCTATTTAGATCTGCCCATTTATTAATTGGGTTGTTTGTTTCTTTGCTATTGAGTTCTGTGAGTTCTTTATATGTTTTGGATATTAGTCTCTTAATCAGATACATGATTTGCAATTATTTTCTTCCATTTAATAGGCTGGCTTTTCATTTTGTTGATGGTTTCCTTTGCTGTGCAGAAGCTTTTTAGTTGAATGTAGTCCCACTTGTTGATTTTTTTGTTCTTGTTACTTTTGCTTTTGGTGTCATAGTAAAAAAATCATTGCCAAGACCTATTTCAAGGAGAGCTTACCTCCTATGTTTTCTTCTAGGAGTTTTGTGGTTTCAGGTCTTAAATTCAAGTATTTCATCCATTTTGAGTTAATTTTTTTGTATGGTGTAAGATAGTGATCAGGTGTAATTCTTTTGCATGTGATCCAGTTTTCCCAACACCATTTATTGCAGAGATTATCCTACCCCATTGTATATTCTTAGCTCCTTTGTTGTAAATTAATTGACCATGATGTATAGGTTTATTTCTGGGCTCTGTTCTGTTCCATTGATCTGTGTGTCTGTTTTGCAGACAATAGCATATGTTTTAATTGCTATAGCTTTGTAATATAGTTTTAAATCAGGGAGTGTGATGCCTCCAGCTTTGCTCTTCTTTCTCAAGATTACTGTGGCTGTTCAGGGTTTCTCATGGTTCCATAAAAATTACAGGATTTTCTTTTAATTTGTGACAATGACATTGGAATTTTGATAGGATTTGCATTGGACCTGTGTGTTGTTTGGGGTAGTTTTTATTTTATTTTTTTAGATTAGCTTACTGCCATTGACAGATTGTGACTGAAAGGAAGCTAATTTTTATAATGATCTCATATTTGTAAGTCCACTAGATAAGTTTGATAAGTCTCATTACAACATATATTGCCCTAGTGGGCCTGGGGCCAAGAGGGAGAGAGTAGAATCTATTTGGTATTGTAGGGAAAGGTGGTCTACTGCTACTAGGAAGAAAAGCAAATCTCCTACCTACTGGAAGCTTACAGTCTAGTGGAAGAGACAGGCCCATGTCTGACAGTGATGAAACACCAATATCTGTGGAGTAACTGAGATGTGTATTTAGTGTTTTGGAACCACTGACCCAAAAGAAGGGGCCTCACCCAGGATTGATGAGTGGAGGGCTACACGGACAGCTTCCCGAGGAGATGGGCTTGAATGGAATCCTCAAAGACAAATGGGTAGGAGGTTTCTAGGATGGCCATTGTAGGCACAAAGCACATCATGTCCAAAGACATAAATGTATGAGAACATCGGAGGGTGCTTGAGTACGGCAAGGGGAACAAGGCCAGGGTGCCATGAAGCCAAGTGTTGCCAGGGCTGGTTCTGGAGGACCTCACACCAGACACAGGCTTGCCATCTTTTTGGTAAGCCCAACAAGCTACAGAGAATGCCAGGAGAAAGATCTGCTTTCCACAGAAGCCACTCTGTACAGGGTGGATGGCACTTCTGAGGAGCAATAAAGGGTGTTTGGAGGCAGTTTTTGCAATACAGGCAAGTGATGGTAGACAATGTGAGAAGAGCAGTACTTGAGGAAAATAATTCAGAAATGCAATCTAAATATCTGGGTGTGTAACTGGATGAGTTGGTGGTGAACCAGGGCCTGAAGCAGCAGCAGCAGATGAGAGAGAGCTGGCCGCAGCACTGTGCTACAAGTTGCCAGTGCAATGTGGCCTGCCCTGCTGCTACAAGACACAGGAATATTTAAGCCCTGTGACCTTCCTTGTGATATATACCACAATGCAACGATTGTAGCACAACAATAATACTAATAAAAGCAGAAAAGAAATACATAGAAAGAGAACATGATAGAACATTCTCCTGAATCCATAAATCTGCCCTTCTTTGTATGATGTGTAACTAGGAGCTTGGTTCTTCTGGAGAGTTTTCCCAGATGTCATCAGACATTCCCCAAACTGTCCACACACACACCCCTGAGTCCATACACATCTCCTCAACACAGTAGAGTTGTGTGTATTTTGGATATGGAAGACCAAGTGCGTAAATACCAGTGAGGTTAAATTTGATTTCACAAGAGCATTTGCTAAAAAGTCTTCCAGACTTTAGTGACCATATGTACTCAGTGTGCAGCAGCCAAGAAATCTTTCTTCATTCATTCAACAGATGTTCACAGAGACCTGACTGTGTGGCTGCCCCTGTATAGCAAAACAGCCCGTGGGAGGTGGATACAGAGACAGACAGACCAGGGTTCTTAAACTGGCTTGGATTGACATGGAATCCCAAGGGACCAGTTATATGGTTTGCATAAATGTCCTAGGAGCACTCTTGAAGTGTGGATGTCCTGCTTTGCCCAAAGAAATTGAAGACTCCTCAAAGAGGAGGTAACATTTGAACTGAGTCACAAAGGAGGAGAATGTGTGGGCCAGAGGAAGGCTGGTAATTCTGTTGGAAGGAGACTTTAGGGTAAATGATGCAATTTAGCTGAAGCATAACAGCAATGCAATGAGAAGGAGGGGTAGGGGGAGATGAGAAGGCAAAGCTTAGGTGAGACCTATATTTATGAGGTTGATGATTTGGCTTTCCTCACAGAAACCAATGACAGAAGCAAGGCAGATTTCCTTGTCTTTTCCATGGCAGTACAGTTAAAGGTCTGGGGAGCAAGGCCTCTCCTTCACAAAATCACTCAGGACCCAGGTTTATTTTTGCTTGTTGCTCTAAAGGGATATTCTTTTTTCCATGTGACCAAAGCTGACTTCTGAACACCACACTTACCTCACACCTATTGCCAAAGGGTAAAACAACAAGAGGAAATGGAATATAAACAGTGCCCTTTTAAGAATGTGACTCAGAATTGTACATACATCCATTCACATCCTCTTGCACAGAACTTAGTCACACCTACCTGCATAAGAGGCGGAGAGGTACAAACTGTTGAGGTGGCTCTGTGCCTTCCTAAACTTGGGGCTTATGTTGCTAACAGGAAGAGGGAGAGACTGGCTTTTTGAGGTCAAATTGCCTGCTATAAGGCCAACTCTGAAAAGCCATTGCGTGCTACCTTCACTGAGGTTTTGACTTTATCCTTGGCATGACAGGGAGCCTTGAAGTGCTTTATGCTGGGAAGAGCCATGATTAAGATCAGAGTTTTAGCAAATTCTTCTGGCTGTGGTATAGAGAATGAACTTGAGTGCCATAAAGCAGATTCGGGCTGGCTCCAAGAGGTAGGACTAGCCGGTGGAGGCTAGAGGATGGCAGACTTCAAGCACAATAGGACTTTTTAACAGGACAACCAAAAAAACCACAATGAAAGGAAACAGACCAAGGTGGTTATTATTCACACAAACATGAGTGGTCCAGTTGGATAAAAGGGTACAAATCTATTCAAGCAGTCTGATGTGTATTTTATTCTTGATTCAAAGAATTTTGTGCACCTGTTCTGTGCCAGGTACAATTCTAGATGCTAGGGTTTGTGTCAGGGAACAAAAGAGAGTGAACCCTGTTCTCCCTGAGCTCACATGCCAGTGGGGAGAGTCATTTCATCAACCATGAAACAAGATGACTTCAGATGGCAAAGAATTCCAGACAGAAGAACCAGAAAACACAGAGTCACTGGGACAGAAACAAATTTGGTTGTGATGGTCCAGAAAACCAGAGTGGCAGAAGGAGAGCAAGCATGCAGGTGGCCTTTGGGAGGTGAGATTGGCAGGTGGTGAGGACCTCATGTGGGATCTGGGGCTTTGTTCTAAGATTGATGGGAAGCCATTGGGTAGGTCTAGCATTTAAATGATATAAGCTGATGTATGTTTAAAAATCTTTAATCCAGGGACTTCCGGCCAAGATGGAGGCATAGGTAGACACACTATGCCTCCTCGCACAACCAAAAGAAGTACGACAACAAATTTAAAAACAAAAAACAACCAGAACTGACAGAAAATCAAATGGTATGGAAGTCCAACAACCAAGGAGTTAAAGAAGAAATATTCATCCAGACTGGTAGAAGGGGTGGAGATGGGCAGCTGGGCAGAGAGGACTCGCAGTAAGGCATCTGCTGGCAGACCGGGGTGGGCAAGGCTGCGGCTGCGGCTGGTGAACCCGGTAAAGCAGCGGAATGTGGTCCCACATTTTCGTGCAGATAAACCGGGAGGAACAACTTGAGAGTAAGAGAGACCATACAACCCAGGGTTCCAGTGTGGGGAAATAAAGCCTCAAAGCCTCTGATTGAAAAACACCTGTGGGGGTTGAAGTGGCAGTGGGAGAAAATCCCAGCCTCACAGGAGAGTTCATTGGAGAGACCAACAGGGTCCTAGAAAGTATAAAAGCCCACCCACTTGGGAATTAGCACCAGAAGGGCCCAATTTGATTGTGGGTAGCTGGGGAAATGACTAAAAACTGGCAGAGAGCAGAGCAAGCATCATTGTTCCCTCTTAGACCCCTCCCCCACATACAGTGTCCAATGCAGCAATGTGGGTTGCCCCACCCTAGTGAATACCTAAGGCTCTGCCACTTACTATGTAATAGGTGTGCAGAGACCAAAAAAAAAAAGAAAAGGCCCAAATGAAAGAACAGATCAAAGCTCCAGAAAAAAAATACAACTAAGTGATGAAGAGATAGCCAACCTATCAGGTGCATAGTTCAAAACACTGGTAATCAGGATGCTCACAGAATTGGTTAAATATGGTCACAAATTAGATGAAAAAATGAAGGCTATGCTAAGTGAAATAAAGGAAAATGTACAGGGAACCAACAGTTCCCTTCCTGGAAGGAAACCAGGTCTCACATCAACAATGTGGACTAGAAGGAGGAAAGAAACATTCAACCAGAACAGAATGAAGAAATAAGAATTCAAAAAATGAGGAGAGGCTTAGGAACTTCCAGGACATCTTTAAGCATTTCAACATGCAAATCATAGGGGTACCAGAGGGAGAGAGGAAAAGCAAGAAATTGAAAACTTAATTGAACAAATAATGAAGGAGAATTTCCCCAATCTGGCAAAGGAAATAGACTTCCAGGAAATCCAGGAAGCTCAGAGTCCCAAAGAAGTTGGACCCAAGGAGGAACACACCAAGGCACATCATAATTACACTACCCAAGATTAAAGATAAGGAAAGAATCTTAAAAGCAGCAAGAGAAAAGGAGAGTTACCTACAAAGGAGTTCCCATAAGACTGTGCTGATTTCTCAAAAGAAACCTTGCAGGCAAGAAGGGGCTGGAAAGAAGTATTCCAAGTCATGAAAGGCAAGGACCTATATCCAAAATTACTCTCTCCAGCAAAGCTTTCATTTATAATAGAAGGGCAGATAAAGTGCTTCCCAGATAAGGTCAAGTTAAAGGAGTTCATCATCACTCAGCCCTTATTCTGTGAAATGTCAAAGGGACTTATCTAAGAAAAAGAAGATAAAAAATAACAGTAAAATGACAGCAAATTCACAGTTATTAACAACTGAACCCAAAACAAAAACAAACTAAGCAAACAACTAGAACAGGAACAGATTCACAGAAATGGAGATCACATGGAGGGTTATCAGCGGGGGAGTGGGAGGGAGAGAGAGCGGGGAAAGGTACAGAGAATAAGTAGCATAAATGGTAGGTAGAAAATAGAGGGGAGGTTAAGACTAGTGTAGGAAATGTAGAAGTCAAAGAACTTATATGTGTGACTCAGGGACATGAACTAAAGGTGGGGAATGTGGGTGTGAGGGGTTGTGCAAGCGGAGGGGAATAAAGGGGGGAAATGGGACAACTATAATAGCATAATCAATAAAATATATTTTAAAAAATAAAAATAAAAATTCTCAATCCAGCTTCTACATAGAAACCACCGGGTGGAGGGTTGGAATCATGATCTCGAATTGTATAGGATCAGGGTATAGGGATACACGTGGGATAGGGTAAATGAAAATGAAGCTTTTATCCTCTCAGGGTGGAGGCCTCAGGACTCACATGCCATCCTGGAACATCCCAGCCTTCTGAGTACCCTCCTCACTCAGAACCTGCTCCAGTCTCTGCTACCCAAGTGTGGCCCCAGCATCAGTGTTGCTACAGAACTTTTCAGAAATGCAAATCTCAGACCTCAAAACCCATACCTATTCAACCACAAACTTCATTTCAAAAAGACCCTAGGTGATTCATGCACATTAATACTTGATAAACTCTGATGGCATGTCCTCTGTTTAGAGTGTATTTCTCTCAATTTCTAACCATATATATATATATATATATATATATATATATACATATCTATACACACCCAAAAATATACAACAACCTCACAAGCACATATAAACCATACACACGTACCACATATATGTACCCCATATACACACCATGTATTCCCCCAACATACTACATAAACCCCCATATGTACACCATACATCCCCACACATACACACATAAACCACACACCGCATACACTCCCCCACCCACACCCCATATCACTGAACCGCCATTCAAGGTACGAACTTACTGCCAAGTGATCTATGGACAGGAAGTCTGGACTAACTCAAAATTTAGGGATTCCTGGAGAATGGGGCAAGTTCTATATGAGCTAGATTTGAGGAGTTTGGTATTTATAAACAAGGAAGCAATGGAGGTTTAATTGGTGGTAAATAAATCTATGTGCAAATTGGTGTTTTAAGGAGATGAACCTGACAGCAATGAACAGGATGTTGCAAATAGAAGGAACAGGAAGGCCTCTGAGGGCTGGCACAGAAATATGAATGGGACTGTCTTTGGTTAATGTGTGACTGCTATGTGCTTTGTCTTTTTTTTCCCCCCACACCAAAACAGTACTTTATTTTGTAAATTTAAACCTGTTATTACTCCCAGTAATGGTTATGATTTTTTTAGCTGTCAAGTGTACAAAAGGAAGAAAAAACTTAGATGGGCACCATGTCTGGAAAATACATTTCCTAAACTCCATATACGTGTTCCAGACTGCTGGGCCCCAAGTCCATCTTTGAACTCCAGGGTTGCTGGTATCATGAGCAGCATACTAAAGTTACACCACCCACATAGTTTCTTAATGTTGTACACATCAAGTCAATCAATGTGTCAACCTGTAACAGAGTGGGCACTTTTAACTGAACATGGCAAAATATTCAGGATTTTGAGGTTTACATCATCATTTGATATTAAACAATGAAACAAATCTCAACAATATATACAAAAAGAGTTTTGCATTTACAAAAGATTGTTTCCCATACTGATTAATCCAGGTATCTAACTCATTGGTTTATGCAACTTTATTGAAGAAAAATAAATCAATTACTAGCAGAGCTATTAGTTTATCACTCATTCATTGACAACCTGCATGTTTTATTCAGTGTTCTACTAAATAGTATATTGAAAGGTAGATTAACTAATAGCTCCAAGTCTCCTAACAATTTAAATGAAAGTTACAAAATGTTTGAGACCCTGTTTTGAAATACAAAGGGTGTTTTACTTCCAATTTCCATTCTCTGTGGAACAAGAACAGGTTATTCCTTTATTGACATTCATAAAATACATCACATTTTCTGTTCTGCTGATGCTATAAATGCAATACCAGTTCTTCAGCCACATCAGTTACGAGCATAAAGTATATCATGTAACCCCAGATCTCAACAGTGGAAGGGTTAAACAAGAAAGAATGCTGCTACTATCAGCTGATTTCTCAAAAGAAACTGCAGGCAAGTAGGGACTGGAAAGAAGTATGCAAAGTCATGAAAGGCAGGGACCTACATCCAAGATTACTCTCCCCAGCAAAGCTATCATTTAGAATGGAAGGGCACATAAAGTGCTTCCCAGATAAGGTCAATTTAAGGAGTTCTTCATCACTCAGCCCTTATTATATGAAATGTTAAAGGGACTTATCTAAGAAAAAGAAGATGATCAAAAATATGAACAATAAAATGACAACAAATACAACAGTCAACAACCAAACCTAAAAAAACAAAACAAACTAAGTAAACAACTAGAACAGGAACAGATTCACAGAAATATGTATCACATGGAAGGTTAGCAGCAGGGAGGAGAGGGGAGAGTGGGGTTGAAAGGTACAGGGAATAAGAAGCATAAATGGTAGGTACAAAATAGACAGGAGGAGTTTGTGAATAGTATGGGAAATGGAGAATCCAAAGAACTTATATGTATGACCCATGGACATGAACTAAGGTGGGACAATGAAGGTGGACAGGGTGGAGGGGAGTAAAGGGGAGAAAAAAAATGGTACAACTGTAATAGCATAATCAATAAAATATATATATATTTTTAAAATGAATGCTGCTAGAACAATGCTGCTTCCTTTGATGTGACAACTGAGCATCTATCTCCCTCCCCCTCAGGTGACTTCTTCAGCGTGTTAGGGCAGTGAGGCATGGTTTTGGTCTCATAACCAAGTTAGAGTGAAGACACTGGCCACATAATACACATGCTCCATTTTTTTAAAATTCTGAATCGTGAGCAACTGTTCTCTTATAACTACAGTTTCTAAAAGCAGTTACTGTCCAAAGGTGGGAGAACTTAAGTCTTCTCAGATGAGCATGTGAATTAATGGAGGGAGGTAAACAAAAAATTAAAAAATATGAGGTCTGGTAGGGGAGCAGCCAGATAAGAAGATTGAAAAAGGAACAGCAGCTTAAAGTTTATTCCAGCTATAATGCAGTTCATTCTGACTGAAAGGTAGCAACACATGGCTTACTTCTGAGTCCATTCCCGAGATGTTCTGTTGTACTTATCTCTGTCTGTTTTATAGATCTGTGCAGTCTCTGGCACTAGGGGGTCACCTGGGTTTGGATCACATGGCAGTGAACAAGTGGATAAAAGAACTTTAGAAATAGTTAAACCAGGAGACTACTGTGATCTTAGAATATTGAGACAAATACTGCCATTACTGTTAATATTTGAATGATACATTCTTGTAAATGCAACCTTAGGTGGTTTGAAGGAGTAATCTGTAGGAAAATGAAGTGTCAGAAAGAATACACTGCTTTGATGTGGGCTGCTGTTAGGTCCCATAATTGTGGCTTGCCAATGATACACTAAAAAAAGGAAAACACCGTCCCAACTGGACCTGCAGAACATTGTGCTGGAGGGTCATGGGCCAAATCACTAAGTTCCTTGTTAATCTGTTTCAGCACCATAGTCGGAGCTTTGGGTCTGGCTCCTCCCTATCTGAGTGTGTACTCAAACATCTGGCCAAAATTCTTGATTATCCTGGTGGCAGGGAAGGTTGTCTCTTCATCACACACTGGCTGTGCAGACATAGGCGCACACAGTGCAGACATAGGCGCACACATGACATAGCCACAAGATGTCTGCCTGTGCAAAATACATTATACTCCAAATTTTCTGTGATTCGTATCTGTTATCTTTACAACTAATGGGGGAAAAAACATACAAAACCTGTCTAGGCTCAGTATTTGGGCCAGTAGTAGGACAGGAGTCTACTGTGAGAAATAAAAGAGGAGGGACTGCTGGATGTCTAGAAGGTTCTCCTGTTTAACCTTTAAAATTCCATGTGAGCATCTCCTGCTATCTGCAAACTTCTGGGTGAATCTCTGCCTGCCCTCCTCTTCAGTTTCTTTAGTACATAATGCAGGCTGGACAAGAAAAAGTTACCAGGAAATGCTTAAGTAGGAAAATACGTGTCATGATGGGCAAAAGATGTCAAGTCTGGGAAGCTAGTGATTGAGGTGCTTTGGAAAGAAATGCAGGATGTTGGGGTAATGTCCAGTTTTGGAGGAGAGGTCTAATGTCATATTTAGGTGTTCTAACTTTGTCATCATGGTAAGGACAGAAATTATAAGAAAGGCCTGAGCCGGAATAGGTGGTTTTGATTTTACAAACCAGAATGAACCTCTTTGAAGCATCCTATGACTGGTTAACCACTCTATCTGCCCTCCTGTTCTGTCCTGTTTGGTTTCCAGGCGTTCCTGGAACCAGATTAGGCTGGGCAAGAGGTAGGAGAGGTCAGGGGCCCTCCATTCCTGGGCCCTATATTTAGCCACAGTAGGTTTAAACACGATGTGCTGGCAGCCAGCACATCTGCAGAGCTTGCCTGTGAGCCCAGCCCTGAGGGCTCAGAGAGGCCACTGGCATCAAAGCTAGTTTCTGTGCAAGTACTCTTGGATGGTCAATAATGCCCTTACCCAGAGCAGCAGGGAGATAGAGTCTTCATGTTCTTCAAGTACATTTTAGCTTTCCCAGGCTTCTCAGTCTGAACCTTTGTAATCTGGATGCAAGAGCATATTCCATTTCATGTGATTCACAAAGTGAATTAGGGAAAATAAGTTTTTACACTGAAATCTCAAATTCAAATTAATGGGACCCTATACATCAAAGGTATGTTACATCATCTTACATTGGATGAAGTTTCATGCTCTTCACAAACATTGTTTTTCTTTTTCTTCAAAGAAAAATTGTTTCAAAGGTAGATCAAATAATTTCAACAAATGGGTCTGTCATTCTTATAAAAAGAATATCAGGTAATTAAGGCTCACTAGAGACCCAAATGGAAAGGCTTAGGTGTAACATTAAGCCCTGAGGGCCTGTCAGTGACGGTCGAAGTGAGTGGTCTACAGGCCCACACCCACTGCCTCTCCCTAGTGCCCTCCAAAGTCAGAGCTGGCCCCACGGGAGGGCAGAGTTCCTTTGTCTGGGACAAGAGGATGCTTGTCAGTTTAACCTACCCTCCTGGATTTTTATTCCAGATCATCAGAAAAGCCCTTTCTGAGGAAAAACATGTCTCAACAAAAACATCAGCTGCAGATCTTGTGACAGAAACAGATCACCTTGTGGAAGATTTAATTATTTCTGAGCTGCAGAAGAAGTTTCCTTCACACAGGTAGGTGTATTCCTTGGGGAAAACAACCCAGGCACATGGTGCCACATTCATAAAGAAAACGAGGGTCTAACTTGGGGAGGCTGTGCTATTGTTCACTGGGGACAGACCTCAACATGGAAGCCTCACAGTATGCCCCCTGATATTCTGATTGCATGGTAAACAAACTGACCCTTGTTTTTATTCTTTTTACTATTATCTTGATAACCCTCATATCACTGCATTACCTTACAAATACTGGAAAGGCGTCATTTTCCACAACACATGCTCAGGGAAGAGCTCTGCTCCCCTCTGCCACTTAGCATTATCTCTGGAGGGAGCTAGAGCAGTAATGTTCCCTGGCAGCCCATGTCTGCTGGGTGATGCCACACAGGCATTCTGAGGATGTGACCCTGAATGGCTCTGTCAGCTGTGTGGGCCCCGGGCCTACCTCCTGCTGGTGTGCCCCTGTTGGCGTGCAGTGATGCAGTCTCCTCGCCAGGCCACAGCAAGCCACGGGCAAGGCTGCTCTTCACCCCTAGGTCTTTATGAGGACCCCACCCTCTTCTCTAGAGAAGTTCTTAACATTTTTGAAGTCACCATGTGGAGAATCCAGTGCAAATTATAAATGTTTTCCTCAGAAAAACTCAAATATTTACACGGCATTTGGCATCTAGTTCCCAGGAAGCCATAGGCCCCAGAAGAAGACTCTCCTTGACCTCTGAGGGGCTTCTCAAGTCTCTCCGTCACTCCCGGAGTCCCGCAGGACCGACTTTGGAAACCACTGCCTTGGGTGCAAGGGGTCTCTTTCCTTTCTTGTGGAGAATTGCTAAAACTAGAATACCAAGTATTGGATTTCTGGATATAGATCACTGCAGTGGTCAGATTCCACATTTCGATGTACATATGTGGCAGAAATATATAAGGCCATCTCCCTCAGCGGCCATCTAGTGGAGGGTAAGCACAATCGACTTTTTTCCCCTCTGAATGATTAATCGAAGGAAAGGACAAGGTAGTGTTCAACTTACTTCTTTTTCTCCTGCTGTTTCCTTCTAACTGGTTAGGTTATCTCAGGGTCATCACCTCTCCCTTCAGAATTCTCTCTGCCAATGGGTTATATTTATTTTCTTTTGTTGATAGCCTTTGTGTTTGAGTATCTGTTATTTCATATTTCCTTATGCTGTATGAAGTCAGAATCTCTGACATCCATTATAATTTTTTTCTTGATTGATCTTAGAGAGATAGAGAAAGGGAGAGAGAGAAACAGAGAGAGAGGAACATCGATTTGCTGTTCCATTTATTTATGTATTAATTGGTTATTTCTTGTATGTGCTTCTTGTATGACCGGAGATCAAATCCACAACCTGATGTATTGGGACAACACTCTAACCAACTGAGCTACCCGGCCAGGGCTGTTACAGTTTTTATAAGCTCCAAAATGTTTACAATCTCTTGACTTTTTAAAGTCTAAATTAAATGGCAATGTCAAAATAATCATGTAGTTTGCTTTTGTTCTTTAAGAGAGAAAAAGCTATGGCAACCAGCCTGCTGTTTCTGGTTGAGGAACTATTTTGGTTCTTGAGATTTCAGTGGGATTGGTCCAGTTGGCTGTGACAGAAATGAGGTCGGCTGGGTTGGCTATGTGGGGTCCTGGTAAAGAGCTTGAGATCACTGCAAACTAGGTATAAAGGTATTATCGGGGCTCTGGCAGTTTTCAATCAGATTATAGTACGTGACAAACCAAATTCTGAAATTACATGCCCTATTGTATGTGTTGGTAGCAGTTGCTAGTGGTTTGGATTCACCATTGTGTCAAGATGGGGTATGGTTCCATTTTCACAAGGTAAATGTAAATATCGCTGTGTATTACAGAATATGGGTGAATGCAGCTCCTCCCACCTCCACTTGGCAGCCTCACAGTCACCAGGGGACCATTGGGCTCCAAAGCCCCTTTGGAAAACCATCTACCCAGAGCAGAGAACCTCACCTAGAGTGTTCAACAGGCCCATCTAGGAGCATCTCCAACTGGCTAATGTCAAGCCTCCATATCTGAAAAGCCCTGGGGGGTGCAAATACACACACCTAACCAGAAATCAGTGATTTAGGGAAGTGGTTCCCAAACTGCAATCCACAAACTCATACCACCCAGGCATGAGGGCAGAGATGTGCTGGCCTGTGGTCAGCCCCTGCTTTTTACTACCACTTTCTTCTCTGCTCTGAGGGCAGTGCTTGGACATGGCTGAAGGCTGGATGTTGCTGTTCCTATTCTCTGCTTAGTTTGCCTAGAAAATTCAAATTAGGGAATAATTTTTCAACATATCTATGGTCAAGTTTGGTTTTTGCCAATGACTAAGATTTAAAAGGAAAGTACCAGAAATGTTGGCATTTAATTATGTTTTAGATCATAGACAAGTTTATGATAGGGAAAAATTGTGTTCATGTCATAAAATAGTACGTTGTAATTTTTCTGCATTCACAGTATTTCAATATATCCCTTAAACAATGTGTTAGCAGAAGTTTGCCTATTGACCTTTCTTAGGAAGGACTTTCATTCTGAATTTATGTCCTTATTTTTAGTCTTTCATGAAAGAATATTAAAGATAGATTCCAACTGCTTTGTTTTAACTACCTGATGTAGGCTCCCTGGTTTATTATTTTATTTTACTCATTCATGCAATTCAAAGTCTAGGTTTCTGATCTGAACAACAGGCACAGACTGAATCAAACATTAGTAAAGTTTAAACTTGCTTTTGCACCAGCTTTGGCAATCACCCTTCCCAGGGTCTCAAACTCCTCACCTGGGAATGAGGGACCCACCAAGGTCAGCCCTGCGGTTCCTGCACCAATGATGACATATGGTGGTAATGCCAGCAAGCAAATCAGTAGCTAGGTCAAGGTGGAAAGTTCCACAGTCTCCATCCAGGCCTGCCCATGTTGGATGCTCAAACTTGTTTTCAGTTGATTTTAATTTAAATCCAAGTTTTGCAACTTCGAAAATGTGCAGTAGCATCACTGAACCATATGTTTATATGCCTCTCCTTGCCCTTTTTATCTGGGTTGACAAAGGACAGCAGCTTGAGCTGCTTGGTATCTACAACTGCCTGCTCTGTCCTGGTTTGAGCCCTACTTGGCAGGATGGGGCCTGTCCATTATGACTCCTGTGCCCTGCAGTATGCCCAGCATGTTCCTAGCCACTGCCAGCTAAACACTTGCTTTCCTTCCTGTCTCCACTGTGTTTTGCACTGGTTACACATGTCCAGGGCAGCAGCGCTGCTGAGGTGCTGGGAATGGGGAGGACTACAGCCTGAGAAGATGAGGCTGAAGAACACTGACTCCCTAGTGGCCTGACCTTGTCACAGAGGAAATAACTAGGAAGAAAAGCCCCAGATGCACTTGGTCATCAGTCACAAGTATTTAAATTATACAGCAGAATATACCATTCTAATTTGTTATGAAACTTCAAACCATATCCCATTTGTTATTTTCCTCTTATATATTAGATAGACTAATGAAGTGGCCCTTGAGCTCCTCAAATTTAGTCACATGCATTGTTTCTTTCTATTTGTGTTGCAGATTTTATGTAGATGTTCCAGTGACCTTCTTAAGGTCTCTCTTTTTCTTTTCTCACTTCCATTTGTCCAAGGTGATGTCCCCACCCCCTCTGTGGAGAGCTGAAGAATATTCTCTCCTATTCTGTGGTATTAACTTTCTACACAAGGACAGTCAGATTTAAGTGAATAAGACCTCTACATCCCTCCCCACATACCAATGAGGTATTTTTAGTGCCTCAAGAGTGGACACGGTCCACACCCTTGTTAGCTTCCAGGAGTCCCAGCCCCAGAATGCCACTCACAGGCACAGAGCAGGTAGGGAGGTGACTGACACACCTTTCCTCTCCTTTCACTCAGGCAGCTGGGCAAAGAGGAGAACTCTTGGGCATGAATAAACAACTGCTGAAAAAGTTCAGGGCTCAGTAAGGGCACCCTGAGTTACTGCTGCTTGGTGAACCCCAGAGATGGCATTCCACACGTTTTGCCAATGAACTAACAGACCCTTTGGCCCTGTGTGTCTCAGGAAGCCCTGTTGGTGTGCCAGGTGAATGGCCTTTGTGCTGCCAACCATGCTCTCTGATGCTCACATCATCAGATCAGTCTCACAAGACGCTCTTCCTTCCTCCTCCCAGGAGACCCCAGCAGTCTCCCCTCTACCTTTTATAGGTACCAGCTTCCCACTAAAATCACATTTAATTTCAAAAAAGAAAAAAACTCCACATTCCTCCTTAGTTTTCTGGAAACTGATCTTTGCATGTAAGTCATTTCCATTCCCATCTTGACCTTAGTAGTGTCTTCTTACTGCTTTATTGAACTTATGCCCAATTTCAGCTTTGGTACTTGGTCCAAGTGTTTTTAGGGTGTAGACCCTTTTCTTTAAGAATGTATTCATAAGCCATTTCAGGAAAAAAATCATTTCACTAAAAAAGGAGACGTTCAAAATAGATTCAATTCTTTAAGACTTTGGACAAGGAAACTGGCAGAGCTAATACCATGTTGAATCATCAGCTAAGTGGAGTAATTCTTTGTGCATATCACCTAGGTATGCTTCTGCTGCGGCCAGGAGTTCCAGCGTCACTGCCTGGCCTCACCCCACCCAGCATGGCTCCTCGAATTTCTTCATATCTTTCGCCATGCCATTTCTTCCATTTGGACTTGCCTGCCTAGATTATATGAGCCAAAGGATCCAATAGCCCGTGGAGGGAGGTGATGGTAGGAAAGCACTTCCCAGCAGGAGGAAGGGACACTGAGCAGACAGAAACAGACAACCAGCACCCACTGTCTCCGATCGCACTCTAGATTGTAAGCTTCTGGGGGCAGATGGTGCTTGCCCAAGCTTTTCTGCACAGCTGCCATTTTTCAGGGCATGAGTTTCTCAGGTGTCTCAGTCAGTGCCCCCCAACCTCAATGCTTTGGTTGTTCCAACATGGGTTTCTCTATAAGACCACAGGGAAGAGAAGGTGGAAGCACCAACCTGAAGATGATATGTATACACTCATCATATACCCTGATGCATTTCCATATAATTTATCTATAAGGTGAGGGGGCTACTTGACTGTGTGTGCGTATAGAGCATGAATTTCATAAATCTTTGAAGTGGAAGTGGTAGTTCCAGAGTTGTTGGGGAGCAGTGAATTAACAGTGGATATGACAGCACTGTAATTGACTGAGAAGTGATATTAGAATGCAAGGTACTTGTTCTCAGAACACAACAGACAGGACAACCCTCAGGACCTACAGAACTTCTGTGAAGACAGAAATGTTCTGTCTTCACTGTTCACTGATAACCTCAAGCCCATGTGACTAGTGAACACTTGAAATGTGACTAGAGAGAATAAGGAACAGACTTTTTAATGTTTTAAATTCTATTTATTTTAAATTATTTAAATTTAAACAGCCATAGGTAGCTAGTGGCTATTGGATTGGCTAGAGCAGTTACAGAGGTTTCCATTTTAGTCTTTTTATTAACAATATGATGTCAATCCCATCTGCAAGTCCATTGATGACAAATCTTAGGACACATGATTCCTTTGGGAAAAGTGATTTCCAGGAGCCCTGGAAGGGAGGGAGTATCCTGCCCAGCACTCTGACCTCTTAGCCTCCGACATCAGGGGCTAAGCAGCTGCCTGTTGACCATCACTGACAGTACACCAAATGCTAGCAGTAGAACGTGAAGCATTTTTTCTCACTCAGTGTCCCCATCTTAGTAAAAACATGGGCATTTCATGAGATGCTAATGGAAGACCTCTCAGCAGGGCCTCATATTCACACATAAAACAAACGTTTGCTTGACACCTGCCACAGACCAGGCCCTGGTGGCATGATAGTGCAGGGCAGGAGCCCCACCCTTGGTGAACATGCATCTGTGACAATTAGGAACACATACTGAACATTGTTGCATACCAAGCACTGTCTTATTTGATTTAGATAGAATATGCTCTTTCCACCTGAGAACAGTTCTGGGGGCATAAGTAGTAGCCAACTTTGTGGGACCCCAGCTTGTGGGTGGCAGCTGTGATGCACTTACCAGTGCCTGAGTAACCCTCACCATGCTGAGCCGAGCCTGTGCGCATGGCTGGAGGAGGGAGAAGGATGGGAGGGAAGAACTGGGTCTTTGGTGGTGCCTTTGCTGAGGCAGACATGACTAAGGACAGCCAGTGGTGCTCTTCTGTGCAGGCTGATTCGAGATGCTGGTTGTTTTATCCAGGTTCCTAATAGAAAGTAGATGACCCGCTCCACTGAGTGTGGTTTCAGGAGGTTTGGACCACAGAGGACTAATTACAAAGGAGGGGCAAGGGATGGGGTCTGCTGCACCTGGTGCAGGAGAGTGCTCAGGCCTGTGACTGGGATGCACCTGTGGGGACTGCCAGGGATGGTGAGTAAGGGACCTAAAAAGGGAGGGATAGGGCAATAATCATAACCTCATTCTTCCACTTTCTCCTCTCTTTTGAGTTCCCAAGGGGCAGGAGTACCCTGTGGGGCAGCTTACCCCAGGCCCCTGGGCCAGAGACCAGAGTGGAGAGGGCCTCTGTGGAGAATTGTCAGCTCCCATTGAGCCCATCTGGTGGAGGATGGTGGGCACGGATACAATTGTCACCTTTTCTGTAGTTCAGGAGAGGCCAGCTGGATAGAGACCTGGGAAGAATCAGCTCTAGGTGGCAATTAACACCTCAGAACCAGCAAGACTGTCTTCCCCAGACACTACTATATAGTACTATTGGTGGGAGAACTGGAGCTTGGGCCCTGCGCTGAGGCTGGTGTTCTTCATGCTCTTCCTTGTCGTGTGTCTTTGGCCTTCTTTTCTCCAGACTAAAGTTAAAACAGAATTAGCATTGCTTTATGAGATCTGCTTCCCAGGGTATTTCCTTCTTGTATTTCTTTATTACCTAGCCCACTCACGCCTCCCTGATGCTTCTCCAAAACTCCTACATCAAGGTGTCACTTTACGTTTTCTAAATCCTGCTGAGTCAGAAGACTAGCAGACAGATGGAAACACAGATAAGTCTATTATAGACTCTGCCTCTGCTTGACCTGGAGAAATTATAAGGAAATCTCTTTACTGTGTCAGCTTTGTCTTTGACGGGACTAGAAGCAGTTTGAAGTGCTTTGTCTTGAGTTCTTGGTCCATTTTCTCAGGCTGAGCTCCTGCCCACCACAGGTTCATTGCAGAAGAAGCTGCAGCTGCAGGGGCCAAGTGTGTGCTCACCCCTAGCCCTACCTGGATTGTTGACCCCATTGATGGCACCTGCAACTTCGTACACAGGTGAGCATAAGCACGGGTCACCCCATTCTAGTGCCTAAGCTGTCCTCTTCTCTAAGACTTTGTCTTTCCCAAAGTAGTATTTTTGGAGGCAGGAGTATATAAGTAAACCTCTAATAGGCTTGTTTCTTTACAAAGGTGATCAAGTTTTGATATTTTTAAAATAAGGTTTTCCATTTATGAGAATCTCTCAGAACATGTAGGAAGTCTTCACTTGTCTAAAAACCATTTGTCTTTGTGTTGGGTTGACTTAAGAAGGATCTGTGGAGAAGCAAGCAAGTTTAGAAAGAAACATGTAGAGTCCAGCAGCTGCCAGAGTGTGAGGTGTAGACAGGGGCATGTGGGGGGTGACATTCCAGAGCCATCTTCAGAATGGGAGCAAACCTCATGTCACCATGAGATAGGATGAGGAACCCATCAGAAACTGGTCAGGGCTAATCTGACTGGATTGATGCGGCCAGAGAGCAGGTTTTAGAGAAGTCAGGGGGGCCACTGGAGGTAGGGGAAGGAAAGTGAGCTATAGAGCTGGGGAGGTGATGGGGACGTGGTCCCGGAAGCTCTGACCAACGGGGCAGGTGTTGGAGCTATACCCACTTGTTCAGGACTGAGAGCATTGAAAGCAATGTCGTCTCCACAGAGGGCGGTTCTCCTATGGGAACGTGCATAGAATCCCAGGACTGCTGGCACAGATTCCTGGCCTATCCGCAGGTCCCTATTCAGTAGGTTGGGGCAGCCCATGGATTTGCATTACTGGACCATACTTTGAGAGCCCCTGCCATAGATGACAAGGAAATGCTCCACTTTTCTCACTTGAAGTGATGAAAGCCAGATGATGGGGGTCCTCGCTCTTGTTACTGTCCTCTTACATGTTGCAGCAAACGGTATGTTTGTATATATAATTATGTAAACTAATTCTGATGTAGCATGTGAATCATCACCCTTTTCTAAATGCGGTTTATCTTAATTCAGTCAGTAATGCCCACACAGGTGACCCTTTGAGACAATTGAATAGTGCCATCTGGTGACAGCAACAGTGTCACAAGAGTATAATTTAACTAAAGCTTGACACTCCCTGGGGAGTTTATGTGGAATCACAGGTCTCCCCTCGTAAGTGTGTTTGCCCAGTGGAGCACCTGTTATTTCTGTCTCACCTGCCATCCTAGTATGCTGGTATTGGGAACAGAGCTAGCCAAGCCCTTTGGTGTGGTGAAGGCCACACATCCACTGACCCTAGGGCCAAGGGGAATATGGAGCCAGAGAGACAACTTGGAGAAGAGCATCAGTTGGAGAACAAGCTGTGTTACTGACCCTTACAGTTACAGAACACCATCAAGGTGATTCCCATGGCCTAAAGACATCCAGGAGACTTTGGCCGCTGCAGCTCAGATAGGACCTGTGTGTTCTTATGTCCAGCACTGGCAGTGTTGGGACTAAAGCCAGTGGGAGAGAGCTCCTCTGAGAGTCAGAACTATACTTGCTCAGTGAGCCAGCCACCAATGTTGACAGTGTCACACAGCTGCCACCTCAGCAGTCAGGGCTCAGATCTGTGTATGACTGGTTTCAGTTTTCCCATAGGTTAGCAGTACCCAGCTTTCCTTGTTCCTACTTGTTGTTAAGCTGTGATGATCTTCACATAAAGGAAAGATTATTTTGAAAACACAGAGTAGCAACAACAAAATCAGAAAATAAACCACAGGCAAACTGTGATGTCACAGCCAGCCTTCAACCACTGTGGCTCATGCCTGCTATTGGTTGCTTGGGCACTCACAGGAGAGACAGGGTGATAAGGGCTGTTGTTGTCGCCCAGGCCCATCCATCCTTTGAGAGGGTGGATGCTGCAGCCTGGGACTTGTGATGTCACCTCCTGCAGGGGTGGGAGGCACCTCACTCAACCTGGGACATGAGTCTGGCCTTTTTGGAGGTTTCGGCTGTCCCTTTAGATCTCTGAGAACCAGAAATCTGATTATTATTGTATGGTCCCTCTCAATTGGGTACTTGGTCATTGTTGAATTCCATCAATTTTGCATAACTTTCAGAATATCGCTTTCTTTCAAGGTCGGCTGTCTTACAACATGATCAGCTAAGCCTGTTTGTTTTGGAAGCAGTTAATGAAAATTGTGGGAAGTAGTTTTTAAAAAAACAAAGCCATCCATACTGTAGAAAGCTCCTTCTGTGCCATGAGTGATGGTACGACACAGCCACACAGAGGCGCCTAAGTGCGTGCAAAAGGTTTGCAAGAGGCCATTTATATGTTTTAGAGTGCAAACCATTCTGTTTTCCTTTGCAGATTTCCAACCGTGGCAGTAAGCATTGGATTTGCTGTAAACCAAGAGGTACGGAGGTGGGTGGGGCTCTTGGTCCCTGGGGCCCCAGTTCAGGTTTCATTTAGTCATCTTCTTTTTTGGTTTCGACCTCTGCACTCCTGTTTTGCTCTCTTTGTCATGTGCCTGAATCATGACTAGTAAGTCCAAGCATGTGTTTTTCAAATCTGAGAAAGTAAACAAATGCAAACCGGTTTGGGGGTGTGCAGGCTTGGGGCCCTGTGGCTGGCCTTTGTTTCTACCATGCTTTTTTTCTGACATGGTCGTGGAAGGGGAAGTTCTGAGCAAATTGTCCAAGTCAGTCTCCATCTGACCCCTGGGGCGTGTGATTTAGTTACACACAAAAAGAACTCCTATTTTTGGAGGACATTTTTAATCCCAATATTCCATTAATTCTTCTTTATCTTCCTCTAGCTATTAGTGTGAGAATGTGGCTATTTCAGGGTTCCCATAGGCCCTTGGAACTAAGCAAGATCAGAGGGCCTGCAGCAAAGGCGTGGGATCGAGGCTTAAACTTTACTAGTCAGTTTAAGCAATAACACTTAGAAAAGCCTTAGTTTCTTTGTAGTTACTACAGTTATATTTAAATGAGACTGAGGGCTCAGTGTTTTTCAAAAGAAGCCTTCCTTTACAGCACCATTTTTTCATTTTAATCCTCAGTGTTACCATAGGTTGCCTAACATGGAAACTTAGAGAAGTTTAACCTGTGTAGAAGTACTTAAGATTTTTAATAGTGAAATTTAGGTAAGGAATTAATTACTCACTTGTTTCTCTATTAAATGTTGTCACTGAAGCAAGTGGTGGATTGAGTGCTCACCTCAGAGGGTGATGCTCATCACCACAGTGTCAGTAATGAGGGAGAGGACCAAGTGCTGTGGTCTGGCAAGGTCACCCACTGGCGAAGCCACACCCTCTGATGGGTCTGGTGTGTATGACTGCACAGATGGTCTGGGCCTGTAGTGGATGGCCCCTGGTCAAAGGGAGCATCCCACCCTACCCTCAAGGCCTCAGGGCCACCTGCTGGCCCCAGGGGCACAGGGCCCCCACAGTAGGCTCCGTGAGTCCAGCCCAATTCTAGGACTGACCTGGATTTGGGAAGCCCTTTAAAGCCAGGGTAGTGGAGGGGGGAGGATGGTTAAGTATTGCTGGAAGGCTATAGGCCCTTGGTAAGTGCTGGCTGAAACATCCTTCCCAGTAATAAACCCAATTCCCTTGCACAGTGGGCAGGCTTAGCCAGGACCAGCAGAGAGTTTCCTGAGGCATTTGGTCTGGGTCTCTCTTTATTTTCCAAAGAGACGAATACTTAGCTAGCCTCCAGCACACTTGCTCTTGTTAACCCTGAATAGTGAGAAGTCAGTAGAGTAAAGGAACAAAAACACAAAAACACATAGGGTCAGGTAGCATTTTTTTCATACTGACCTCTTTTCTTTTTACCATGCCTAACTGTGGCCCATGGCCTCATCTCTGATTTATGGCAGTGCTGCTGCTGGCTAGCATGTGCCTGCTCAGGGCAGGGCTCCCTTGGTGACTCAGCTGTCTTCCTGGGACTGCCTTTGGGTTCCATAATTCTGCTGGCATTCTTCATTCTTCACACATCGGCAATTTTGAGGGGTTCTTGTGGAGTTTGATTAGAGGCACAAGTAACCTCACTCCACCCCCCAGAAAAAAGAAGCCTTTCTAAAGATTCAAGCTTTTTCAGGAACTTTTAGTTACTAATGTTTGTTTATGTTAAGTTTTAATGCATTTTTTTAGTTTTAGTATATTTTTAAATATAGTAATTTTTTAAAAAAGAAATCTTGTTTTTATGCCATTTTGAATCTAGATGCTGATTTTTTAAATTCCCTTTTGTATTTTCTATTGCATCATCATTGCATTAGGTAAAACATCTTCACCTTTGAATTACTGTGTTATTTTCTGTATTCATTAAATGAACAGCACTTGTTTTCTGTACTGCTCCTGCCCCCACAGCTTGAATTTGGAGTCATTTACCACTGCACAGAGGAGCGGCTGTACACAGGTCGGAGAGGCCAGGGTGCCTTCTGCAATGGCCAGCAGCTGCGGGTCTCCGGGGAGACAGGTGGGGACTTCATGCATCTTGTTACAGTTCACTTCAGATTAAGAAATGTCAATGGAAAATGCCAAAAATCCCCATTCCGTGAGACAGTGGTGAAATCTCCTGCTGAGAGTTCAGTCTCTTTTTAAGGACACCATGTCCCTGAATAACTGGAAATTGAGCCAGTTCTGTATCTTAATGTTTTTGTGAATGTGGCCAGAAGCTTTAAATAGTCTCATTCTATTTTGTACTCACATCTTTCTTCTTCAATACTAAAAGAAACCTAGTCATTAGTTATGATTTGGTCTCTAGCAGTCTAATGAATACCACAGGCAGAGTCAGAAGCATGCTGTGGCCTCAAAGTGTTCAGGTGAATCTCAGTAATCATGTCACCTGGATGATGTCACCCAGGTACAGTCTGTGGCTCCCTGGATGTGGACTAACTATAGCTGGCTTCAGTTTCTGTGAGAAGTCATATACACAAGTAATGTTTTCACTCACCACCAATGTTCCATTGTCATGGTTATTTCTAAAGCAGAACCTCAGGGGCACCCAGTAGTTCTTATAAAGGGACTGTGTTATATTTAATCTGCATATAACTATGTATCAATAACAATATGCTGGTTTAGGTGGCTTACTCTTTTTGTTCCCTCTCACTGATTAAACTGGTAATGTTTTAGCATTTTGTAGGATACTCTCAAGGACAGAAAAATACAAGACAAATAAAGAGAAGAGCCCAAGACTAGGAGCAGGTGGATTAGAAGACTTTAAAAGATCCATAATGTCCCTGTTTGGATATTCCTACTAACATCTCACTTGTGTTTTTCTTCAGTAGGACATCATAAGGTCCCTTCTGTTGTTTCCTTTACTCATCATGGAGTCAGTTTGTGGTATCAATGCTTCTCTGAGCTCCTCTGCCTTCCTTACTGCCTCCCTCTACCCATTTCCAGCTTCTCTTTTAAACATTTATTTCCTGCTCTGGCTGGTGTGGCTCAGTGGATTGACTGCCAGCTCACAAACCAAAGGGTTACCGGTTCAATTCCCAGTCAGGGCACATGCCTGGGTGGTGTGCCGGGTCCCCAGGAGAGGGCACTCGAGAGGCGGCTACTTGTTGATGTTTCTCTCCCTCTTCTTTCTCCCTCCCTTCTCCTCTCTCTAAAAATAAGTAAATAGAATCTAAAAAAAAATTATTTCCTAGTTCTCCTTTTCCATTGCCTATTTATTCTGCCTTTAATTCCTCCTTGGATGACACCTGTGTGCCTAGATGGCCTCAGAGGCAATGAGAGGTATGCTGTGCCCTCCAGCTGCACCTCATCTCTGTTAAGAAGTAAGGTTCCCCAGCTGTGATCCACAATGATCTGGTGAAAGTAGCATCATCCATGAGCCCTGCACTGTTACTTTTTTATATTTAGGTTTGTATAATACCAAAGACATTGATCTAGGTGCAGCAGGAAGTATTTGCATATCTGCAGTGGCACAAACTCCTCTTTGCAGTGTTGTTATCCCATGAACAGCTGGTCTGTTAGGGAGGTGACCTGTCATTATATGAAGGTTGGGGCAGAGCTGCCTTGGGGAGTCTGAGGAGGCTCCCAAGGAGGCCCATGAGAATCATGAGCACACCCAGGGTGAGAAGGGGAGACAGTCACGATAGGCTTCAGAAAGAGGTGGGAGAAGCAGGACATACTAACCAGCTACCACTTAAGTCCCAGCCCTGCCCCATTCCTCCTTCTCCCGGAAATGTTTTGTTTGGCTGTGTAAAAAGTGGGATTAATTACAGCCACACATGCCAAGAGGCAACCACTCAAGCTGAATTGTGTAACTCAGTAGTGAGAAAGCATATTATTAAATACGCTTATGTGAACTTTGCTCTATCTTCAGTCTGACTTTAACACTCAGCTCTATTCACACACACTCAGCTCTCTAGTCAGCTGCCTGCATTGCTCGGTAGTGCATTAGAACTTCATGTCCTTGCTGGGGCTCTCAGACCTCTCGTCCTGCACTGGCGACCCCACCCACATGGGCACTGTATTTAGCTCATCATTGGCCCTTTTCTCCCAGAGTGTTCATTGCTCACTGTTATAAGCCCCCCTCTGCTACACACATGTTCCAAAACTCTTTTGTGATTTAAAAAAATTTTTTATCTTTACCAAGGACATTTTCTTCATTGCTTTTTAAAGAGGGAGAGAAGTAGGGAGAAACATTAATGTGAGAGGAAAAATAGCAATTGGTGACCTTTTCATACATGCCACAACCAGGAATCAAACCTGGTATGTGCCCTGACTGAGAATTGAACCCAAAACCTTTTGGTCTGTGGGACCACACTCCAACCAACTGAGCCACACAGGCCAGGGCTGTGACTTTTTTTTTTTTTTTTTTTTTTTTAATTCTGACTTACAAAGTCCAGTGAGTGTTTCAACATGGTCATTTTCTATTTAATGGGTGACTAAGTCTCCATGGAAAGTGATGGAGTATACTCTTTATCAGCACAGTCTTTAGGCATCGTGCAGACCTAGTTTCACATCTTGATTCTACCACTTTCTAATGCTGTGGCTTGTCAGTTAACCTATCCAAACCTCAGTCCTCATATATAAAGTGATATGATAATTATCATCATAATGAAGACTTTGAGGCTTAAATAAAATTATATATAGAAAGCATCTGGCAAAGTCCCTGGCACATGGTACCCAAAAAATCAAAGTCATTATCTTTTTAATCATTTTTTTTTTATTTTTCAATCACAGTAGACATACAATATTATAGTAGTTTCAGGTGTACATACCAATGATTAGACATTTTATAACTTACCCAATAAATCTTGTACCCATCTGACACCATACATAGTTACTCAAATATTAACAACTATATTCACTATGCTATATTCTACATCTCCATGACTATTCTGTAACTACCTATTTGTACTTCTTAATCCCTTCACCTATTTCACCCATTTACTGAACACCCCTCCCATCTGGCAACCATCAAAATATTCTCTATCTATGAGTCTGTTTCTGTTCTGCTTGTTCACTTCTTTTGTTTTTTAGATTCAGTGGTTGATAGATGTGTATTTATTTCCATTTTTCATATTTTTTATCCATTTTTTCCACCTTTTTCTTACAGAAGACCCTTTAACATTTCTTGTAATACAGGTTCAGAGGTGAAAAACTCCTTTAACTTTTTCTTGTCTGGAAAGCTCTTTATCTGTCCTTTTCTAAATGACAGCTTTGCTGTGTAATCTTTGTTGTAGGTCCTTGCTTTTCATCACTTTGAATATTTCTTGCCAAACTCTTGTGGCCTGCAAAGTTTCTGTTGAGAAATCAGCTAGCTGAAGGTCTTTTGGAAGCTTCCTTGTAGGTAACTGACTGCTTTTCTCTTACTTCTTTTAAGATTTTCTTTTTGTCTTTAACCTTTGGCATTTAATTATGATGTGTCTTGGTGTGGGCCTCTTTGGGTTCATCTTATTTGGAACTCTGTGCTTCCTGGGCTTGTATGTCTAGTTTATTTACCAGGTTACGGAAGTTTTATGTCATAATTTTCTCAAATAAGTTTTCATTTCTTGCTCTCTCTTTTCTACTTCCAGCAACCCATGATGCTAATGTTGGTAGACATGAAGTTGTCCCAGTAGCTCCTTACACTATCTTCATTTTGGGGGGAGTGGGGGGGGGTTCTTTTTTCTGTTCTGATTGGATGTTTTTTGCTTCCTTGTATTCCAAGTTGTTGATTTGATTTTTGGCTTCATCTACTGTACTGTTGATTCCCTATAAATTATTCTTCATTTCAGTTATTGTATCCTTTATTTCTGGCTGGTACTTTTTGATGGTGTTGTGGTTCTCACTAAGTTCATGGAACATCCTCATAACCAGTGTTTTGAACTCTGCATCTAATAGATTATCTTTATTTTGTTTAGTTCTTTCTCTGGAGTTTTGTTCTGTTCTTTTATTTGGAACATGTTTTTTTATCTCCTCATTTTGGCAGCCTCTCTATGCTTGTTTTTATGTATTAATTAGAGCTGCTATGTCTCCCGGGCTTGGTAGAGTGGCTTTATGTAGTAGGTGTCCTGTAGGGTCCAGTGGCACAGACTCCCCAGTTACTCAGGCTGGGTACTACAGGTATGCCCCACCCCTGCCCGTGCCCTGCCCCATGTACACCCTTCTGTTATATTTGAGCCTTGGTTGCTTTTGACACGTCAATGGGAAGGGATATACCCACAGGCCTATCAACGATATGGACTGGTTGCAACCACCAGCCACCGTGGAGGATCACTTGTTCCAGGGCCTGCCCCACAGAACAGGACTTACTTCAGCAGGGCTCTGGTGCCAACTGAATCCACCCCTTGAGTGCATCACTTATAGAGGTGGCTGGGTAGTGGTGCTTCCACATGGTCTGAAGCTGCCCACCAGGTATGCTGACTCTGGGACCTCTTGGGAGGTTCAGGCCAAGGTCAGCCACCACCTTTGTTCTGCACAGAGTTACCTGGCATGAGCCACAAAGCAATCTGCAGATGACTGCTACTTGTGTGGGCTTGGAGGTGCCCAGGAGAGATCAAGCAGAAAAACCAAGGCTGTCTGCCACTAGAGCTGGGTTCGGGACCACTTAGCGAGAGGCACTATCATGCTGATGCCAGAAGCTGCTTGTTTGAGAGATTTTAGGAAAGTCTGAGATGTGAGCCAAGACAGGCCATTCATATGGATAAGCCACTGGAAACAGCTTGGGTGGGCCCCAAAATTGACTGGGGCAGGGTCTCAGGTAATCACCGAGGCAGAGGGAATAGTGTGAACTGGATTAGTGGAGACTCAGATGTGGTGCCCATCTGCCAGCTCTGCCAGGGCTTTTATCTGGGAGAAAGCTGCCCCCTCAGCTCTTGCCCTGATGCCAGACAATGCATTTCCTCCCCATATGTCCCTGGTGCCTTTTGAGCTGCTGTCCCTGTGCTGGAGCTCAGAGGGAGTAAATCAGAGTAAGTCCATGCATGGGCCCTTTAAGAGGAACTGCGTGGGAAGGGTATATCCCTTCCCATTGACGTGTCAAGAGGAACTCCAGAAGCCCTCTGTCTCTTTCAGCCACAATCCCTGACAGTTTTTACAGGCAGAAGTAATGGGGACTTCTCTTCCTGGCACTAGAACCCTGGGCTGGGGGTCCTGGTGTGGGCCTGGGACTCCTTACTCCTCGATGGGTACCTCTGAATCTGAAATCCCTCCCAATTTTTATCCACTACACATGGGTGTGGGACAAGCCTGTTTTCACATCTCTACCCCTCTTACTAAATTCAATATGGCTTCTTTAAGTCTCTAGCTAGGTTTCAGGTGGTTCTGAATTCTGGTTGTTCTGCAGTTTAGTTGTAATTTTGATGTGGTTGTGGGAGTTGGTGAGTACTGCATTTATCTGTGTTACCATCTTGACTGAAAGTCAAAAGATTAGCAATAGTCATTATCAAAGAAGAAACTTGAGTCTTTGCACAGGATCAGTCATAGACCATTGTCAAAATTAAAATGCATTTCTGGAGGAAATAGCCCGTAAAATGAACACCACTGATTTTTTTTCCTGTGCTTTTTTTTTTTGCTTTCTGTTTTCCAGTTCCTATTATACCTTTCTGTAATGTCTTCAAAAACAAAAACGAAATCTCCAACAAACAAATAAAAAAAGCTACCCTGGATTGGGGTAAAGGATTAGATGAGGCCAGGTTTTATTAGTAGCCTTTTCTTCAAATTTTACCTGGCAAAATTTCAAGCATCCACAAAGCAGACAGAAAAAGCACAGTGAACCCATCACACAGCTTCAATACTGCCAACTCATGGCCAATTCTGCTTCACCCATACCCCCAGCCAACTCCCAGCTCCCCCATACAATTCCCTGATACAAATCCCAAACATGATTCCACTTTCTAGCTAGCATTTTAGTATGGATCTCTAAAACATGCAGACAATTTTCTGGAAAACCTAATCACAATACCAGTATCACAACCCTCCAAAAATTAATAATCATTCCTAAAATCAATAAGTGTCCGGTCATTGTTCAAATTGCCACTTATCTGATCTATGGAATATTGCCTTTCAGAGCCACAATCTGGGTTCTAGCAGTCATTATAGTTCCAGGAAATTTAGTTGCTTTATAATATGAAATTCATCATGAGTTCATACTGATGTTTTCTAGTCTTTATTTGACACTTCTGTGTATGTCTCCTCTGCCCCATGCTGAAAATCCCTATGCACAGTGATGCCAGGAATTTAATAGTGTCACACTATCCATGTTCGCTTTATCCTACAACACACACCCATCAGTTTCAGAATGTAATACTAGCCCTACTATTAACAAATGATTACTAAAACTAGTTTGAAAGAGTTTTTTGGTGGTTTTGTTTTGTCTTTTTGGAATTTTTTTTTTGCCCTTCACAAATATTCCACTAGGGTCTGGGGTCAGATAACCGTGAGAGTCTCTGAAGTGGTTCTTTGTTCCCTTAGGTTATGCCACCAACTGAGGATAATCACTTAGATACCTTTGTTTTACTTTATTTTTTTATTTAGAAGGATTACTTTTATAAAATTGATTTTATTTTGTAATTATTTTTTAAAAAGTGCATGGTTCCAAAGTCAAATCTATAATACAAAATATATTCAAAGAAATTTAGCTTCTGTCCTTCCTCGTCCTTTTTACCCTATAGATAACCATTAAAAATTTTAATAAACTATTAACATTTTTATTTTAATAAAATAAAATAGTCCGTTTTTATTTTGTTCTTTTTTTAAAAAGCAGCTGTTTTATTTGCTTTTATTATTTTCATATAATTTTTGGTGTTTAGAAAGGTTTATATTTTTATTCTAATAATTATCTTTGATTTAAAATATTTATATAACATCCCTAGATCTCTCTTTTTGGAATTATTGTCTATTGAGTCCCTATTATAATTAATACTAAACTTAGCTTGTAACCTCTTCTCCCTGCTCTTTGTATACTCCAGCATATCACTTAAAAATGATATTCTTTTACTCTCCAAAACTACAACACAATTGGTGAGCTTATTCTAGTTGTCACATCCTCACCCATTATCTTTTTTTAACAAAGATTTTATTTATTTATTTTTTAGAGAGAGGGGAAGGGAGGGAGAGAGGGAGAGGAAGCATCAACGTGTGGTTGCCTCTCATGCGCCCCCTACAGGGGGACCTGGCCCGCAACCCAGGCATGTGCCCTGAATGGCAATCAAACCTGCAACCCTTTGGGTTGGATTGGATTGCCGGCACTCAGTCCACTGAGCCACACCAGCCAGGGTACATACTCACCCATTATCTTTTCAATTTTGGATGGTTGTGCTATAGATGCATTGGCAGAGCAAATAGCCATTACGCACTATGCTGTTACCCTAAAACTGTCATTTAGTATTTAGCCTTGATTCCCCAGGTAAATGTATATTTAATACCCACCACATTATGTTGATGCTTCTGCAACCATTTTGGTTGTGTGAAGCTCATTCACTACTACAGCTTTCTCAAACTTTCTGAAATTAGGACCAACCCATTTACATTCCTGAAAAAATTGTTGAAGACCTCTAAAGAGCTTTTGTTTATATAAGTTGTATCTATATTTATATATTAGAAATTTGAATAGAAATTTTAAAATACTTATTAATTTATCTTTTTTTGCTTTTTTAATTTATCATTTAAATGAAGAACTTTAAATGTTAATATGGATAGTATATTTTTATGGAAAATAACCACATTTTCCACAGCAAAAAAAATTTTGTATCTCATATCTGCTTCTATATTCAGTCTTTTATAATATATTTGGGGGGTTGTTCTTTTTTAAAATTTAATCTTTACTGTGTTTTTTTGCCATTACCATTTCATCCCCGTATACCCCCTTGCCTCTAGTAATCACCACACTGACGTCCATGAGTCCTTTCTCTTTTTTGTTGAATCCCTCCACCCCCTACATCACCCCCACCACTAGCTGTCATCAGCTCTCCATATATGAGGCTGTCTCTGTTTTGTTTGTTATAATCAGTTTGTTCATTAGATTCCACATATGAGTAAGATCATATGGTATTTGTCTTTCTCTGACTGGCTTATTTCACTTAGCATAACGTTCTCCAGGTCCATCCATTCTGTTGCAAAAATAAAATTGTCTTCATTTTTGCAGCCAAGCAGAATTCCATTGTGTAAATATCCCAGAGTTTTATCCACTCAGCTATTGATGGACACTTGGGCTGCTTCCATATCTTGGCAATTGTAAATAATGCTGCAGTGAGCATATAGGGGTGCTTATGTTCTTTTGAATTAGTGTTTTGGGTTCATTTAGATATATTCCAGAAGTGGGATATCTGGGTCAAAAGGCAGACCCATTTTTAATTTTTTGAGGTATCTCCATACTGCTTTCCACAATGGTTACACAAGTCTGCATTCCCACCAACCATGCAAAAGGTTCCCTTTCTCCACATTCTCGCTGGTACTTGTTCTTTGTTGATTTGTTGATGATACCCATTCTGACAGGTGTGAGCTGATATCTGACTGTGGTTTTAATCTGCATTTCTCGGATGATTAGTGACATTAAGCATCTTTTCATATGTTTTTTAGCCATGTGTATGTCCTATTTACAGAAGAGTCTATTTGGGTCCATTGCCCATTTTTTTAAAGTATATTTTATTGATTATGCTATTACACTTGTCCCATTTTTTTCTCCACTTTATACCCTTCTACCCTGCACCACCAGCCCTCGCCAAACTTAGTTCATGTCCATGGGACATACATCTAAGTTCTTTGGCTTCTCCGTTTCCTATACTATTCTTAATCTCCCCTTCTATTTTGTACCTACCATTTATGCTTCTTATTCTCTGTACCTTTTCCCCTACTTTCCCCCTCCCTGCTGATAACCCTCCATGTGATCTCCACTTCTGTGATTCTGTTCCTGTTCTGATTGTTTAGTTCATTTTTGTTTTTGTTTTGTTTTTTTTTAGATTCAGTTGTTGATTGTTGTGAATTTGTTGTGATTTTACTGTTCACAGTTTTGATCATCTTCTTTTTCTTAGGTAAATCCCTTTAACATTTCATATAATACTCCTTTAACTTGACTTCATCAGGAAAACATTTTATCTGCCCTTCAATTCTAAATGATATATTTGCTCAACAGAGTAATCTTGGATGTAGGTCCTTGCCTCTCATGACTTTGAATACTTCTTTGCAGTCTCTTCTTGCCTGTAAGGTTTCTTTTGAGAAATCAGCTGACAGTCTGATGGGAACTCCTTTGTAGGTAACTGTCTCCTTTTCTCTTGCTGCTTTTAAGATTCTCTCCTCATCTTCAATCTTGGGTAATGTAATTATGATGTGCCTTCGTGTGTTCTTCCTTGGGTCCAACTTTCTTGGGACTCTCTGAGCTTCCTGGACTTCCTAAAAGTCTATTTCCTTTGCCAGATTGGGGAAGTTCTCCTTCATTATTTTTTTCAAATACGTTTTCAATTTCTTGCTCTTCCTCTTCTTCTTCTGGTACCCCTGTGATTCAGATGTTAGAACATTTTAAGTTGCTCTGGAAGTTCCTAAGCTTCTCATTTTTTTGAATTCTCATTTCTTCATTCTCTTCTGGTTGAATGTTTGTTTTTTCTTTCTGCTCCAAATTGTTGATTTGAGTTCCAATTTCCTTCCCTTAACTCTTTGATCCCTATATATTTTTCTTTATTTCGCTTTTTATAGCCTTTACTTTCCCCTCTATTTTGCGACCATACTCAACCATTTCCACAAGCATCATGATTACCAGTGTTTTGAATTCTGCATCTGATAGGTTAGCTATCTCTTCATTGCTTATTTCTGTTTTTGGAGTTTTGATCTGTTCTTTCATTTGGACCATATTTTTTTGTCTCAGCACAGCTGTTACATTTTAAGGGGTGGAACCCTAGGTACTTGCCAGGGCAACGGAACTCACTGTGTTGTGGTGCTATATGTGAGGGTGGGGTCAGAGAAGGAATACTGCTGCTTGCTCAGCTCTTGGCCAGTTTTCAGTCACTTCCCCCATTACCCACAAGAAAATTGGGCCCTTCTGGTGCTGATTCCTGGGTGGGTGGGTTTGTGTACATTCTGGTACTCTCCAACAAACTCTCCTGTGACGCTGGGAGTTTCTCCTACCACCACAACCTGCACAGGTTTTTGCAGCCAAAGGTTTTGAGGCTTTCTTTTCTTGCACTGGAACTCTGGGTTGCATGGTCTTTCTTGCTACCCAGTTCCCCAGTTTATCCATAGGCAAATGTGGGACCACCTGGTCCACCAGCCACTGCCTCACCCACTTGGTCCTCCAGCTGCTGCCTTGCCTGGTGCATCCTTTCCACCCCAGCTGCCCTTCTCTGCACCTCCTACCAGTCTGAATTAATGTTTCATCTTCAACTCCTTGGTTGCCTGACTTCCATACAGTTTAGTTTTCTGGCAGTTCCAGCTATTTTTTGTTTTTAAATTTGCTGTTGTCCTTCTTTCCATTGTATGAGGAGGCAAAGTGTATCTACCTATACCTCCATCTTAGCTGGAAGTCCATTACCTGTTTTTTAACTGGGTTGTTTGTTGTTTGGTGTTGAGTTTTGTAAGTACCTTATACGTTTTGGATATTAACCCTTTATCAGATATATTGACAAATACGTTCTCTCATCCTGTCAGTTTTCTTTTTATTTTGTTGACATTTTCCTTTGCTGTGCAAAAACTTTAGTTTGATGTAGCCCCATTTACTTATTTTTTCTTTTGTTTCCCTTGCCTGGGGAAATATATTCGATAAAAAATTGCTATGAGCAATGTCCAGGATTTTGCTGCCTATGTTTTCTTCAAGGATTTTTATGGTTTGGGGTCTAACATTTAAGTCTTTGATCCATTTTGAATTTATTCTTGTGTGTGGTATAAGAGGGTGGTCTAGTTTCATTTTTCTGCACATATCTGTCCAATTTTCCCAACACCATTTATTGCATAAGCTGTCATTAGCCCATTATATGTACTAGCTTCCTCTGTTGAATATTAATAGACTATAAATATCTGGATTTATTTCTGGGCTCTCTGTTCTATTCCATTGATCTCTGTGTCTGTTTTTATGCCAGTACCATGCTGTTTCAATTACTATGGCCTTGTAGTATAGTTTGATATTAGGTAGTGTGATTCCTCCAACTTTGTTCTTTCTCAGGATCACTGTTGCTATGTGAGGCCTTTTGTGGTTCCATATAAATTTTTGAAATATTTGTTCTAGTTCTGTGAAATACATCATTGGAATCTGGATAGGAATTGCTTTCAATCTATAGATTACTTAGGGAAGTATGGACATTTTAATTATGTTAATTATTCCTATTCATGAACACAATGCGTGCTTCCAGTTATTTGTATCATCTTCAATTTCTTTCTTCAGTGTCTTATAATTTTCCTTGTGCAGGTCTTTTACATCCTGGTTAGGTTTATTCCTAGGTATTTTATTCTTTTTGTAGCTGTTGTGAATGGGATGGTTTTCTTAATGTCCCTTTCTGTTAGTTTATTATTGGCATATAAAAATGCAATGGATTTCTGCATATTAATTTTGTATACTGCTACTTTGCTGAATTCATTTATCAGTTCTGGTAGTTTCTTGGTGGAATCTTTGGGGTTCTCTATGTACAGTATCCTATCATCTGCAAATAAAGACAGTTTTACTTCTTCCTTTCCAATTTGGATGACTTTTATTTCTTCTTATCTGATCACTGTCACTAGGACTTCCCGTAAAATGTTGAATAAGAGAGGTGAAAGTGAATATCCCTGTCTTGTTCCCAATCTGAGGGGAAACACTTGTAGTTTTTGCCCATTGAGTATGATGCTGGCAGTGGGATTTTCACGTAAGGGCTTTATTTTGTTTAGGTATGTTCCCTCTATTCCCATTTGGCTGAGAGATTTGATAAAAAATGGGTGTTATGTTTTATGAAAAGCTTTTTCTGCATCTACTGATATGATCATGTAGTTTTTACCTTTTATTTTATTTATGTGGTGAATCACATTTGTTGATTTGCGAATGTTGTACCAACCTTGCATTCCTTAAATCCCACTTGATTATGGTATATGACTTTTTGATGCATTGGTGTATTTGGTTTGCTAATATTTTGTTGAGGATTTTAGCATCTATGTTCATCGGGTATATTGGCCTATAATTATCTTTCTTTTTAGTATCTTTACCTGGTTTTGGTATTAGGAAAATGCTGGCTTTGAAAAATGAGTTTGGGAGCCTTCTCTCCTCTTGAATTTTATGAAACAGTTTGAGGAGGAGAAGTGTTAGTTCTTCTCAGAATGTTTGGTAAATTTACCTGTGAAGCCATCTGGTCCAGGGGTTTTTTTTGTTGGGGGGTTGTTTTTTTTTATTACTACTACTTCAATTTCATTAGGTGTAATCTGTCTGTTCAGACTCTCTGATTCTACCTGGTTTATTTTTGGAAGATTGTATGTTTCTAGGAATTCATCCATTTTGACCAGGTTGTCCAGTTTATTGACATATAGTTGTTCATAATATTTTCTTACAGTCTTTTGTATTTCTTTAGTGTCGGTTGTGATTTCTCCTCTTTCATTTTTTATTTTATTTATTTTGGTACTTTTTTTTTTTCTTGATGAGTCTCATTGAAGGCTTGTCCACCTTGTTCATCTTTTCAAAGAATCAGATCTTCGATTCATTGATGTTTTGTATCATTTTTATAGACTCTGTTTCATTTATTTGTGTGCTGATCTTTCTTATTTCCTTCTTTCAGTTACTCTGGGCTTTGTTTGTTTGTTTTTCAAGTGCCTTTAAGTGTGAAGTTAAATTGTTTATTTGAGCTTTTTCTTATTTTTTGAGATAGGCCTGTAATGCTATGAATTTCCCTCCTAGGATTGCTTTCCCTGTGTCCCACAGATTTTGGATTGTTGTGTCCTCATTTTTATTTGTATCAAGATATCTTTTGATTTCTTCCTTGATCTTATTGTTGACTCATTCATTGTTTAATAACATGTTACTTAGCTTCCATGTCTTTGTGTGTTTTTCAGTGTTTTTCTTGTGATCAATTTCTAGTTTCATAACATTGTGGTCAGAGAAGATGCTTGATATGATTTCAGTCTTCTTAAATTTATTGCGATTTATTCTGTGTTCTAACGTGGTCTATCCTAGAAAACATTACATGTGCACTTGAAAAAATATAATTCTGCGACTTTGGGGTGAAATACTCTGACAATATCAATTAAATACTTTTGATCTAGTGTGCTGTTTAAAGCTGTTGTCTGCTTATTGATTTTCTGCCTGGAAGATTTATCCACTGAAGTCAATGGAGTGTTACAATCCCCAACTGTGACTGTATTTTCCTTAATCTCTCCCTTTATGTCCATCAAGATTTGCTTTACATATTTAGGTGCTCCTTTGTTGGGTGCATAAATGTTTACTAGGGTTATATCCTCTTGTTGGATTGTTCCTTTATCATTATGTAGTGTCCTTCTTTGTCTCTTATGATAGCCGTGGTTATAAAGCCTATCTTGTCTGATATAAGTACTGCTACCCCAGCTTTTTTTTCTTTTCCATTTGCATGAAATATCTTTTTCCATCCCCTTACTTTTAGTCTGTGTGTATCTTTTCATCTGAGATGGGTGTCTTGGAGGCAGTGTATGTATGGGTCTTTTTTCTTATCCTTTCGGCTATCCATGTCTTTTGTTTGGGGCATTTAAGCCACTTATATTTAAGGTGATTATTGATAGATATGTATGTAGTACCATTTTATTGTAGATTGTTTTCCTCTGTTTTTTTTTCTTTAATTTTTTCTTCTGCTGCTGCATAAAGCAAGTCCTTTAATATTTGTTGCAGTACTGGTTTGATATTAACAAACTCCTTTAGCTTTTTCTTATTTGGGAACCTCCTTATTTCTCCTTCAATTTTACATGATTGATTTGCTGGGTAAAGCAGCCTTAGTTGTTGGTCCTTGCTTTTCATCTCCTTGAATATTTCATGCCACTCCCTCTGGCCTGAAAAGTTTCTGTTGAGAAATTAGATGCCAGTCTAATTGGTGCTCGCTTGTAGGTAACTACCTGCTTTTTCTCTTGTGGCTTTTAGGGTTCTCTTCTTGTCCTTGAGCCTTGTCATTTTAGTTATGATGTGTCTCAGTAGAGGCCTCTTTGGGTTCAACTTGTTTGTGATTCTCTGAGCTTCCTGGACTTCTGTGTCTTTTTCCTTCACCAGATTAGGGACGTTTTTCACTCCTTATTTCCTCAAATAGGTTCTCGATCCCTTACTCACCCTCTTCTCCTTCTGGTATTACCATGATGTGGGTGTTGTTATGCTTCACGTTGTCTAAAATGTTTCTTAAGCTCTTCTCATTTTTTTAAATTCTTTTTTCTTTTTGCTGTTCTGCTCGGATGTTTTTTTCTACCTTGTCTTCCAAATCACTAATTCAGTGCTCTGCTTCATCTAACCTACTATTTATTCCTCCAATGTATTATTTATTTCAGATATTGTATTCTTTACTTCTGACTGGTCCTTTTTTATGCTTTCTATGTCCTTTTTTCATGCTGTTGAGTTTGTCCTTATAATCATTACTCTAAACTCTCTATCTTATAAATCACTTGCCTTCATTTCACCTAGGTCTTCTGAAGAATTCTCTCATTCTTTCATTGGGGTATGTTTCTTTGTCTCCCTATTTTGGCTGCTTCTTTGTATTTTCTGCCTCAGTTGTTAAACTAATTAGTCATTAAACTGATCAGATGTTATTCTAATCCAGTTGTAATCAGTAGCCTCACTTAAGCACCACAGGGTGGACCTATTGCCTCCCCTCAGGCTGATGCCACTTGGAGAGGAGTGCTCTGCCTGAGAAAGATGGCTCCTGCAGTGTGCGGAATGACTCAGCACAGGGATCCTGGTGGCTGTTCCTTCAGATCTTTCCCCAGAGCCACCAGCTCCAGACTCTCCTCAAGCATCTCTAGTCCACTCTGCCCTCCCTCTGCTGGAGCCCAGGGTATATGGCTGTAAATGAAATTTTGTATGTTGGCCCTTTAAGAGAATCTCTGCAACTCCAGCGGTCTCTCCCTGGTAGACAGAAACCCTGTTGCTTTTCACAACTGGACATTGTCTGGGTTCCTCCCCGGATCTGATGCTGTAGGCTGGGGAGCCCAGCTTGGGGTCTAGACCCCACACTTCTTAGGGAGAACTGGCTGCTGAAATATCCCTCTGTAACTTCAGCTGTGGCATGTGGGAACCCAGCCAACCCTTTCACACCTCCTCTGTACTGCCTATTAGTCTTGTTGTGGTAAAGTGGTTTCTTCTGTCGTTGATTACAAGGCTTCTCTCCAGCTGGTGTTCAGCTGGTCATTCTGGATGATTTCTCTACAATTTAATTGTAATTCCAGATTGGTCCTGGCAGGAGTTTAGTGTAGCTTCCACTTACTCCTCCACCATCCTTCCATCTTGGATTTCATGTAAGGTATTATTTTGATATGTGAAGAAAATCTGACCTTACACACACAAACACACACACACATTAGTTGCACGTGAAATATAATGGCATATCAATGAATTTTCTTTGTACTCTGGTGCATTGAAATCCATTGGGCTGTTTTCTACTTTGAATGGATCTTTTGCTCATGGATGATTTTGTAATATCATACACTGGTCATGTGGAAAACACAGGTTCATTGAGATTCTCAACTCTTTCAAATGTTGATGTTTAATTTATAAATACTTTAAAAGTCATACTCATTAATATCACCACTCTTCCTTTCATGAGAAATGTTTAGGTATTGGTTAGGTATCAAGCTACAATGGTGGATAGAAGTCTTCCCAAATTCTAATTTCTACTTGAAAGCTTGAAATCTGTCAGTGGTAATCGTGTCAGTTGAAGTGATGGGCAGATTTTTTTCACTTTCAGAAAATATCTTCAAATACCCATCTCTGAATAACTATAGTTTATTGAGTCTCTAATCACACAGAGTATTCAAAAGACATGTATAGTACTTAGAGTTCAAGATTTAGTACAATTAATAATTTTTATAACTTTATCATTGTTAAATAAAACTGACATTTTTCCCCAGTATATAAGTGTAGCAGAGAAGACTACAATGATTAGGAACCACACTTTGAGAACTACTCCAGTTGATTTCTCAGGAAGCTTCATGGGAACAATATTCCCGGACTTCTTACGTGTTCATAAATTTATCAGTGGCCATTATACTTGAAAATCCATTTTTCTGCTAAAAAAACACATGGCTCACATTTTCTTGTGTTAAATGCCTTAAATTGTTTCTGTCATCTTCTAGCATAAGCACATTATTAGAAAGTCTGCAGCTTTTTTCCCCTTATATGGGACTCTTAGTTTTTACCTAAATACCCAAAGGTTTTTTTTTCTTTAGAGTATAGTAATTTTAATAGAGTGTTGTTTCTTCCAAGTCCATTTTCCTAGGTACATGGTATGCCCTTCCAATATGTAATTTTAAGTCTTTTTAAAAAGTAATTTGGGCCCTGGCTGGTGTAACTCAGTGATTGAGCACTGTCCTGCAAATCAAAGGGTCGCCTGTTCATTTCCCAGTCTGGGGCACATGCCTGGGTTGTGGGCCAGGTCCCTGGTGGGGGCGGGGGAGTGGGCAGGAGCAAGAGAGGCAACCACATAATGATATTTCTTTCCCTCTCTTTCTCCCTCCTTTCCCCTCTCTAAAAAATAAATAAGTAAAATATTTTTTAAAATAATTTAGGAGTTTTCTTGAATTATAGTTCTTAGTATTTGTTTATTTCCAAATTTGATTGCTTAGATTTTTGCCTTCTAGGTCTCTTACTATATGTATGAGTGGGAACCCCCCCTCCCCAAATAGAATTATCTTCTGGAGGGTGGGCCTCTTATAATACAGGCTTCCCCCACTAGGTGAGTATTCTAGGAACCCATCTGTATCAGTGTACCAGCTAGTGTTGTTGTGAGAGGCTGCATTTGGCTTCAGTGAATTTTTTTTTAAGACTTTCAGTGTGTTTGCCCATTTTGTGATGGTGATTTACGAACACACCTGCCCACACCACTCTAAGTGTTCAGCAGTTTTTCACCAAAAATAGCATGACCCCAGAGCCCCACCCTCCTTATTCACCCAATCTCACCCCGAGGGCCTTTTTTGTTTCCCTAAATGAAAAAAGTCCTCAAAGGAAAATGTTTTGCTGGTATGGAAGAGGTGGAACAAAAAACAGCAGAAGCACTAAAAGGCATCAAAAATCAAGGAGTTCAAAAACTGTTTTGAGCAGTGGAAAACAGTCTCAGTAGGTGTATTGCACTAAATGGAGAGTACTTTGAAGGTGACTAGAGTTTAAGTATGTAAGAATAAATACACAGTTTTTATAAATAAGTTCTGGGTTTTGGAGGGCCCGCTGCCTTGTATGTTGAGTCTTTTCTGTTTAACCTTGTTTTTATCACTTCCTTTTGAATCCTTTTCATCTATTTCTTCAGTTTTTTTAAAATGTATTTTATTGATTATGCTATTACAGTTGTCCCATTTTCCCCTCTTCATTCCCCTCCACCCTGCACACCCTCTCCCACCCATGTTTCCCCCCTTTAGTTCATGTCAATGTGTCATAAGTTCTTTAGCTTCTACATTTCCCATACTATTCTTGCCCTCCCCCTGTCTATTTTCTACCTACCATCTATGCTACTTATTCTCTGTACTTTTTCCCCCTCTCTCCTCCTCCCACTCCCCTGTTGATAACCCTCCATGTGTTCTCCATTTCTGTAGTTCTGTTCCTGTTCTAGTTGTTTGTTTAGTTTGTTTTTGTTTTTGTTTTAGGTGTGGTTGTTAATAATTGTGAGTTTGCTGTCATTTTACTATACATGTTTTTTATCTTCTTTTTCTTAGATAAGACTTAGATAAGTCCCTTTAACATTTAATAGAATAAGGGCTTGGTGATGATGAACTCCTTTAACTTGACCTTATCTGAGAAGCACTTGATCTGCCCTTTCATTCTACATGAAAGCTTTGCTGGGTAGAGCAATCTTGGATGGAGGTCCTTGCCTTTCATGACTTGGAATACTTCTTTCCAGCCCCTTCTTACCTGCAAGGTCTCTTTTGAGAAATCAGCTGACAGTCTGACGGGCACTACTTTTGTAGGTGACTGTCCCCTTATCTCTTGCTGCTTCTAGGATTCTGTCCTTCATTTTTACCTTGGCTAATGTAATTATGATGTGCCTTGGTGTGTTCCTCCTTGGGTCCAACTTCTTTGGGACTCTCTGAGCTTCCTGGACTTCCTGGAAGTCTATTTCCTTTGCCGGATCGGGGAAGTTCTCCTCTATTATTTGTTCAACTAACTGTTCCACTTGTTGCTCTTCCTCTTCCCCTTCTGGTACCCCTATAATTCAGATGTTGGGACATTTAAAGATGTCCTGGAGGTTCCTAAGCCTCTCCTCATTTTTTTGAATTCTTGTTTCTTCATTCTTTTCTGTTTGGATGTTTCTTTCTTCCTTCTGGTCCACTCCATAGATTTGAGTCCCAGTTTTCTTCCCATTACTATTGGTTCCCTGTACATTTTCCTTCATTTCACTTAGCATAGCCTTCATTTTTTCATCTAATTTGCAACCAAATTCAACAAATTCTGTGTGTATCCTGATCACCAGTGCTTTGAACTGTGCATCTGATTGGTTGGCTCTCTCTTGGGCGCTTAGTTGTATTTGCTATGGAGCTTTGATCTGTTCTTCCGTTTGAGCCATTTTTTTTAGTCTTGTTGCGCCTGTTATGTATGAGAGGCGGAGCCTTAGGTATTCACCAGGGTGGGGCAACCCAGTTGCTGGGTTGTGACAATGTATGTGGGGGCAGGGTCCAAGAGGGAACAATGGCGCTTGCTCAGCCTTCTGCTGGATTTCAGTCCCTTCTGCCGCTTCCCCCAAACAAACTGGGCCTTTCTGGTGCTAATTCTCATGTGGGTGGGCTTGTGCACATTCTAGGACCCTGTGGGTCTCTCCAACAAACTCTCCTGTGAGGTTGGGAGTCTCTCCTTGCACCTCAACCCCCACAGGTGTGTTTAATCAGTGCCCCAAGGTGCGATTTCCCAGCACTGAGACCCTGGGTTGCTCGCAGTGCCTTGCTTCACGATCGCTGCCTTGCTGGGTCTGCCCATTGCCATCCCGCACCCAGGATCTGCCAGTTACCACCTGCGAGCCCAGGGTTCACCTGCTGTAGTCTTGTGTGCCGGGGATGCATTACACGCTGGTCCCACCACTCTTTGTGCCTCTACCCATCTCTGCCCAGCTGCTGAACTCCACCCCTCCTACTGGTCTGGATGAACTTGTCTATTTTAACTCCTTGGTTGTCCGACTTCCATACAGTTCAATTTTCTGTCAGTTCTGGTTGTTTTTCTGTTTCTAAATTGTTGTTGTCCCTATCTTGGTTATGCAAGGCGGCACAGTGTGTCTACCTATGCTTCCATCCTGGCTGGAAGTCCCTATTTCATTAGTTTTTTTAATCTTCTCTTATTCATTCTTTATTTTTTGTAAAGCACAATACATTGGGTTATTTATTCTGTATTTCTTCAGTTTAATGTTCTCATCTGAAATGTTTTCTGATTCTTTACTAAGTTCTATCCCCTCTACTTTTGAGTTATGGTGCTGTCTTTTCATATATTATTTCTTTTTTATTTTTTAAATTTTTCAATTACCATTGATACTCAATATTATAATTTTTATTTCTTTTACGTAAAGCTATTTCTGTTTTGTGGACAAATCTTTCTGGCATTCTTTGATTGGCTAGAAAGATATTTTTCTGCCCCTAATTCTTTTTTCTTATGATAATTGTGTATGGGATTTAACCATGATTTTCTTCCTTTTCCTTTTTTCTGTTAGAAATCTGCATTCCTGAACTTGTGGTCGGGGGAGGATTTGACACAGTTTTTGTACTTTCACAGTTCTAGAACTCCCTTTTCTGTTTTTGTGAAGTGTTCAAAAACCCATATCCCATACCAGGGACCCATGAATTGATGTGTACACAGCTCCTCTCACATTGGCCCAAGCTAGTTTCCAGTGCGTGGCTATTGGTGATTTTGAGGTTCTCCTGTTCTCAGGTCCAATATATGCTAGATGCTTCTCTCCTCCTGATGTCACAATGCCATTTGGTCTTGAAGCTGCTAGAGGTTTGCCACATCCATTGTTTTTGGGGGTTTGACTATACCTTGTCAATACAGGTTTGTTTGTTTTTTTAAGATAATGTCTATAGTTTTGTCTTTTGTTCTCCTAGTCATTCTGTGTGTTTTTATCAGAAGATGTTTAAAGAGATTAAAACCTACATGGGTTGTTGCATAGATTTCCAATCCTGTCTTCCCCAGAATTCTAAGCAATACTCTTTTTTTTCCAAGTTGTTTGCTTTTTAAACTAACTTCTTAAGGTGAAAATCAAATAACATAAAATTAATCATTTCAAAATGAACATTTCAGTGCTAGTGTGTTCAGAGGACTGCACAATTGCATTCTCCAAAGTAAAACCCTGCACCCATTAGGTACTCTCTCCCCCACATCCCCTCTTTCTACTCTCCCTCCAACCACCAGGCTTCATTCTTAGTTCTTATGTTTCTAAGTTAAATAAAGCTGAATTTTATTTTTATGTGAATAGCTTATAGTGGTTTATGAGAAGTCTGAAAGAATTAGGACAGGTGTACAAAAGTACCTGCTGGTATGAGTGTTGTTTCAGGAGCTTCACCTTCAGCAAAACCAGTGAGTGCCGGGGGGTGTTTCCCAGACTTACAGCACAGCCGCCTCTTTCTCCATGAGTACGCATCTCAGTGTATACACACAACCTGTTTCCCTTGCCTTTAAGTTGTAAAACTTCTGTTTGATACTCTGGGTATTTTTAGCTGCTCAACTAGAAAAAGGGTTTTCAAAACTACTGGAAGTCAAACTATTGGGCTACATTTTTTCACCCTAAATAAAATCTATTTATTGAAAGAGTATACAGAGGTGTCCTACTTCAAAATCTGTTAGTATTTTTTGTGGTAAAATATACAATATGTAATATAAAATTTGCCATTTTAGCCACTTTAAGTATATAATTTAGTGGTATTTATTACATTCACTATGTTGTGCAGCCATTACCTCTGTACCCATTAAACAATAACTCTCCATTCCCAAGAAACACACCGACAAAGACACAGCATATTTTAAATTAAAAATATAATTAGCACTTGATTAAAAACTAAAATATTATGGTAAATATTGGATTAATGCTAATAAAATGCAGAAATCATAGTAGTTGTATAATCAGGAATAATCATAATGTAAGAAGATGGTAAATAGAAGAGATTTATAGTTTTTCCTTATCTAAGAGCAAAATGAAACAGTAAAGTATTTTGCCTGCAGGCAGCAGCACTGAGACTTCTTGTTTTCTCCTTGATTTCATTTAGAAAAAAAATGTTTTAGCAAGAGTGAGAAAGAATAGACACGTTGCAGCTAGAAAAAGAGGAAGGTGCTATATGCAGAGATATCTTTTCATGAATTTAAAACTATGGGAAGGAACCCCTTCTTTCACGTATCACCAGACAAGCTGGAGTTTGAGTCTGGGTCCCACCACTTAAGGGCTGCATGACTTCAAGCAGGTCACTTTCTGAGCTTGGTGTCCTCAGTTGTGGAACAAGGACAGTGAGACAGTGAACATGATGGAGGACTGAAAGCATACGTGGAAGTGTCTGGAAGAGAGTAAGATGTGAGCAATTGTTTCCACATTTTGCTTAATTTCCCTTGTGAAATAGTCCAATGGCACTTAGTTTGAAAATCCCTGCTCTTCCTGCACCAGCCCTGCATGTAGGCGTATCTGCTTGTCTAGGCTGACAGTCTGTGGGTTTTCTCTGTGTTCACACTACAGCCAGGCTCTCCCTCTGATAAGGACAGATTGGACTAGGCCTTAGCTTGATCAGTAGTCACATTGTATGAAGCTGATTAAAAGTATCTCCCTATGGAAATTGATTGTGTGACTTTCTAGTTCCTGGGGGGAAATCTTCAGTGTCTTCTGTAATTATCAAAATCTGAAGTATGCACACTCTTTCATTCAGAAATCCTACTTCTATTAATCTATCCTGAAAAATATGTCAACATGACTATACAAATCCACACAGAAAAAGAGATAACATTGTTTACAATAACAAGACTTAAAAATGTTTATCTGGGAGGGATGGTTAAACCACTTCTTCCATTGGTTAGAGTAACATTCAGTTGTTACAAGTATAGAAGGATGGTAAAAGGTGTACTCAGCATATTGTTGTATCAAAAGAGCAAGTAATGGAATAACCTGTAAAACTATGTTTTAAAGTATGATGTTCATGCCCTAGCCAGGTAGCTCAGTTAGTTGCAGCATTGTCTTGTACACCAAGAGATTACAGATTCAATCCCCTGTCAGGGCACAGACCCAGGTTGCAGGTTCGATCCTTCTGGTTCCTGGCCAGGGCGCATGCAGGAGGCAGTCAGTGGGTGGTGTTCGCTCACATCGTTGTTCGCTCGCTCTCTCTCTCCCACTGACCCTCTCTCTCTAAAATCAAAACATATCATTGGGTGAGGATTTTTTAAATGGTAAAAATATAATGTTCATGTACACCTGTGGGTATATGTAAGATTTGAAGTTAGGTAAAGAAATCAGAAGTACGATTAGGCCAGAGGTCACTGCCCCTTCACTTCCATTTTCTTCCCTGGCCTCCTCTGAAAGTACTCATCTTGCTTCCTTGTTTTCCCTGGCAAAAATAACATGCATACCATCTAATGTCTTTTTTATTTTTAATATAATGGGCACTCCCAAGATTGCAATATGTTATTCAAAGGAGCATTTTTAGCTAAATATTTATAATTCAGAATTCATTCCCTCCAAAATAGTGTAGTACATAGTGATTAGGTTCTTAAGCTAGCCAACAAAATTCTACTTAACGCAAAAATTTTTCTAATAAATTTTAAAATACTAGCAATTTAACAACCCAGCCCAAGCAAGAAAACTCTTATCAATATTTCTTCAGTGCTAGTATTTGAGAAAAAGCATTCATTGGTTCAGTAACCATGTATTGAATGTCTACTGTGCCTGGCCCTGTGGATATCTTTTTCTTCAAAAGAAGTATATTTTTCCAGGGAACATACCATTTGAGTTTATAGCCTGGGTGCTGGGGTTAACTGGGTTCTGCCCATGGCGATCATGGAGCTGCCTGGTCCCCTCATCCCTTGTGGACAGTGCCGGTGCACTCTCACTGCACATGTGGGAGGTGCATTAGCTCAGCTTTAATGCTGGGTGTGCCTGGTGAGCAATGATTCAGACCTCCCAAAGGCAGGTAGCTTTGATGTGGAGCCAAGTGGTTTTTCAGGGAGTGTTTAAAGTATAAAATGAGAGCATCTGACATAAGAAAAGGGGGAAATTTGGTACAGATTCTGTCGGAGAGGAGATTGCCTTCTCACAGTCATCTGGTCCCTTAGAGATGACTTTGCAGATTCCAGTGAGAGAGTTGGCCCGTTGAATGCAATAACTTATGAAGTGTGCATTCCCTCCACTTCATAAAGTGGCTTTGTTGTGTTATCTGAACATACCTGGTGTGGCCGACTGATTATGCCTGAGCAACGGGCCTGAAGAGACATGACAGACTAAATTTGGTTGTGTTTGGGTATATGGCCAGGCAAGGACAAGCTGCTTGTGATCCCCCACCAGTGAGTCAGGCACAGGAAGGGAGCCCAGTCACGTCCCTCCATGCCCATGGGCCAGCTTCCTGGCATAGGCAGTCTTCCAATTCCATCACAGGAACTGTGGGCTTGGCGCAAGCACCTCACTGCTCTGTGCCAAGGAGGCCGCACAGCTACAGCATTGGTCTTTATACTGAGGTGGTTACTCCTGAGACTCTCTTTCCAAAGATGTTACTTAAAAGTTGCTTTCTCCACAGGGGTAATGGTATTTCCATCTTTTTGATCCCAGCAGTTAAAGAATGGCTTTGAAAGACAGATTTAATTGATTAGGCATTTTTTTCCTTCGAACATTGGGTGGTCTTGGTTTGGAATCATTATGTTTTTATTTGTGATTGAATGATGGGGGCTTTCATAAGACACCAAACCTTTCCAGTTCTCATGCTAACTATTCCTGAAAAGAGAGAACTGAAAAATCTGTTGCCTCTGAAATCTGAATCAGAATGCAGCTTTAAAGGAATAATGATCAAATAGAGTGTAAATTTTGTCTCTGTTAATTGTGTCCTTACTTTTCAACATAGCTATCAGAAAAACTTTATAGCATAAACCACTCTCAAAAGGTACTTATTCTAGAAGGAATGAGACTCTGATATTTGACGTTTGCTTCAGGGAAAACCCCGACTCTTCAGTTAGAACCAAGACTTGATTTTTCTGATATGGGACATTTTTTCTATTGCAGATCTTTCAAAGGCCTTGGTTCTAACAGAAATTGGTCCCAAACGTGACCCTGCTACTCTGAAATTGTTCCTGAGCAACATGGAGAGGTTACTCCACGCCAAAGCTCATGGGTATGACTTTTCAGTTCCTGGAACACCCTGGGGCCAAGAAGGAGTGTGCCAAACACAGTCTTGCTACAGACTCCCCGGGGCTGAAAGAGAAAAGATCCCTGTGACAGGAACACATGCAGCCTGTGCTGAGGCCCAGGGAAGCCACGTGGTGCTCCATCATTGAGTATGGGAGCTCATGGAGCCAGCAGCAGCTGGTGTTAGGAAACAGATAGGGGACAGGTGTTCCTTTTTTAGCAGCTTTGAGAAGCCATGGAACTGATCTCAAGCCACCCGTCCAGCCCATCCTGTTTGTGCTTAGAGCCCTTCCTAAATGATGTTTCTCCAGTAAACATTTAGGAAAATAAATCTGAGTCCAATTGAATACTCTTTATCTCCCATCCTGCATCTAGGTCTGTGCTGTAGCTACTGGCAACATGAGGTGATTTAAATTTAAGTTAAAATTCAATATAGTTAAAAATTGAGTTTTTTAGTTGTGCTAGCCATATTTCAAGTGGCCTACAGCCACAGGTGGCTACAGCTACCACAGTGCAGAATGTTTCCATCTTCACAGAAAGTTCAGTTGGGCAGCATTGCACCAGACTCTAGATTTGAATCTAGAGCTTATTGGTAGAAGCCCCGCGACTCATTTTTAATGACCGGGAATGCTTAGCAGAGGGAGTGACTTCGGATGAAGTGAGCATACACACTGGTTAAGAGCAGTCCAGTTTGTGCACAGTGCCACTCAATGTGTGTTCTTCTCTTCCCTCTCTTCTAGGGTCCGAGTGATCGGGAGCTCCACCTTGGCGCTCTGCCACCTGGCCTCAGGGGCTGCAGATGCCTATTACCAGTTTGGCCTGCACTGCTGGGACCTGGCTGCTGCTACTGTCATCATCAGAGAAGCAGGCGGCATCGTGATGGACACCTCAGGTGAACCCATCTGACCCTCAGCTTGCCCTCATTCACCAGAGTCATGACAGCAGAGACTAGACTGAGTAACACCTCCAGACTGAATGTCCCTCACTTCCTTCACTATTTCTGAGAGGGCATTGGAAAGGCAGTGGTCCAATGCCTTGCCACCCTTCCTACCTTCCTACTCTGTGCCTCTAAACATGAAAATATACCCTAGGATCAGAATATACCACCACCGCTTTCCATTTGCATAACATTTGACAGTTTTCTAAGCACACAATCCAATGAGAATGGCAGAGCAGGCACTGTGCTCCCCAGTTGATGAAGAGGAGGCTGGTACCCCCATGGCCTGGTGGCTCAGCATTGGGTGCATGGTGTACAGTGTGGGTGTCCTCTGAGGATCTGAAAGATGAGCTGTTACTTCTGCTTCGAAGTTATCTTGTCCCAGTGATTGACCCCACTAGGCAAATCTGACCCCACTTAGCATCGCTGCCCCTGTTACACCCACTGAGCTTCAGGAAGATTACTCACCTAATGTTTAGGAGTAAACTATCAGAGGCTGTGTGAATTCTTTTAGATCTCATTCCCTCCTAGCTTTGTAGACCCAAGCTTATTAACAGAAACACTGGGACTCCCTTTTAACCATTGGGTATATATGGCGGGTATTTGGTCATTTGATTTCTACTTTTTTCCTCTTTTTCCTTTGAAAGACCTCAGTTGAGCTACAAGAAAAGTATAAAAGTGAAGAGGTATCAGCCTTAGATGGCAAGGCCAGGCAGACTAGTTTCATATTAAAAGCCAGTCTGACACTGGATTTAACCATGGGAGCTCACATGTGTGCACAGAGGGCTCCAGCAAGGCCATTAGTCCTGTGCATGCCCCCAGGAGGACACAGGGCTTCTTTGTCCACCCTCAGCTGCCTGGTCACCACAGCAGCCTACTGGGTTGCCAGTCAGAAAGGCCAACTCATAGGGTCCCAAGTGCCACCCATACAGTGTAGAGGTTGAAAACTCCTCTCCCCTCTCCTGGTCTAACTAATCATTGGAATCTTAGTCCTGAATGTTGGGCCTCAAATTACATTCTCCCAACATAGCCTGCAGGACAGCATTGATTCATGGCACCTCCACTGAACTCATATTGGGTAGGAGCTGATGCTGAAAGGCATCACCCCTTTCTCTGGCCAGGCTCACATCTAGACCACAATGTTTGTTTCCAGTCTTGAGCGTGGCCTGGAAGCTTGTTTTCCTTGGAATGTGCACATGCTGAGTTACTATCCAAAAATGTTCTGCCCTCTCCAGTAACCCAAGTGCTCTCTTCTCCTTCTCTGTCCTCAGGTGGACCTTTCGACCTCATGTCCTGCAGAGTGGTTGCTGCAGGCACCCGAGAAATGGCTACGCTCATAGCTCAGGCCTTACAAACAATTAACTATGGGCGGGACGATGATAAGTGAAAGGGAGCAGAGGACGGAGAAGTGTGACCTAAGGACTGGTTCTTCCTGGCAGTGCTGAAGCTGGCAGCCCATCCCTGGAGAGGAAGCTGCCTTAAGCAGCCTGCACTTGAGTCGAGTTCCTTCATTTTTAACCACCCCGAAGGGAGGTGTTCTTCTAAAGTGTTTGGCTCTCTGGTTAAACCCACGTCTTTCACCAGGATTTGGTGTATTCCTGGTTTCTTTCTTCTCTAACCCTTTTCAGGTTAGTACAGTTTCTTCTATCAGGGCCAAAACCCAAATCTCATGATGTACATATTGATAATTCAGTCTTGATTTTTTTCCCCCAGAATGCAAATCTCAGGTAATAAGGCTTTAGAACTGCTGAAAAAGCAGATTTGTTCTCAGGCCCTCCCCCATGGTACTTCAGAATGCAATAAATCAAAATAATAGCACTCTGCTTATCTGTTTCCCTTCATAAGTGTGTCACCTGTTTCCCAGAACAAGGCACAAAATCCACAGCTGTAGATACGTTCAAGATTCTAATGATGACTCTTAGGAGGATAATACCAAGAGTCAGAAGTGTTCTCCTTAACCAGGGTCCACATGAACCAAACCATTTGGTATCAAGTCAAACAATGAGTAGATGTACCAGTTTTTTTATTCACTCATCTACTGATGGGCACTTGGGCTGTTTCCAGCACTTGGCTATTGTAAATAGCACTGATGTGAACACTGGGATGCATAATTTCTTTTGTACTGGTGTCTCAAGATTCTTTGGGTATAATCTCAGCAGTGGGATCTCTGGGTCAAAAGGCAGTTCCATTTTTAGTTCTCTGAGGAAATCCCAAAAGGTAGTTCCATTTTTATGTTTTTGAGGAAATTCCATACTGTTTTACACAGTGGCTACACCAATCTGCATTTCCACCAAAAGTACACTAGGGTTCCCTTTTCTCTACATCCTCACCAGCACTTGTTTGTTAATTTATTGATGATAGCCATTTTGTCAGGTGTGAGGTGATATCTCTCACACCTGTCAAATATTTGCATCTGTCTGATGGCTAGTGATGTTGGGCATTTTTTTATAGGTCTGTGGGCCCTCTGTATGTCCTCCTTGGAGAGGTGTCTATTCAGTTCCCTTGCCCAGTTTTTAGTTGGATTGTTTGTCTTCCTAGTGTTGTCATGTAAGCTCTTTACATATTTTGGAGATTAAACCCTTGTCCATTGTGTCACTAGGAAATATGTTCTCCCATGCAGTTGGTTCCCTTTTCATTTTGATGATGTCTTCTTTAGCTGTACAGAAGCTTTTTAATTTGATGTAGTCCCATTTGTTTCTTTTTTCTTTGATTTCCCTTGCCCTAGGGGATATATCGGCAAAAATATTGCTATGTAAGATATCTGCAATTTTACTGCTTATGTTTTCCTCTAGGATTTTTATAGCATCCCAACTTATATATAAGTCTTTTCTTTATTTTGAGTTTATTCTGGTGTATGGTGTAACATGGTGGTCTAGTGTCATTTTTTTTGTGTGTACCTGTCTAGTATTCTCAATACCATTTATTGAAGAGACTGTTTTTATTTCATTGTATGCTCTTGCCTCCTTTGTCAAATATTCATTGACCATAAAGACATAGGCTTATTTCTGGGCTCTCTATTTTGTTCCATTGATCTGTCTGCTTTTATGCCAGTACCACACTGCTTTGATTACAGTGACCTTGTAGTATAGTTTGATATCAAGTATTGCGATCTCTCCAACTTTGTTCTTCTTTCTCAAGATTGCTGAAACTATAGAGTCTTTTTTGGTTCCATATACATTTTTGGAATATTTGTTCTACTTCTGTGAAATATGCCATTGGTATCTAAACAGGAATTGTGTTGAAGCTATAGATTGCTTTGGGTAGTACAAACACTTTAATGATGTTAATTCTTCCAGTCCATGAACACAGTATAGGTTTCCACTTATTTGTATCGTCATCAATTTCTTTCTTCAGTGTTCTATAGTTTTCCAAGTATACATCTTTTACCTCCTTGGTTTAATTTATTATAGGTACTTTATTGTCTTTGTTGCAAAGTAAATGGGATTGTTTTCTTAGTTTCTCTTTCTGATAGTTCATTACTGGTGTACAAAAATGTGATCAATTTCTGAATATTGACTTTGTAGCCTGCTACTTTGCCCAATTCATTTATTAGGTCAGGTAGTTTTTTGGTGGGGCCTATCGGCTTTTCTATGTACAATAACATGTTGTTTGTGAATAATGACAGTCTACTTCCTTCTTTCCCATTTGGATGCCTTTTATTTCTTCTTGTGTATTCACTGTGGCTAGGACTTCCAATGCTAGAAGAGTGGTAAAAGCGGACACCCCTGTCTTCTCCCTGATCTTAAAGGAAATGCTTTTTTTTTTTTTTAAGATTTTATTTATTTATTTATAGAGAGGGAAGGGAGGGAGAAAGAGAGAGAGAGACAAACATCAGTGTGTGGTTGCTGGGGACCGTGGCCTGCAACCCAGGCATGTGCCCTGACGGGGAATCGAACCTGCAATGCTTTGGTTCGCAGCCCACGCTCAATCCACTGAGCTACGCCAGCCAGGGCTAAAGGAAATGCTTTTAGTTTTTGCCCATTGCATATGATGTTGGCTGTAGGTTTTTTATATGTGGCCTTCATTATGTTGAGGAATGCTCCCTCTATTCCCACTTTGCTAAGTGTTTTTATCATAAGTGGGTGCTAGATTTTATCAAATGCTTTTTCTGCATTTGTTGATATGATCATGTGATTTTTGTCTTTCATTTTGTTTATGTATCATGTTTATTGACTTGTGAATATTGTACCATCCTTGCATCCCTGGAATAAATCCAGCAAGGATATGGAGAAGGGGGAGCCCTAGTGCACTGTTGGTGGAAATGCAGACTGGTGCAACCCCTATGGAAAACAGTATGGAATTTCCTCAGAAAACTGAAAAATGGAACTGCCTTTTGGGATTGTTCTGTGGAAGTAGGGAGTAGGCTGGGTGGAGGAGAGCAAAGGGGAAAATACTGGGACAACTGTAATAGCATAAACAATAAAATATCTTAAAAATAAGACCACCTTAGCAAGAGAGCCTAGGGACTTTTGTTGTCGGCTGTGGCCTTAGCAGTAGACTCAGCCATGGTTAAGAGTTAAGGATAAGTTTCTGATCACATATTCGTTTGTACTAACTCCAGGCCAAGGAAGAAGAGACCATCCAAATGTTGCCCATCAAAGGGGTTGGCATCTGGTAGTAAGCTTTTTTTGGTTGGTAGTATAAATTAAAGAGTGTGGACCAATGTTGAATTTCTGAGGTTTGTGAAGGGACAGTGGAATAGTAAATGCAGCAAGAGCACAGTGTCCTTTCATCCTCCAGCTCTCAGGACAATGAATTGTCCAAGCATAGAGGCCATTGACAAAACCTCCTTATATAAAGGAATAGCCAGAAGGTGTACATAGGGCTCCTTCACAAATATTAGTGTCCATGGTCCCATTGGTTGGTGCAGAGGTATTAGCAACAAAGACTCAAATACTGTATTATTACATATTAAAAGTCCATCTAAATATGTGGGACTGACACCAAGCCTATAAATGATCTGATTTATACTAGCCGCTGTATGATGTCCTTTATACATGTATTCAGTGGATCTCAATTTCCCATCCCAGGGTTGGGTTAACTTGAACAGGGAGTATGTGGCTTTAGTGCTTTAACTTTGTAAAAGTGACCTATGGGATAATTTAGGGATACAGTGGCATTTAGGATTCCAAAAAATCTCCTATAGGGTAGATGGGGTATCTCTTCCTTCACATACTTTTTTTATGTGTGTTTAATGTGACAAATCCTGCACTTAATTAAGTTTCCTACAGTAGCTGTTGTTTGTGAAATCCTAATTATAGTGTTGTTTTCCCATGCATTAGTAGGGGGAGAAAGCAGAATGCAGATATTTCCATTTCAGAATGTTTTATTAGATAGCATTGCATAGAACAATAATCTAATAATCTCTTCTAATCTAGATTTATTTTACATAGAGCACTCCCACCTCTATTTGGTAGAATCCACATTCTTCCCTGATTTTTGGAAATCAGTACTTGTCAGTCTCAGTCTTCAAGATTCCAAGTAGCAGTTTGCCAACAGGGTGGCTCCCATGTCACCTCTGTGTAATGTGCTTGGGGCTTGTGGAGCAGGAGGCTAATCAGAGGCAAGAGTAGGGCCAGAGCAAGCTGAATTACAAGTCCTGTTATCACAAAGGTGGAACCAGATTAGAATCTAGAATTATAGGTAATTCTGTATTAAAGTCAACCTTGAAGGGAAAACCTCACAAAAAGTGAAAGAGGTGGGAGGATGGTTCCTTGGTTCTGTGGGGGGCAGGGAAGGAGAGCAGTTGTGAGTTGGATGCTTGTATGGTAGTCCCAAATCTTCTAGAACTGCCTGGAAGACCTGTTTCTTCTCCCACGGGCAGCCTATCTGCCCATGCCCCTAACCATCACCTAAAGGCCTGCAGATCACTGATCGCCACAGAAGAAAGAGCACTGGCTTTGGGGTAAAAAAAACCCAATTCTGATGGAAGCTTCCTCCTGTCTGGCCTCAGACGCCAGCCTGAAAACTGCAGATGGTGCCCCCCTCGCACAGTTGTTGGGACTGCTGAGGTGCATGCAAAGAGCCAGACTGCCAGCAGCACTCAATGCATACTAGCTCATCCCCAGCATCCACAACTTTCTGTCTCAGAACTTCCCTTGGGTAACAGCCAGGATCACTTATGTGCCCAGCAGTAAGTCCTAGCTTCAAGTTCAAGGCACATTCAAGACACTTTGTTAAATGGGTGCTCAACAACTGCTTAACGAAGAGAACCAGTTTGACCTGCCAGAGATTAACAAATACAGTGATACCTCAGTACTTGTTAATTCATTCTGGAACTTATGATGAGTACCAAATGATGAAGCATTTTCCCTTATGGGGTCACAGCGTGACTCATACAAGTTCAAGCGAGTGTGATGAGTTCCAAACAAGCACCAAGTGCTAAAACATTTTCTTCTTGTCAAAATGGAATGAGTACCGTGTTTGACGAGTTCTGAAGCCAATGAATACCAAGGTATGACTGTACATTTTTTCCTGAATTCTGCTTTTATGAAAATAATGTGACAACATTAAAAGAATGTTTTGTTTCCCCATGAATCCCAGTGGACTAGCACCTCCCCAGTCTTTGTCCTGCTTGTCTGTCATGTAGGACGTACACCAGCTTTAGCAGTCCTATATCTTGAGAGCTTTGAATTGGGCTGCATTCCGCCTGGTGAGGAGTGACTTGCTAGTGGGGAGCAGGTGAGACTGGAACCATTGGTGCCATTGGAACCTTAGACTTTTCAAGGAGCCTGAGGAGATTCTTTCAAGTACCCCCCTTATTCTATAGGGGCAGTTTCATGTGTTACTGTTTTGGGAGCCTCTAGAACCACAAGCAGGGGCGACGTCATCTGTACCCTTAGGAGTCTTGGATTTCTAAGTGTGAAAACCACCTGATATTTTATTCGTGTGTGTGTGTAGGCATGTGTGTCTGTAACACTGGTATATGCTATATATTACAAGCCATGTTCAGATTAATTTGGAATGACTGAAATATGTAAGCACTTAGCTAAGGCTTTCTGCATGAGGTTAGTTTTAACAAATTTTGAAGGTTAATAACATAAATGAAAAAAAGCTATTCCCACTGAAAGGAGTGAGCCTTGCAGATTCCTGGTTGGGGACCGAGCAGGAGGGAGATTTCAAAGCTCAGGCTGATAGAATAACTGACCAAGAAGAAACCTATATTAAAACAGTTATGTAAGCTAATGAGATACTTTGTCAATTTAATTTTCTAAATTGTGTAGTTTTGTAGCTTAATGAACTAAGTTTTTCATAGAAGATTACAATCACTTCTTAAAATTGCTTTAGTGAGTCCCCTTTCTAAAATTTACTTCACCCCATTGAGCTTCCTCTGCAGTCTTCACAGTAACAGGCCCCTCTCTTCAGGTGCTGGACATAGTTAAGTAAACACTTAACAACTTGGGTGTGAAACCCCAAAGATGTGTGAGCTTTGAAGGCTGGAAAAGAGTGGGGTGTTTTTCCATTGCCTTAATAAAGAAACTGACAAAAGGCTTATACCTTAATAGATTTTAGATATATATATGTGGTCTTTGTTTTATACAAAAATGCCAGGGGTCAAAATAAATGATATTAATGTGTTAGCAGTCATGTTGAAAATAGTTGTCCCACTGTCCTTGAAATGAATGCATCCATACTAAATAATATGTAAAAGCAGTGCTTAATAAAAGCAAGCAGAACACATCTGCCCTCTGGGTTTTTCAAGCTTTTTGAAATGCTCCTGTGCAGTTAGAACAGCCACTGGTGTTCATACCACTGTTTTATCATCTGGGTTCCGTGTGGATGGTGCTGGGAGATTGTCTGATACCCTGACAATGGTAATTTTTAAAAAAATTTTTCCTAAACATCACTCTCATAATCTGTAGGCTGTATTTACATGCACACAATGAGATAGTCTTTAGGTATTTTATAAAGACCCTTGAGAGAACCTACTTCTGATATGGAGATACCATTAAAATAAAGTGAAAGCCTGAAATGAAGTGAAGGTTTCTCTGAAACCTACATGTATCAAAAGGGAAAAAAGAGAAATATAAAGAAAAATAATACCAAAATATAAGATTTAGGTCATTTTGAACATAAATTAATATCTCTAAGGCATACATTTGCAACTTTGAGAAATTTATGGGATTATTGGGCATAAAATTTTAATGCTAAAAGGTTTGAGGGAAAATGTACAGAAATGTGTGTAGTACACTAGACAAGGATCAGAATCTGGTTCTGTGTTCAAGTCCTAACTCTCTACTAATTAGCCATGTGATCTTGGACAAACCATTTAAGGAAATGGCGATGTCTAGGGCCCTTTCCAGATACTTTTCCCTCAGTCTGTGAACTAGCAAGTACCATGCCTCCCCCAAGTTCCTGGCAGGAAGAGAAAGGAAGCATGGGCTTTCCAGCTGTGATAGTGAATACATTTTGTTTTCTACTAACTCTGCGCTTTTTGTATACTCCATAAGTTCACTCTAGAGTGAGCTCTGCATCTTATCACGTTATCACAGTTTCGCCTTTTTAGAAATAGAGCTTGCCCAGTGTCTCATTGACAACCCTGGAGAAAACCCCAAACTTCTCCAGTACTCTGTCCTCATGATCTTCTAAAGCTACTGACGAGTTCCAAAAGTAAGTTCCAGTCATCTTTGAGGAGACTGGGTTTTCTTTCATCTCTGGGAGTAGCTTGATTTGTCATTTTATTGCTTTGTATAAAATTTTTTAATGGGACTTTTTAATAAATGGTGTGGATTTTTTAAGGAGAGCTTAAAAATTTTTGCTCAGGCTTCACCAAATTTGCTGATTGTTCTTTTAAGCTTAGATTTGCAGGTTTTTATCTTCTCAGAATATACTCTAATTCTCCTGAATGTATATGCAATTGCACAAGAAATTCCTTACATTCTTCAGTGTGGGTTTTGAAGTGCAGTGCTCTTCAATCATGTAATGTCTTTTAGTTCTGAAGTGTTTTTCTCTTCAAAGACGTTCCCCACAGGAAAAGCCTCTCCACAGGCTCTAAGGGCAGCAGAGACCCTGAAGGACACAGCCGAAATAACTGGTTGCTGCATCAAGGACCCTCTCACCCTCCACGTGTGTTTCTGTCCTCTCACTCGCTGATAGTCTGACGCTGACTCTGGTAAACTTGCCCTGAGCATTACTGCTGCCCCTTTGGGAGCAGCAGGGAGACCCTCTGTGGAACGTGTGTATCTGAGACCCTGAGGTTGGTGGCGGGGCAAAGGGCACAGGTCTGGGTGCCCTCCCAGAAACCAAATGGGCTGCTCATGTTTGTGCTCTCCAAAGTCAGCAGCCTGCTCACCATATTTTGACTCTGCAAAATAACATATACCTATTCTGTGATGACTGCATTCTTCCAAGTATTTGTTTTTTGCCCTAGTTTTTTCCCTTGTATTTCAACAACTTTAGTGAAATCATCTTCTGGACCAGAGATGTCAAATGTTCTGGTGCCCTTATAATCTAACCTCAGATAAAAGATACAACATTTCTTTAGTGCATCACTAAATATCACTATCTAAAACAGACTGAGAGTCAGGAAACAAGGATTCTGGTCCCAAGTATCTGTATGACCTTGAGGAAGTCTCTTCATCTGTCAGTCTTTGGTGAAACATGGAACATGAACCTGTCCAGCCCCTCCCAGGGGTATTATGAAGATGTCACAGGACAATATGTGAAAGTATCAAGAGCCGTAAAATGTTGGGTGATTTTTTTCCTTTACAATTAATATTATTTAAGAGTAAAAGTTCATGGTATTTTTATAGCCAAATGATGGCTCAGCTATTGGAGATAACTAGAAATATTTAGTCAGATTATACCACAGTTTAGACAGGCTTTGCCTGATTTGTTAAAGCATTTACCATCAGTTCTATAATATTCTGCACCCAACTTTAGACAATCTCAGAAAATACTTCTCACAACTTTCCTTAATAGTAGCCACATTCAACTATGCAACAGATTTTAATCATAGTGCTTTTTCCTATGGAGGCGAGATTTAAATAAAACAGATTTTTAAAGTATAAGCAAAAACCCAAATCAATGGTCTAAAAACTTGGATGATCGCCAGAAGCACCAGGCCCCTTAAATCAATGTTTTGGGTTCCCAGTTGATGGTGGAAAGTTTAGGGGCTGTGCATGTGGGTGCCACTTACCAGCTGGGTGAACCTGAACTACCCTTGGAACCTCTCTGGTCCTCTGTAAAATGAGTTAAACTATGCCCCTTTCATGGCCAGGCGGAGTAAATGAAATAGAGTGCGCACATGTTTGCATCAGGCAGACGTCAGGAGAGCAGGTCTGTGGGAGGCCAGAGGACCTGAGCACAGGGGCTGCTCACCTGCCTGCTTCAGACTTTTCTCCTGCCCAGGCTGCTAGGCTTCCTTCATACTGGTGAAGACCTCCGGGTGGAGTGCAGCTCAGTCACCTCATAAATATCCCTGTAAAGGACACAGGAAGATAAACACCTAGATGTCCATATATGTATGTCTCAGCTGAGTGCCCAGACCAGATTCACCAAAACTCTGGTGAGCCATATGGCTTCCTGATGATGGCCAGGACCTGTCTATTCAGGTGCTACTTAGTCACCATATATATCAGCAGCAACCCCATGATTAATCCAAAACAAAAGAGGAACAAATGACAGGAAATAGAATATGAGGACTAGTGTACAAAAAGAGGATTATTGTAAAAGATCCAAAATGGCAGTTTCAAAAGCAGACAGGCAGTTTCTGTGTATCCACAGAGCCCATGGAAGCAGGTGAGGGCCAGGACTACCATCACTAAATGGCTAGGAAGTCCAGAATAACCTAAACTTGCAGTTCAGAGGACAAGGGAATCAGAAGGGTTGGAGAGGAAGACCAAGTGCGGGTGCAGGTGAGACCTGATTCTGGTATGAGACTGGGGAGATTTTTAGGTATGGCACAGAATATACAAGTTCATGTTCCAGAAGCAACAGAGCTCCCTGAAATGTGGCATTCTATAAATACTTGGGCTCTTGGAAGGCACTGTTTCCTATTTGTGACTGTTCATATATCCCATCTTAACATACACACGTGTAATCATGACGCCCCTGCCCTCCATCCCACAGCACCCTGTCCAGTGCCTGGTGTGAGGGAGGTCAACTAAAGAGGGCTCAAGTGGGGCTGGCACAGGACCCCAGGGACACCTAGGAGCATGGGACTAGGCCATCTGGAGTAAGTGATAATGAATCTGGTAGGGTGAACAGGGGTTTTGTCAAGAATCAGAAGCAGGGCATTCCAGGTGGGATCAGAGAGGACTGACCCCAAGGATGCAGTGGAGGAAACTCTTGGAATGCTGCATGGCTGGGAGGGACATGGTGTCACTCAGCAGAAGGGTGCGAAGATGACAATAAAGACACTGGGGCCAAATCAGAGGGCCTTGGGCACTAAGCAAAGCAGTCTTTGCTTTATACTGAAAACACCTGGAGAGTATTTTTGTCATGTGTATGTGTTAGCACACTACTGGAGAGCTGGTTGTAACAATGTTTTTTTCAGATCAAAACTATGTTTTCTGCTTTATTGAGAAATAATTTTCATACCATAAAACTCAACCTTTGTTAAGTGTGCAACTCCATGATTTTTAAGCAAATTTATTTTTTAGTAAATATTTTATTGTTATTCTATTACAGTTGTCCCAATTTTTCCCCCCTTGCCCTCTTCTGCACAGCCCACCCCCTGCTCCCACAGTCATTCCCCACCCTGTTGTCCATGTCCATGGGTCACTCTACATGTTACTTGACTAGTCCCTTCCCTTTCTTTCCACCCTTATCCCCTCCCCCCTCCTTTCTGTTCACTGTCAGTCTGTTCCATGCCTCTAGTTCCATTTTGCTCGTTTGTGTGTTTTGTTCATTAGGTTCCTGTTATAGGTGAGAACCCATGGTATTTGTCTTTCACCACCTGGCTTATTTCACTTGCATCTCCAGTTCCATCCATGCTGTCGCAAAGGGTAAGAGCTCCTTCTTTCTTTCTGCTGTGTAGTATTTCATTGTGTAAATGTACCAATTTTCTTAATCCACTCATTTACTGATGGTCACTTAGGCTGTTTCCAACACTTGGCTATTGTAATTTGTGCTGCTATGAACATAGGGGTGCATAAGTTCTTTTGAATTGGCGTTCCTGGATTTTTGAGGAAATGCCGTACTGTTCCCACCAACAGTGTACTAGGGTTCCTGTTACTCCACATCCTCGCCAGTACTTGTTGTTTATTGATTTATTAATGTTGTAACAATTTTTAAGTAAGAGGAAAGGGAGCTGTGAGGTAGGTGGTTGGTACAGTGTTCATCAGTCATGCAGTAGGGTTATCCTCTGTTCAGTAGAATGATATGATACATCTGTGCATAAAGTAACTGGGGGCTTTAACAGTGCCTTTTGGAGATTTATCTAACTGAACAATAGAATCTTGGAGGGTGGAGGCTTAAGAATCACCTGATTCAACCTTCTACGCAGGTAAATGATCTGACCTCTACACTCCAGGTCTCAGCAGTCACTAACTTTATTGTAGATTGCCTGACATGTTCAACATAGAAAACAATGGTATTGGTCAGTTAATACCCTATCAACTTTGAGGGAGAAGGAGGAAGTACAAGGCCATGAGTTGCTTGGGTCAAATAGTGTGCAGTGTCATATCCACTCCCTAGGCCAGCAGGTTAGGGACAATACCTGGCTCAACCAAGGGCCTGTCCTCCATCTGCTCCCATTCCCTGGGGTACCTCTCTTCTCCCCACCATGCTGACCGAGCACCATACACATCTAGCACCTGGACCAGATTATCAAAAACCATCTCAAGAAGGGTTAGGATGATGAAAAACTCCTTGACTTTGTTTTAGGTTTCAGCCAACAACTGCTGCTCACTGGAAATATGTCTGGGTCCTGATGTCTTTGGTTCCCCTTGTCTCAGTTGGAATGTCACAGGGCCCCCAAGAACTTTGTCCTTGATGGTGATGTAGCTCCCCATTCTTCCCATGCTGCAGGACCCACATGGCGCCGGGCCAAGTCTGCGACCCTCCCTACACCCTGGGAGAAGAGTCTCATTAAGATGATAGTGACTTAAAGTCACATGCAGTAGGTATGTAGTTCCCTATTTCACTTTTCAACAAAAGTTAAGTTAAAGCCAGCCCTGGCTGGCATAGCTCAGTGGATTGAGCGCGGGCTGCGAACCAGGCATCGCAGGTTCGATTACCAGTCAGGGCACATGCCTGGGTTGCAGGCCATGTTCCCCAGCAACCGCACATTGATGTTTCTCTCTCTCCCTCTCCCTTCCCTTTCTAAAAATAAATAAATAAAATATTTTTTTTAAAAAAAAGTCCTGGCTGGTGTAGCTCAGTGGATTGAGCACGGGCTGCGAGCCAGGCATCGCAGGTTCGATTCCCGGTCAGGGCACGTGCCTGGGTTGCGGGCCATGTGCCCCAGCAGCCACACATTGATGTTTCTCTCTCTCTCTCTCTTTCTCCCTCCCTTCCCTCTCTAAAAATGAATAAATAAAATCTTTAAAAAAAAAAAAAGTTAAGTTAAAGCCCTTAATATGTGCTACTATGAAGATATGTGTCCATCCTCATGTCACTGTAGAATTAGTTTTTAGACCTATTTTTAGGGCTTTTAATACTTTTTTTCCCCCGTAGCATTCCACTTTGTCGATGTGCCTTTAGACCTTTGGGATTCTGATTCTCTACTATTATTGAAATTTGTGCCAGCACTAAGGCACTCAGGTGAGGGAGGCAGGTAAGTTTCCCTATGCCCTTATGTCACATTGCCTAACACCCCCCTTAACCCAGGCTCCCCAAGCTCTCCTACCTCACAGGGCCAGCCTGCCTATGAATCATTCTGCTATTCCCCAGAGCAGGAAGATCCATTTTGCTACTGGAGAAAAGGATATTTGAACAGTGTGTACCCATCCTAAGCACCCCATATGGTTAGCCTGGTGATACCCCACAAAATGTGAGCAGTCTGCCACACCCAGGTGGCATCCCCATATTACAGTCATACTGCAATCCTTGGTCTACCAAAGCTTTTCGACAGCTGGTTACACTTATTACCTGGGACCATGCTGGCCCAGCTGCCCACCTGCACTGCAGGGGCATAAGTTCTGGCCAATGGCAGCTCTGTGCTCATCTTCCTGAAACCCTGGACCCCCCAGGCAACCTCCTACACCAAATGGGAGTGACTTCTGCAAGCTAAATGTTGGACCAACTTCCCCAGAGAGGTACTTAGCTTCTGGGGAAACTGGCCTAGCCCCTTGCAGATGATTTTCTGCATCCCTGGGCCCTGTTTCAGTGCTCCCCGCAGTGCTGCGCTTGGCGAAGCCTCTTCTTTGCCAAGAGGATCAGCTTGCCACCCACTGTCTGCACTGAGGAACTGTGCAGCAAGCACCAGAGGCCACCGGAGATTCTCAGATGTTGGCTCCCTGCAAAAACAGACCATCTAGTTTCATAGTTGATCCTGAGCCATTGTGCATGATATGAGATTGTTTGTCTCTGGACGGCAGGGAGAACTTAGCTGCAGTGCTCTTGTATCCATGACTTGTGGGCCCAGGATTTAGGAATAATGCCATTATTCCATGTAATGCATAGTATCTGTATATAACCAAAACATGTCAACATAGTGCATGGCCAAATTAAAAATATGTAAAATTTAAGTTCAATAATAATAATAATAAAAGATGTAATTAGACTAGCTATCCAGAGTTTAATTAAGTTTTGGACAAGAGGGTTTTTGGTTTGGATTTTGTTTTGGGGTTTTGTTTTGTTGTTTTTTTTCCCCATGAATAAAGTAATGCCTTGGGAAAAGCCATTTAATGATTTTAAATTTAAGATTTAATCGAGTTATAGGAAACTAACCTGTACAACTTTGTGATGGTAAATAAAGTTGTCAAAAAGGGACCATGGCTTTTATTTTTCCAACATCTTCCTAGAATTAGGAAAAGTCCTAATTCAATTCAATTCATCATTCTAATAATCACTTATCTAATATTTTTCAACAAAATCACTTAATGGCCGTCTGAGACCTCAGATAGGAGTCTTGTGTTCTCTGTGCCTCAGTTTCAACATCTTTAAAATAGGGAATAATACCACCTACTCATAGGGTAAGCAGTAAGTGAGATTATATATGCAAAGCTCTTAGCTCCATTACTGGATATACTGAGGGCTCATTAAAGTGTTTGTTGTTATTTTCATATTTACTACAGTTAGGTTCTGAGCTTGGTGCTGGAGTTACAATAAGATGTGATTCCTGTCCTCAAGAAGTTTACAGTTCGGAGCAGAGAGAGACAAACATGTACACAAACAGGTATCAAAGGTTATAAATGATCAATGCCATAAAAACGTAACAAAGAGCTGGGGGAACAACAAAGAGGAGAAATGTATTTGTCAGAGTGGGAGAAGAATTTATGCAAGGGGTTATATTGAGCTAGACCTTCAAGGATGAGATAGGATTTAGATGAATGGAGAGAAGTTTTCTTGGCAGAATTGCATGAACAATGACACTGAAATGTCATGAAAATGTGTAGTAAATTCAGCAACAGCCAGTAGACTGTATGGTCAGAGAGCGGGAGACAGAGATAGGGTCGGGGGCAGCAGGCAATCAGTGAGCATTAAGTGAAGGCTTACCCAGTGACAGGCCCCATGGCCTAGAAGATCACGGGGCCTTATGAGCCGTGTGTGATTCGTCTTGCAGACAATGAGGAGCCTTCAGAGATATCTTAGTCCGTATTTGCAGAAGGATGGTATGCACAGCAAGCTCTTGGTAAATGCCTAGTGAAATAAATTGTACTGGATGGTGGTAAAAAGAGTGTATCTGGAGGCAAGTCCTGGACAGGAACAAATGCATATGAAGTAGACATCCTAGCAATGGCACAGTCCAAATGTAATTGATACCTAGAAGGAATAAGTAGGCAGAATATTGAAGACACATGGCTTGTTTTAGAATCGTTGAAAACTATGAGGACAAGTAGGGAAGCAGTTTCTCTGTATCTAGGATCTCCGTCCCACAAAGTTTGAATATAACAAGTATAAAGCTTCTTGGTGAAGGATCCTATGCCCAGGTCAGTGGGGAGGAGGAGATCAACCCCTGAGCTAGGACAGAAAAGTGTTGTCCTGGGCTGGAGGGATGTGCATTCCACATTACTGTCTAAGGATATGGGGGAAATCACATATACCCAGTGGAAGCCAAATTCCTAGCTTCCCGCCCTGACCCTTATGAGTGCACCTGGAGCTGGGTTTTGCTCTCTCCCACGGATTTAGGTGTTGTTCAGGGACACATGAAGCTGTCTGTACCTGTGCTAGGCAGGTATGCAGGGCGTGCAAAAATGACATCGTCACTACTACAGACTCTGAAAAGATCCAGATGATTGGACTACAATCCACCACAGTTTCACCTTTTCCAGAGCTTTATAGAATGTATAAGCTTGCAAAGCAACAGATGTGGATATAAGCCTCAGTGTTTCCCCAGTGGTGTCACCAATTCATCTATTGAAAGCTATGGCTAGTGAATCTTTATGCAAAGCATAGAGTGTGAAAAGATAAACCAGTGCAGGGGAGACAGAGGACAGTAGGCCAGAGAAAAACCAGCCAGTCATCTAGGTGTTTAATCTCTCCGCCAGACACCTAAGTCTCTCAGTGCCCAGGAGAGTGTCCTAGTTATTGACACCTGGTGGCCAGGGGTAGATACATATCTCCCTGCAGGCTTCCTGTGGCCCCTCCTGATGAGGGTGGAGGACCCCAGGAGGAGCCAAGTGGGGCCAGCAGTCAGTGTTGTGTAAGCAAATTAGAGCTGCTGGTCCAGAGGGGCTTGTCCCTGGGCACATACAAAAGATGACCTTTGCTATCTTTTGGCTTGGAATAATCAACTGTATTTCTACATTGCCTCCAAAGACACATTTTATTTTAGCCTTTAAGAAAAACATGAACTTTTGCTCACCGAGAGTCACTGTATTTATTCAGTGCTGGGCATGAGTGTCATACCCTGTTGCTGCACTGGTCTCTGACAAACTTCTGGTCATCAACAAGGTCAGTACAGGAAAGGAGAGAAAAGGTGACAATAAAACTATGTGACCCTGGTTTTTTATCTTTAAAATATGATGCTGTATTTGTACATCCACGTTCATAGCAGCATTTATTCACAATAACCAAAGTTTGAAGCAACCCAAGTGTCTATGGATGGAAGAATGGATAAAAAAATATATGGTTAATCCATACAATGAAATATGATTTAGCCTTCAAAAGGAAGGAAGTTCTGCATGCTAAAACATGGATAAACCTTGAAGACATCATGCTAAGCAAAATAAGCCAGTCACAAAAGGACAAATACTATATGCTTCTGTTTTTATATGGGGTACCCAGAGCAGTCAAAGTCACAGAGACAGAAAGTAGAGTGGTGGTTGCCAGGGCCTGGGTGGGGGGAAGAGAAAGAGGGATAATTGATATGGAGATTCAGTTTTGTAAGATGAAAAAGTTCTGGATATCCATTGCACAATAGTGTGAATATATTTAACACTACTGAACTGTACACTTAAAATTGTTAAGATGGTAAATTTTATGTGTTTTTACCACAATTGATATATTTTAAAATTATTTTTAAAATACGCCTATTGGTCTTATGGCTCTCTTTTTTCAGCATTATTTATTTTATACTTTCACATTATTTTGTATTGAAGTATAGTTGACATGCAATAAATTATATCACTCTATGTGTTCAGTTTGGTGTGTTTTGGCTACTCCAAACAAGATATAAACATTTCCATCACCTTGGAAAGTTCCCTTGTGCCCCCTCTCTGTCAGCAGTTCCCTCCAGGCAATCCCTTTCTGACTTCTATCATATATATTTTTTCATCATGGTTATAATTACATATAGTAAAAGACACAATTTGTAGGACATTGCTTGTGAGTTTTAACAAGTGTCAGTGTCATTTAACAAACACACTAATCAAGATCTAGATCTTCTCTGTAACTCCAGAAAGTTCCCTGTATCCCTTCCCAGTCTGTGACCTCTCCTGTCTGAGGCAGCCATTACTCATTTCTGTCCCCACAGATCATTTCATCTCTCTTGAACTTCACATAAATAGAGTCATGCAATATGTGTTTTATCATGTCTGGCTTCTTTCACTCAGCAGAATGTTTCCAGATTTATCCATGGTGCCTGTGGATAAACAGTTTGTTTCTTTTTATCGAAAAGTAGTATGTCCTACTGCATAACTGCACTGAAAATTTGTTTACCCATTCTGTTAATGGAGATTAAGGCTGTTTCTAGTTTGGGGACTATTATGAATAAGGGTGCTATTAATATTACTGGATTTTTGTGGACAAAGATTTCATTTCTCTTGAATAAACTACCTAGCAATAGTGGAATCGCTAGCTAATAGAGTAAATGTATATTTAGCATTAATCATAAAACTGCCAAAAAGAATTCCAAAGTGATACCATTTTGCACTCCTACTAGTGTTTTTTTTTAATTGAAGTATGATTTATATATGGCAAAGTTCACTCTTTTAAAGTACATTTCTGCAGTTTTTGACAAATGCATACAATTGTGTAACTACCACCACAATGAAGAGTTTCAACAAGCCCTCCTTGGCTCATGTGGCTCAGTGGATTGAGCACCAGCCTGTAAACCAAAAGGTTGCCATTTTGATTCCCCATCAAGGCATATGACTGGATAGCAGGCCAGTTCCCAGCTGGGGACGTGTGAGACACAACCAGTTGATGTATCTCTCACACATCAATGATCCTCTATCTCTCTCCCTTGCTTTCCATCTCTCTAAAAATAAATAAAATCTTTTAAAAATATTTCTTTTTTTAAAGTATAATTTCTTGATTATGCTATTACAGTTGTCCCATTTTTTTCTCCCCTTTATTCCCCTTCACCCCAGACCCCTCTCCCACCAGCATTCTGCCACCATAGTTCACGTCCATGGGCCACACATATAAGTTCTTTGGCTTCTCTATTTCCCATACTATTCTTAACATTCACCTGTCTGTTTTGTACTTACCATTTATGCTTCTTATTCCCTGTACATTTTCCCCTATATCCCCTGCCCCTCCCTGCTGATTACCCTGCATGTGATCTTTATTTCTGTCATTCTGTTCCTGTTCTAGTGGTTTACTTAGTTTGTTTTTTGTTTTTTAGGTTTGGCTGTTGATAGTCATGAGTTTCTTGTCATTTTACTGTTTCTAGTTTTGATCTTCTTTTTCTTAGATAAGTCCCTTTAACATTTCATATAATAAGTGTTTGGTGATGATGAACTCCTTTAACTTGACTTTGTCTGGGAAGCACTATACCTGCCCTTCCATTCTAAATAATAGATTTGTTGAATAGAGTAGTCCTAACTGTAGTTCCTTGCCTTTCATGACTTTGAATACTTCTTTCCAGCCCCTTCTTGCCTGCAAGGTCTCTTTTGAGAAATCAGCTGACAGTCTGCTGGGAACGCCTTTGTAGGTGACTGTCTCCTTATCTCTTGCTGCTTCTAGGATTCTCTCCTTCATTTTTACCTTAGGTAATGTAATTATGATGTGCCTTGGTGTGTTCCTCCTTGGGTCCAACTTCTTTGGGACTCTCTGAGCTTCCTGGACTTCCTGGAAGTCTATTTCCTTTGCCAGATTGGGGAAGTTCTTCATTATTTTCTCAGTTAAGTTTTCAATTTCTGGCCAAGATGGAGGCGTAGGTAAACACACTGTGCCTCCTCACACAACCAAAATGAGGACAACAACAATTTAGAAATAAAATAACAACCAGAACTGACAGAAAATTGAACTGTATGGAAGTCCGACAACCAAAGAGTTAAAATAGATACATTTATTAGAATAGATACATTCAGAGTCAGGCGGCTGGGTGGAGAGGGGTTGCAGCACAAAAAGCGGTGGCACCAGACGCGCAAAGCAGCAACTGACAAAGCCCGGGCCCGCAAGACAGCATTGGGCAGACCCTGGGTGCACAGGGGGTGGCTGGCAGACCCCAGGCGTAGGGTGGCAATGGGCAGACACAGCAAGGCGGTGATTGTGAGGCAAGGCATGGCACACAAGGCGTCTGGCTGACTGGGTGGCCCCACGTTTGTGAGCAGATAAACCAGGCTAAACTGGGGAGCCAGACAGACCTCGCAACCCAGGGCCCAGCGCCGAGAAATAAAGCCTCAAAACACCAATTGAAAACACCTTCAATTGGTGTTTTGGAGAGACCCACGGTGTCCTAGAATGTGCACAAGCACACCCACACAGGAATCAGCTCCAGAAAGGCCCAGTTTGCTTGGGGAAAGAGGCAGAAGGGACTTAAATCCAACAGAGAATGGAGCAAGCGCCATTGTGTCCTCTTGGAACCCTCCACCACATACAGCATCACAACCCACTGCCTGGGTTGCTCTGCCCTAGTGAACATCTAAGGCTCCACCCCTCATACATAACAGGTGTAACAAGACAAAGAAAATGGCTCAAACAGAAGAACAGATCAAAGCTCCACAGCAAATACAACTAAGTGACCAAGAGATAGCCAACCTATCAGATGCACAGTTCAAAGCACTGGTGGTATGATGTTCACAGAATAGGTTGAACTTGGTCACAAATTAGATAAGAAACTGAAGGCTATGCTAAGTGAAATGAAGGAAAATGCACAGGGAACCAATAGTGATGGGAAGAAATCTGGGACTCAAATCAATGGAGTGAACCAGAGGGAAGAAAGAAACATCCAATCAGAAAAGAATGAAGAAACAAGAATTCAAAAAAATGAGGAGAGGCTTAGGAACCTCCAGGACATCTTTAAATGTCCCAACATCTGAATTATAGGGGTACCAGAAGGGGAAGAGGAAGAGCAACAAGTGGAAAAGTTATTTGAACAAATAATAGAGGAGAACTTCCCCAATCTGGCAAAGGAAATAGACTTCCAGGAAGTCCAGGAAGCTCAGAGAGTCCCAGAGAAGTTGAAACAAGGAGGAACACACCAAGGCACATCATAATTACATTAGCCAAGGTAAAAATGAAGGAGAGAATCCTAGAAGCAGCAAGAGATAAGGAGACAGTCACCTACAAAGGCGTTCCCAGCAGACTGTCAGCTGATTTCTCAAAAGAGACCTTGCAGGCAAGAAGGGGCTGGAAAGAAGTATTCAAAGTCATGAAAGGCAAGGAACTACAGTTAGGACTACTCTATTCAACAAATCTATTATTTAGAATGGAAGGGCAGGTATAGTGCTTCCCAGACAAAGTCAAGTTAAAGGAGTTCATCATCACCAAACACTTATTATATGAAATGTTAAAGGGACTTATCTAAGAAAAAGAAGATCAAAACTAGGAACAGTAAAATGACAAGAAACTCATGACTATCAACAGCCACACCTAAAACAAAAACAAGCTAAACAAACAACTAGAACAGGAACAGAACTACAGAAATGGAGATCACATGGAGGGTTATCAACAGGGAGTGGGAGGAGGAGAGAGGGGGGAAAGGTACAGAGAATAAATAGCATGGATGATAGGTAGAAAATAGGGAGAAGACAAGAATAGTATGGGAAATGTAGAAGCTAAAGAACTTATGACACATGGACATAAACTAAAGGGGGGGATATGGATGGGAGAGAGTGTGCAGGGTGGAGGGGAATGAAGAGGGGAAAGTGGGACAACTAATAGCATAATAAATAAAATATATCAGAATACAAAATTAAAAATACTACAATAGTTCATTTATTTTTCTAAACATTCAATAAATTTGTTCATATTGTTAAAAAAAAAAAGTTTGCAATTTCTTGCTCTTTCTCTTCTCCTTCTGGTGCCCCTATGATTCGGATGTTGGAACTTTTAAAGTTATCCCAGAGGTTCCTCAGCCTCCTTATTTTTTTGAATTCTTGTTTTTTCATTCTGTTCTGGTTGAATGTTTATTTCTCCCTTCTGCTCCAATCATTGATTTAAATTCTAGTTTCCTTCCCTTCGCTATTGGTTCCCTGTATATTTTTCTTTATTTCAATTTGGATAGCCTTCACTTTTTCCTCTATTTTGAGACCATACTCAACCATTTCCTTGAATATCCCAATTACCAGTGTTTCAATCTGTGCATCTGATGGGTTGGCTATCCCTTCATCACTTAATTCTTTCTGGAGTTTTGATCAGTTCTCTCATTTGAGCCATATTTCTTTGTCTCGGTGCACCTTTTACTTTGTAAGGGACAGAGGCTTAGGTATTCACCAGGGCAGGGCCCTGAGTTGGTCCTTGTGTTGTGGTGCTGTATACGAGGGAGGGGTCAGAGCAGGAACAATACCACTTGCTCAGCTCTCCACCAGCTTTTGGTCACTTCCCCCACTACCCACAAGCAAATTGGGCCTTTCAGGTGCTGATTCCCGGGTGGGTGGGTTTGTGTACATTCTAGAACCACGTGGGTCTCTCCAATGAACTTCCCTTCACAGTTAGAAGTTTCTCCGGCCACTGCAACCTGCAGAGGTTTTTATAGCCAGAGATTTTGAGGCTTTCTTTTTCCACGCTGGAATCCTGGGTTGCATGGTCTGAATCATTCCCCAGTTGTTCCTCCTGGTTTATCCACATGCAAAAGTGGGACCACCAGCTGCCACCTTGTCCACCTGGTCTTCCAGCTGCTGCCTTGCTCTGTGTCCTCTCCTCCCTGGCTACCCATCTCCACCCCTCCTACCAGTCTGGATGAATATTTCTTCTTAAACTCCTTGTTTGTGAAACTTCCATACAGTTTGATTTTCTGGCAGTTCTGGTTGTTTTTTGTTTTTAAATTTGTTGTTGTCCTTTTGGTGTGAGGAGGCAAAGTGTATCTACCTATGCCTCCATCTTGGCTAGAAGTCTAGAAAAAGAGTTTCAATGAGCCATCACTATCCAAATCCCCTGTGCTCTCTTTACCTTCCACCCAATCCCAAGCCCTTTATCAAAGCTCTGTTCCTTTATTTTTGCCTTTTCCAAAATGTCACATGAATAGAATTACAGTTTAAATTCTTTCGAATCTGGCTTCTTTCACTTAGCATAATGTATTTCTGGTTCATCATGTTTCACATGTGTCAGTTTAGTTTGTGCCTTTTTACTGTTGTGTAGTAGTTCATTGTTTATCCATTCCCAGTTGAGGCACATTTGAGTTGTTTCCAGTTTGGGACCATTATCAACTTTTGTGAACATAGGTTTCTGTTTTCTTGGGTAAATACCTAGAAGTGGGAATGCTGAGTTATTTGGTTGAACTGCCAAGCTGTTGTCCAATTTAGCATCTCCACCAGCAATGTATGAGTTTCAGTTGACCTGCATCCTTGTCAGCACTTTGTACTGTAAGATATTTTTAAGTTTTACATATCCTAATAGGTGGTATCTCATAGTTTTAATTAGTATTTCTCTAATGACTAACAATATTGTCCATCTTTTTTTCTTTCCATTTGTTTGTCTTCTTTAATTTTGTTCATTATGGTTATATTGTTTTAGTGTTTTTTACCATCCAGGATGCTTATTTGCATATGAATTGTCTTTTTAGTGAAATATCTGTTCAAATCTTTTGCCCATTTTAGATTGGGTTGTTTGTTTTCTTATCATTGAATTTGAGTTCTTTATTCTGGATACAATTCCTTTATCATATATGTGATTTGCAAATATTTTCTCCAAATCTATAGCTTGTCTTTTCATTCTCCTAACAATGCCTTTTGAAAAGTGAATGTTCTTAATTTTTATGAAGTTTGATTTATCAAAATTTTTAATGAATCATAATGTTGGTGTTGTAGCTAAGAAATCTGTCTAACCCAAGATTTAAAAATTTTTCTCCTATTTCATCATCCAGAAATGTTATAGTTTTAGGTTGTATGTTTAGGTTTTTGATTCATTTTGAGTAAATTTTGTATATGCTATAAGTGTGAAACAAAGCTTATTTTTTTCATATGAATATCCAATGTTCCAGCACCATTTGTTGGAAGAGTATAATTATTTCATTGATTTATCTTTATACTTTGCTGAAAAACCATTCACCATATATTTATGGATCTATTTCTGAATTCTCTGTTCTGTTCTATTTTGATCTGTGTCTATTCTTTCACCAAAACTACACTTTCTTGATTACCGTAGCTTTATAGTAAGTCTTCAAGACAGGTAGATAGAGTGAGTCCTTCATTTTCTTTGTTTTCCAACTTCTTTTGGCTCCTTTGACTTTCCATATAAAATTTAGAATTATCTTGTTAATCTCTAAAAGGAAAAAATTCTCTTAGGATTTTGATTGAGATTACATTGAATTTATAGATCAGTTTGGAGAGAAATTAGAAACAATATTGAACTGTACTGAATCCACAAACAAGGTTTCTGTCTCCATTTATGTATACTTTGCTTGATTTTTTTTTATCCTCACCTGAGGATAAAAGAGAGAGGAAGAAAGAGAGAGAAACCCTGATGTGAAAGAGAAACATTGATTGGTTGCCTCCCATAATGTGCTCAGACCAGGGATCAAATCCACAATGTAGCCATGTGCCTTTACCAGGGAATCAAACCCACAACCTTTTGGTTATAGGTTGACACTCCAGCCAACCAAGTCATACCATCCAGGCCTGTACTTGATTTCTTTTATCAGTGTTTTGTGGTATTCAGAATACAGATCTTGTATATATTTTGTTAGATTTCTGTCCAAGTGTTTTTTGTTGTTGTTGTTGCCTTCTATTTTTTACTGTGGTAAACCATAACATAACATTTTACCATTTTAACTGTTTTTAAGTGTATACTTTAGAGGCATTAATTACATTTGCAGTGTTGTGCAATCATCACCACTTCTCCGTTTCCAGAACTTTTTCATCAATCCAAACAGAACCTCTATATCCATTAAAAAACTCCTATTCCTCCCTCACCTTAGTCCCAGGTAACTTCTATCCTATTTTCTCTCTCTATGACTTTGATTTCCTAGGTTTCTCATATAAGTGGAATCATACAAAATTTGTTCTTTTGTGACTGGCTCATTTTACTTAGCACAATGTCTTCAAGGTCATCTATGTTGTAGTATACTGCATAATTTCCTTCCTTTCTATAGCTGAATAATATTCCATTATGTGAATATTTATTTTATCTACCTCTTCATTCACTGATGGACATTGGTTTCTACCTTTAACTCTGGGTGTAAAAATATCTGTTTCAGTCCCTGCTTTTAATTCTTTTAGGTATATACCTAAATGTGAAATTGCTGGAACATATGGTAATGGCTTAACTTTTTGAAGACCACAGAACTGTTTTTTCATAATAGTTGTGCCATTTTATATTTCCATCAACCGTGCACAAGGGTTACAATTTCTCCACATCCTCACCAACACTAATTATTTTCTGTTTTTTAAAAATTTTCCATCCTAATGTGTGTGGAGTAGTATCTCAATGCAGTTTCGATTTGCATTTCCCTAATGATTAGTGATGCTGAGCACTCTATGCATTTCAGTTGATGGATACTTGGGTTATTTCCACTTTTTCCTGTAATGAATAAGTCTGCAATGAATATTCATGTATAGATTTCTGTGTGAGCAGATGTTTTCAATTCTTTGAATACATACATGGAAATGAAATTGCTGGAACTGTGGTAACTCTATGATAACTTTTGAGGAACTGCCAGACTATTTTCTATAGCAACTATACCATTTTACACTGCCACCAGCAATGGATGAAGGTTTCAGCTTTTCGACATTCTCATAACCACCTGTTGTGTTCCATCATTCTTTTCTGTTTTTCACATTATAGCCATCCTAGTTGGTGTGAGAGGGGGCCTCAGTGTGTTTGATTTGCATTTCCCTAATGGCTATGTTGAGCAGCTCTTTGTGTACTTACTGGTCATTTAAATTCTTTTTTTTTTTTTGAGAAAATGTCTTCATATCCTTTGCCTTTTTAAATTTAATCTTGATTGTATTTTTTCCTTTGCCATTTTTTAATGGTTTGTTTTTAGAGGGGGGAAGGGAGAGAGAAAGAGAGAGAGAGAAACATCAACATGTGGTTGCCTCTCACACACTCCCCCCCACTGGGGACCTGGCCCACAACCCAGGCACAGGCCCTAGACTAGGAATCGAACCTGCAACCTCTTGATTCGCAGCCTGGCACTCAACCACTGAGCCATACCAGCCATGGTTCCTTTGCCATTTATTCAGATTATTTTTGTTGTTGAGTCATCAGAGTTCTTTGTATATATTCTGGGTACAAGACCCTTATCCGATATGTAATTTACAAATATTTTCTCCTATTTTGTGAGTTGTCTTTTCACTTTCCTTGCCAGTGTCCTTTGACACATTATAATTTTTAATTTTGATAAAGCCCAGTGTAGTTTTTCTTTCTTCTTTTTAATTAGGTGTCCTTAATCATGTTGAGCGTGGGGGAGCTTTGCCTGCAGAGCCCCCCGTCTGCTGCGGATGAGAAAAAGTCTACCAAGATATTACCTACTTCGGGAGGAAAGGTGGCTGTTCTCTCAAAGGAGAACGACCAAGAACCTTTTCCTCAATGGGCTTTTATTGGGTTCATTTTGCACAGGAATATAGGTAAAGCTCATCAATCATTGTCAGGCAGTAAGGATCAAACAATAGATGGCATTCAAAGAGCTACATGGGCTTATTTTGAGTCAGGGTCTGTTAGCTACAGGGCTACAAAACTTTGGGAAACAAACTCATTTCCTGTTTGGACCCTTATCATTTAATTGAAAGCATTCTTAGCAAAGCAGGTTTCACAGGATTTTATGCATTCTTTCTTAGACCTGATCACCTGGGTAATCGGCCCTTTCTAGCACAGGGCTGCACTGCCTTCTGTCATTGTTTCAGGCTTAAGTCAGGCAGGTGGAGTAAGGGAGCCAAGAGATTAGGACACTTCTCTCAGAGAAAATGAGGACTCAAGCTATGTCAAAGCCGAGGGGTGAGGGTCCATCACCCCCTTTTGCTGTAGCCCCTCAAGTCCTTCCCTGGGGGCCCCCCATGATCATGCCTATCTTAGGTCATCCCTTCCTTGAGGAATCTTACCCATCATTGGCTAACCAATCAAGCATTGGGGAACAGGCAGGGTGAAGTAAAAGAGGCAGAGGTGGTGCCCCTGCCAGGGAGATAAGCTTTGTCTCCTTAGTGGTTTATGGTCCCAAGGTCTCTCACTCAGCCTCAGTCAAGGTGGGGGCAGGGAGCGGGTTACAGCTTCTGAAACCAGGCAGGGCAGTTCCCAACAGTTGAGGAAGTTCCATTCTATTTCTTGTTTGCTGAGAGTTTTTATTATGAACAGGTGTTAAATTTCATCAAATGCTTTTCTGCATCTACTGAGATGGTAACATGAATTGTCTTGATTGATTTTCAAATGTTGAACTTCCTTGACCAGTAATGACCATATTGAGTACCTTTCATGTATTTACTGGCCATTTATATACCCTCTTTTGTGAAGTGACTGTTCGAGTCTCTTGTCCATTTTTTATTTGGGTGGTTCATCTTTTTACTATTAATTTGCAGGAGTTCTCTAAACATTCTGGCTAAGAGTTCTTTGTCAGATATATTTTCTCCAAATATTTCCCCCTGTTTGTAACTTGACTGTCAATTTTTTGAGATTATTGTTTGATAACTGGGACATTTTTAAATTTAATGAAGTCCAGTTTATGAAATTTTGTTTTGTAATTAATGCTTTTGATGCCATGTCGAGGAAATCTTTTTCTATCCTGAGATTGCAGAGATTATTTTCTCTTGTTTTCTCCTAGAAGCTTTATGGTTCTGACTCTTATGTTCAGATCTATGATCCATCTTGAATTAATTTTTGTAGATAAGGTGAGATAGTGGCTAAGTTTCTTTTTTTGTCTCTAGGAGTTCCCACCTCATTTGTTAAAAAAAAAAAAACACTTTCCTTTCTGCCACTGGATTGACTTGGCCCCTCAGTAAGTTTTATTTTTATTTTAAGAATTCTCCAGAATTATACCTGCATATTTACAGAGGCAACTAAGAGTTTAATGAGCTAACTTTTAAAAAAGAACTGATTAATTAATATTTTCAATTAGTAAAACATGCATGTGGTTTAAGTTAAAAGACACAAACTTCAGAAAGTGCAAAAGGCTATAAAATAAGAATCAGATTTCCTTCCCATCTCTGACTCTCATCCCCAGTGTCATGCACTCAGGCACACACTGTTAGTGGTTCTCTGAGCAACTTAAAAAGACAGGCTTCATGTTACCCAACGTGGAGATGCTGATGGAGGCCACAAAGTGTGTGTGTGTGTGTGAGTATTTGCACGTGTGTGTCACAGGTGTAAAGCATGATCAATTCCTCACTCATTCTAAGGGAGTCATTCACCAAAGATATTAGAAACAGAACAGAAAAATTTTTTACAGGCCTCATGCAATTTTCTTCTTCCCACTTACATAGGTAAAGAGAAACATTGTATGACTAAGTTTTAGGTTTGTTCAGGAGGAGAAGTGTTAAGCTTTCCTATTTTCATTTTCTTTTCTATTTTTGGCAATATTTATTGGCCAACTCATTGAATCCATATATCAAATGACTGTCTGAAGTTGCAAACATAATAGGAAAGAAGTGGAGAGATTCAGGAAGACAATAATCAGGATACACTTTAAAAAAATGCATGTGTGTTGATAGTGAATGCAATCTTTAGGCAACTATTATTACTGGGTTCCAGATATTTTTCTCTCCTTTAAGCAATTATCACCTATTTTTACATGATTCTTGGGTTTCCACCCTTATACATTTTTTTAGTTATAAAGTGGAAAGGTACGAACAACCTGTCTCTAGGGGCTAATCCTAGGTGTTATAAAAAAATGAAGTGGTGAAGATTCAGGCTGTGTAATACAATTTCTTTTTTATGAAAGCTATCCTTATCCTGGATTCTTGGCCATTGAATCCAGACACATTATTTAACAAATGTGCTTAGTAATTCATAAAGTGAGAGAGCTTGAAACACATGTTCCATTACTGCTCTGCTATGCATCCTCCTGAAATGTCAAACCTTCACCCTTTCCATGCAAGTTCCTTTTGTTCCCTCCCGTGTGGCAGGCAGAGTTTGGCTTGCCCCACCTAGAAAGGAAGAGTGGGTCCAAGGAACATTACCCATCCCACAAACATGCCAGAGCCCTAAGCCATCACGGTGAGCATGACCCCACCTGCAGGGACACCCTGAACATGCAGAAGTTGAGTGACCCTGGCCTGGAGGTCACTGTACTCCATCCACTCCCAAGGCACTGAACCATGCAACAGGCGAGGCAAGGGCTGGCTTCCCATCAGGGCCTCTATGACCTGACAGGCCCAAAGAAGGAGCTTTCCTGCAGAGTAGAGGTGGAGGTGCCAGAGTGATCAGGAGTTCCAGGCTGGAGGCAGCAGAGGGCAGGCCTACGTGGCAAGACTAAGGGCCCCTGGAGAGAAAGGAAGGGACAGTTGAGGAGTACAAGTAAACATTTAGATCTGGTAGCCTGGACTGTATCTTCCCGATGTCCCAGTTCCACATGAGAAACGTGGAGTTTATTGATTGAGAAGATAAAACATGCAAAAATGATATTGGTATTTGCCAGAGTGGAACTAGAACTTGGAAGTAGAACTAACAGAACAAAGCTAGTGACCATTTCAGCCCTGGTTGGTGTGGCTCAATGGACTGAGCTCCGGCCTGTGATCCAAAGAGTCACTGGTTTAATTTCCAGTCAGGGCACGTGCCTGGGTTGTGTGCAGGCCAGGTTCCCAGTATGGGGTACATGAGAGGCAACCACACATTGATGTTTCTCTCCCTCTCTTTCTCCTCTCTTCCCTTCTCTAAAATAAATAAATAAAATATTTTTTTTTAAAAAAAGCTAATGACCATTTCTTATGTGCATGATACATATTCCTGGATTATGTTCCAAAAAGGTGGAGCAGTTCCTGCTCCCACCAGCAGTCAGAGTATAAATTCCTGTTTTGTCACACCTTCACCAGTGTTGATGTTTTTTAAAACAATCTTTACTAAAGCCTAGGCGAAAGGTGGCATCCGGGCACTGTTTTGACTTCTATTCCTTTGCTCATTAGCAAGCTTGGACATTTTCTCAAGTACATTTCTCCCAAGTCACTTATTTTTCCATTTTGGGAAATAATTTTTATATTCTTTGAAAAAGTTTTAAATAAGTTTTGAAGGAAAGCATAAATGACAGCTATTAAATTATTGTGATGATGACAATTTAATAGAAGAGAGGAAAGGGGCATTCCAGAGAGATCTATCTGCCGGTTCACTTCTTGAGATTCTGTTTTGTACCCCAGAGAAACACACATGTACACAGGGTGCACTTACAACACTCTTTATACTTGTGAACAATTGAAAGTAGCTCAATATTCAGCAAAATGGGAAAGTTAAATATATATATATATATATATATATATGCTGTGAAATATTATGCAGCAGTTAAAAAGTCTGAGTTGAGTTAAATATGTACTAAGCCAGGAAGAGCTACATGTTATTGAGTGAAGAAGCAAATTTCAGAGAATTATGTGTATGATACCATTTATGTAAACAAACCACACAAAGAAATACTTATATGTGTATATAACAGGGTAGAAAAAGGCATGTGAGATTTATATTGAGCAGAGGAACTGAGCAGGAAAGGGGCCAGAATTGGTGAGGGTGGTCTGAGAAGCTTTTGCCTTATTCTGTCATATTTTAAGAAAAAACTGTCTCATGACAACAGGGTATTTGTGTATTACCTGTAGAGTTAAAATTTCATTGAAACTTTATTAGAAGATCACCGCACTTTGTGTTAAGAGTCTGGCTCTGGTTTCTATAGTCATGGTGTTGACACTGGCACAACTGATTGCATAAAGCACAGTTCTGCTGCGCCCTTCTGCCCAGTTGGTAAAGGCCAAGGACTGTTCACCCTGGAATTAGCCCCAAAATACAGGCTCTTTTGGGCACTTTCTTTGATGAGAAAGATTCAAATTGAAGTCAGTGGAAAAGAACATCACCTTTGTTCCTACATTTGGAAGGAAAAGAAACATCCACACCCAGTAACAACAACCAAAATGGGATTCAGGGATTCAGATGGGGACTGGAGGCCAATGACCCAGGGAACTCACAGCCCAGCGCAACCTGCTCACTGAGGGCTGGGCCAGCTTCCAGCCTGCAGCACACAGACCTTCAAAGTGGAGCGAGCATATGAGCCTTTCTGGAGAAAAGACCATAGCTTTCATCAGATATTTGAAGGAACTTGTACCCCAAAATGTTAAGAACCACTGCATTGAGGGCCTCACTGAATAGCACAGACATGTAAGAGCTCAAAACTGAGTCTTTAATGTAGGCTACACAAGAAATTGTGAAAATCTTAAGATCCATTTCAGCATTAAAGGATTTTTGCTTTTAATCTAGTTGGAAAATGGTTGTCCAGATCGAGGGCTCCTTGCACAAGTTTCCTGCCTGGCCTTTCCCCACAGCCTTGCTTACAATGCTTAACCCCACGGCTCTGCCTTTAGATGGGGTCCTGCTAAAGAAGGTGAATTGTCACCCAACCTGTTCTGAGCATATCACAGCTAAGCCTTAGGCAGACTGAGTGACTTGTCTAATGTCTTACCCCGGCAAGTGGTGGGGATGGCTCAAGTTCAGCTCCACCACACACACCACAGTGCAACCTACATTCTTCCCCGGTTCTGGATTCTGGTTTTTCTGTGTGTGAATGTGAGACCACTGGGATACTAATGAAGACTATGCGCTGACTTTCTGAACGTCCCTTCTAAACTGCAGGGGCTTCTCAGCCCCTGGGACTGTAAAATGTGACTTGGCTAATGCCCCATTCATGGTCCTGCCCCTCCTGACTATAAATACATCCACTAGATCTGCTTTCCTCTCACCCACCCCCTTCCTCTGTCCTAATCGTGGTCCCCATCTCATTAATTAACTCATGTGATAAAAGCTTAGTTGACCGCAAGCAATGCTACCCAATTTTATGAAAACTCACTTCAAATTTTGTTACCCAGCTCATGATCAAGGCATAGTTCTGTGTGTTTGTGACTTGGTTTCAAAGGCATTAGAACCCAAACCTGCACTGGTGGAAATGCAGATGCCCAGGCCAGCCTTTGTGTATAAGCCCTAAATCATACCTTCCACACCTGCCCCTGAGAAATGAAGTCTCTCCATCAGAACCACAGTCCTGGGATTTGCTCATTTTTCCTCTGTTCAAATGTGTCCTCCTACCTGTCCCTCTGTCCCTTTGCCTTCTCTGCCTTCCATCCAAGTCACCAGCCTCAGGTTATGTAGAGTGTTGCATGCATTCTTGCCTTCATGTCTCTATAGACGCATTCTGTTCCTTGCCTGGCTCTTCACTTTTTGCTAAAAGAAAACTCCATACTGTCAAGACACAGCTCCCCTCTGAAATCTTCCCTACTCTCCCAGAGGTGAAAAATGGAGGCTTTCCTCCTTTCTCATATAGCACCCTGTACTATAATTGCTGTGGGCATGTCTATGCTCTCTCAAGTGAGCTCCAAAGCGGGTGGGAGGGTCCAGTTCCAGTGATAGCCCTGAAACATGGCAGGTGTGAGAAAATCGGGTGGCATGTAGTGAAACTGGAAGGATTGAACTGGGAAGAACTTAAAGAAGGGGCTACTGACAGCAGTGGGTGGAGTGAATGAGGTCACAGGGATGATGCAGTCCTGGAAGCAAGAGCAACATTAGGCAGCTATTACCACCCTGGGTTTGAAGGAGACAGGGATCAGGGGTGTCGGTACTGGAGCTGAGCCAGAACCAAAGAAAGGAAAGGTGGGTGGGCAGTGCCCCGATCTTGCTGCCTGCTGATCTTCCATCTCCAATTTCCTGCCAATAATAGGCACAAAGCTAAAACTATACCCACGCCACAAACCCGTAATTCCATGCCTGGTTTTTAATCAAAAGAAGGCAGCACAAATGTGCACCAAAGACATGTAGAAAAATGCTCATAGTAGCCTTGCCTTCTTCTCACTAGTCAAATACCTACCAACAGTAGGACTACTAATTTATGCAATGATGTGGATGAATTTCACAGACACAGTGCCAAGCAAATAAAGACAGGCATAAAAGAGAACATCCTGTTTGATTCAATTTATCTAAAGTTCAAGAGCATATAAAACTAATCTATGTGGCAGTCAAAATAGTGTTATTGCTGGTGGAGGATGGAGAGTAGTGCCTAGAGGGGCAAGAGGAAGCCTGCTTGGGTGTTGCAAATTATCTAGATCCAAGGTGCTTATAAACACAAAAATTTTATTCGTTGTACACCAAAGAGCTGTGCACTGTACCATATGTATGTTATTCTTCAATAAAACTTTTTAAATTTTAAAAAAAGTCCACCAATGCCTCTGTTTAATGAAATTAGTGGGAAGCCAAAGGGCAAAGCATCTCTAATGCAATCCCAAGGGCTGGGCAGAGAATGCACTGGGGGTAGGTTGGGGAATAATTACCAGGATGCTCACGGAATAGCTGAGTGAAATAGCAATCATTTACACCTTAGTATGAATAAACATATGGAATTGCTGGAAAGCAGTATGGAAATAGGAGAACCCTGGGAACTTTCGCTGTGGGAAATAATGGAGCAAAATGAAAGAAATTTCTTGTCTTATTGACAATTCTGTGAAACACACCCTGGTTATGAAGTCAACAGTAGCTGAGTTAGTACCTTTCCAGGGCTCTATGCCCTTATCAATGTCATAATAAGACTGTCAACATAAGAAACATCCAAACCTGTAGGAATTTTTATGACTTTGAGCCAAACTGACAATTGCTAGGAAGCAAAACCTTAACAGATTGAGATAATGCTCCAGAAAAATGGCAGTTTTGCACCTTATTTCATACATTACAAGCAAAAGAGAAGATGTAAGTGACTTACATGAAATCCATTGCTGATAAGTTGGGGAGGTGGAAGAAAGCAAAACAGGGAAACCTCTGGGAGTGTATAAAAAGCAAAATGATAGACACATCTTTTACATAGGTGGGTACAGGATATTAGTTAATTAATTAATTAATATCAACAATTAATATAACAGTAACAATGTGAGGATTTGTGGTCTCCCCCAGTGCGGTGCCTGTGCTTCGAGGGGTCCAGAAGAAGGAAATTTGACATTCTAAAGTTGTTACAGTAGATGCAAAAAGTCAATAGACAGGCTCAATTAAGGTAAAGACTGACTTTTGTCAGGGAAGATTCTAGCCTGGAACAAGACTGCCAGCCATGACCTGCTTTTAGTTAGAAAGTTTTAAATGTCAGACCATCCTATGTGGCTACTTTAGGTCTCTGAGTCTGTAAGACCATCACGCAGCTTGTCAGGTTTAGTATTGAGCTAGTCAAAAGTTCATTTGTTTTTTTCTGTAAGATAGCTCTAGTAGCATTTAGTTGTCTTTAACTTCATTTGAAACAATTTTGTTAGCTTTACCGTGACAGCTGTCATATCACTGTGCATTTAAAAAAACATCAAAATTGGTGAATTTTTGTATAGCCATTTTAATATTTGAGATGGAAGAAAATAAGCAACATTTTTGGCATATTATGCTTTATTATTTCAAGAAAGGTAAAAACGCAACTGAAACACAGCAAAAGATTTGTGTAGTGTAGAGAGAAGGTGCTGTGACTGATGGACTGTGTCAAAAGAAGTTTGCGAAGTTTCATGCTGGAGATTTCTTGCTGGATGATGCTCCAAGTTCAGGTAGACGAGTTGAAGTTGATAGTGATCAAATCAAGACATTAATTGAGAACAGTCAACATTATACCATGTAGGGAGATAGCTGACATACTCAGAATATCCAAATCATGCGCTGAAAATAATTTGCACCAGCTTCGTTATCTTCATCACTTTGATGTTTGGGTTCCACATAAGTTAATCCAAAAAAACCTTCTCAACCATATTTCTACATGTGATTGATTCTCCACTGAAACATAATGAAAAAGTTTGTCTTTAAAACAAATTGTGACAGGTGATGAAAAGTGCACACTTTATGAAAAGTGCATACTTTATAATATGGTGGAAGGGAAGAGATCATGGGGCAAGTGAAATGAACCACCACCAACCGCACCAAAGGCCAGTCTTCATCCAAGGAAGGTGATGTTGTGTATATGGTGGGATTGGAAGGGAGTCCTCAATTATGAGCTCCTACCAGAAAATTAATGATTAATTTCAACAACTACTGCTCTCAATAGACCAACTGAAAGCAGCACTTGATAAAAAGTATCTGCTATTAGTCAACAGAAAATGCCTAATCTTTCATCAGGATAACACAAGATCACATGTTTCTTTATGACCAGGCAAGAACTGTCACAGCTTGGCTGGGAAGTTCCAACTCATCTGCTGTGTTCACCAGACATCGCACCTTCAGATTTCCAATTGTTTTGGTCTTTACAAAATTCTCTTAATGGAAAAAATTTCAAGTTTCTGGAAGACTGCAAAAGGTACCTATAACAGTTGTTAGCTCAAAAAGATAAAAAGTTTTGGGATTATGGGCTTCTGGTCAAGATGGCAATGTAGGCAGACATGGCTTGCCTCTTCACAAAACCACATCAAAATTACAACTATAATATAAAACAACCATCACTCAGGAACTCCAGAAATTCAGAAGTCAAGTTGAACAGAAACCTGACAACTACAAAATTAAATTGAATGGAAGTCTGACAACTACGGAATTGAAGAAACTACATGCATCCAGACTGGTAGGGAGGGTGTGGATGCGGAAAGGGCTGGCCTCACACCCACCTGGATAGAAATTCGGGAGGGATAGCTCGGGAGTAAGAAGTCCCAGACTTACACAAGGACCCCAGCCCAGGATTCCAGTGCCAGGAAGTTAAGTACCCACAATTTATGGCTGCAAAACCAGCAGGGATTGAGTCAGTGAAGGAGGCTGCTGGAGCCCTAAGCAGTTCCTCTTCGGAAACCCACACATGGACTCACCTACTCAGATTCATTTCCTCTGAGCTCCAGCCCTGGGGTGGCAGCTTAAAGGGCACCAGTGACATACAAGGAGAGACTGAAGTGTCTGGTATCAGGGCAAGCAGAGGCCATTGTCCTTTTGCTGAGCTCTTCCCCCCGAGAGCCAGCAGGCTGATGCCATATCCGAGACTCCATCAACCTGGCTAACACTAAGTGACTCACCTTGAAGATCCACAGAGGCTCTACCCCACCCATTTATGGGCCCACCCAAGCTGTTTTCAGTAAGAATTGAGGTCTTGGCTCCTAAATCCTATCAAACAAGAAACAGCTGCGTCATAGAGTCCTAGTGCCAGCCAGATTAGAGTCACAGCTTAGCTTTTTCTGGGGATCTCCAAGCCCATCACAAGTAGCAGCCATCCCAGACTGCTTTCCAGCTCAGGCATTGTGCCCCACACAAAACACAGGTGGGGACTGACCTTGGCCTGTACCACCCAGGAAACTCCAATGCACCCGGGTGATAGCTACAGGCCTCATCAGAGCACCACCACCCTGCCTTTGCAGAACTGATCCTCCACAAAGGGTGAAGGATGATGGTCAGTGATAATAGCCAGTCCTTGCAGCTGACTAGCCTGGGTAATTCCCTCCTGTTGATCTGCCAGTAGCAACCAAGGCTCAACTATAGGAGGAGGGTGTACTCAGCCCAAATAAAGCGTGCACCTCGAGTACCCAGCTTGGGTGATAAAGGAGGCTATGCCATTGGGTGCTACAGGACACCTATTACATTAGGCTACACTACCAAGTCACAGAGTCAAAGCAGCTCTATCTAATACATAGAAATAAACATAGGGAGGCTGCCAAAACAAGGTGACAAAGAAACATGGTCCAAATGAAAGAACAGATCAAAACTCCAGAAAAGGAGCTAAATAAAGTGGAGATAAGCAATCTATCAGATGCATCTTTATATTATTTATAAGGATGCTGAAGGAACTTAGTGAGGACCTCAGCAGCAAAAAAAAGACCCTGTCAAAAACGAAGGATACACTAATTGAAATAAAGAACAATTTACAGGGAAACAATAGTAGAATGGATGAAGCCAAGAATCAAATCAATGATTTGGAACATAAGGAAGTGAAAAAAAAAAAAAAAAAAAACAATCAGAACAATAAGAAAAAAGGAGAGTTCCAGCCAAGATGGAGGTGTAGGTAGAAACCCTTCACTTTCTTGCACAACCAAAAGGAGAAAAACAACCAATCTAAAATCAATAAACAACCAGAAGTGCCAGAAAATCAAACTGCATGGAACTCCAACCACGGAATTAAATAGTCAAAGAGAAGGTCCAAACCAGTAAGGTGAGGAACTGAGAGAAACTTCAGTGAGGCTGCAGACTGTGGGGGCAGGGCTGGCTGCAGTGCATCAGCAGGCTTCAAGAGTGGGGCTGACTTAAGGGGAAACTGAGACTCAGAGGTGGCTGTGGGCTACGGCAGTTGCCACAGTGGGAGAAACTTCCAGCCTCACACGAGAGTTTGTTGAAAAGTGCGCTAGAGATGAGCAGGCAAGCTGCATTGTTCCCTCTCTGGCCCCTCCCTCACAGGCAGCACAGCAAAGAGGTTTGTTCTGCCCAGGTGAATTCCTAAGACCCCACCCCCTTAAAACTTCTCAGGTGCACTAAGACAAAGAAATATAGCACAAATGAAAGAAGAGAGCATAACCTCAGAAACAGAACTAAACGATGGGGATATAGCCAACCAACTGATGGAGAATTTAAAGCCCTGGTAATCAAAATGCTCACATCACTGACTGAGCTTGGTTGAAAAATGAAAGATACCCAAAATGAAATAAAGCATAATATTCAGGGAACCAACAGTGACAGAAAGGAAACCAGGACTCAAAGCAACAATTTGGAACAAAAGGAAGAAATAAACATCCAACTGGACCAGAATGAAGAAACAACAATCCAGAAAAATGAAAAGAGGCTGAGGAATCTGTGGGACAACCTGAAATGTTCCAATATCTGAATTATAGGGGTGCTAGAAGGAGAACAACAGCAACAAGTTGAAAACTTATTTGAATGAATAATGAAGGAAAACTTCCCCAATCTGGTGCAGGAAATAGACTTTCAGGAAGTCCAGGAAGCCCAGAGAGTCCCAAAGAAGTTGGACCCAAAGAGGATCCACATGAAGGCACATCATCATTAAATTACCCAAGATTAAAGACAAAGAGACGATCTTAAAGGCAGCAAGAGAGAAGGAAAGAGCTACATAGGAGTGCCAATAAGGCTATCAGGGGATTTCTCAAAAGAAACCTTGCAGGCAAGAAGGGGCTAGAAAGAAATATTTGAAGTCAGGAAAGGCAAGGACCTCCATCCAAGATTACTCTATCCAGCAAAGCTATCATTTAGAATGGAAGGGCAGATGAAGTGCTTCCCAGATACGGTCAAGTTAAAAGAGTTCATCATCACCAAACACTTATTACATGAAATGTTACAGGGACTTATCTAGGAAAAGGAAGATCAAAACTAGGAACAGTAAAATGACAACAAACTCACAACTATCAACAAATGAACTTAAAAAAAATAAAAGAAAGAAAAACAATGGAAACAAAAACTAAGCAAACAACTAGAACAGGAACAGAATCAGAGAAATGGACATCACATGGAGAGTTTTCAGTGGGGAAGGAGAGGGAAGGAATATCGGGGGAAAAGTACAGGGAAGAAGAAGCATAATTAGTAGGCATTAAGTAGATGGGGAGAGGTCAAAAATGGTATAGGAAACAGAGAACTCAAAGAACTTATATGTACAACCCATGGACGTGAACTAAGATGGGGTGATGCTGGAGGGTTGGAGGTGGAAGGGGGGGAAGGGGGAAAATTGTAATAGAATAATCAATAAAATATAATTTAAAAAACAATAAGAAAAAAGAATCTAAAAACATGAAGAGAGTATAAACAGCCTCTGGGACAACTTTAAGAGGTCCAACTTTTGCTTCATAAGGGTGCTGAAAGGAGATACAGCAAGAAATTAGAACTCTATCTGAAAAAATAGTAAAAGAAAACTTCCCTAATTTGGTGAAGGAAATAGACATGCAAATCCATGAAGCACAGAGAATTCCAATTATGATGGATGCAAAGAGGCCCACTCCAAGGCACATCATTATCAAACAGGCAAATGTTAAAGATAAGAGACTCTTAGAAGCAGCAAGAGAAAAGAAGTTAGTTACCAGGCAGTTGTCAGATGGGAGGTGGGAGGAGGAGAATGAGTGAAGAGGTGAGGGGATCAGGAAGTATAAATAGGTAGTTACAGAATAGCCATGGGGATGTAAAGTACAGCATAGGAAGTGGAGCAGCCAAAGAAGTTATATGCCTGACCCATGGACATGAACAATGGTGGGGGGATTGCCTGAGGGAATGGGGGGTGATAGGTAGAGGGGTGCAAAGGGGGAAAAATCAGGACAACTGTAATAGCATAATCAATAAAATATAACTTTTAAAAAGTTTTGGGAAGATGGAATTATGAAGTTTCCTGTAGATGGCAGAAGGTAGTGGAATAAAACAGTGAATATGTTGTTAAAGTTATTGGTGAAAATGAAAAATGTGTCTTTTATTTTTACTTTAAAAGAAAACATATTTTTTGGCCCATCCAATATGTGGTCTCTTTTTGTCCACAAGACATTAAACTTGTCAGTGCCTGGCAGTTTACAATGTATTTCAAAAGCATTATCTCAACTAACCCTCATTGGAACCCACTGACAGTTGCTAAGAAATACTGATCATCAGGGATTATTAGAAATAAAGAAATTCAAGCTCATTTGTTTAAAAAAAAGAAATGAAAACTTGCCCATAAACAACAAACCTGAAAATAGCAAGGCCATGTTCAGACTCAACATTTACTGTTTTATCCACTTTGTACATAAAATATAGAAATAGGATTAGATGTCTGCACAAGTTTCTTTGAGCTTAAGCATCTATGTTGTTTGTAATGCAGCCCCCATACATAAGAAGCAGTTTCAGTACCAGGCCCCTGGCCCCTGGCTAGGAGCTGGAATCCAGCTGTCCACCACCTGTATGGTAGTCATGTTCACTCTGGACACTGGACTAGGCCAGCCTGCCCCTCACAGGATTTGATTGTCCCCCAGCCGTATGACACAGAAAGCCCTGTGCCTTTTTACAGATGCAGATCTGAGAGTGGTGCAGTTACCATGCTATGATGAGGTAAAGCCCAACTAGGAACCCAGGTGTCTGTGCTCCAGAGTATGTGCTCTGCCAATCACCTGCCAGGACTCTGAGAGGACAGAGGAAGCCCTACCTTGGAGAAGGAGCCCAGTCAACTGTAGCATCAACCTCATAGACAGCTACAGGAAGCTGGAAGGTCAGCATGCTGGAAGGCCTCCCCCTTCAGGCACATTGTCAGGGGTACACACACACAGGTTCTACAGAGACATGTCAACAATCAGTGGCTGAATTATGTACAAAACACTGGATTTCTAATCTTGGTTATACTGAAACATTGTAGTTGCTGAATAAAATATACTAAATTATGTCGAATGGGAAAAGAGCTTTGTGTGAGAGCCAGAAGATGGAGATGTGCTGGAAAGGCACCCTCCCAGCACATCTGGGCATGTGCTGCAACTTAACCCATTTTCTTTGTGGCCATCTGTTGGGCTTTACAGCCGAGTCCTGAGAAGCACATCATGCCCTGCCCTCACCTCCACCTCCAGACATCCTCCTGGAGTGAACCACCCACTTATATGATACAGATCCCCATGTAGGAGCAGGGAGGTAGCTGGCTGGCCCTGACTTGCAGTAGTGCCTCTCCGCAAGCACCAGCACACACCTCTGAGTGTGGTCCACAGGCCCATGGATTTCAACATAATCTCAATCCCAAACACAAACGTGTTTCCCCACCAGTATTTCTCATCTCATTTAAAGACATGCCACCTCTCCAGTTTCCTAAACTAGAAATACTGGAATTATCTGCAGCTGCTCCTCTGCTTGTTCATCACCACATCCTACAGAATCTCCCCTGGCTCCTTCCTCCTTTCTATGCCCACTATCAATGGCCAGCTCTGACTCTTGACTCTTCACTTGGATCTTCTACAGTCTTCCCCAGTCCAGTCTGGCCTCTGTACCATCCCCCAAATGTCCTTCTCAAACCTATGTCTGAAGAGGTCACCCTGCCATGCTGACTGGCTCCCCACTGAGAGCAACACCCACTAGGTGTTCAGGGCTATGCAGATTTGCTCCAATGTGGTTGCTCAACTGGTTCCTACCATTCTCCTCTAGCATCCACCACACCCACCCAGGACTGCCAGACATGCCATTACTGTCTGTCCCTTTGTGCCTTTGGTCTTCCTAAAAGCACAGCGGAATAGTCACAACCACCCCCACACACCACGCACCTCACACATCCTTGTCCCTTCCTGGACACCTTTTGGGCAGAATTCATTACTTTGTTCCCTTTGCATTTTGCATTCCTATATTACTGCTAACAGCACCTTATTCACTCAGTCAGTCATTAACAAGCCTACCCTACATGTCTTCTGACAGTAGAGGCCTCTCTAGGACCTAGGAATAAGTGATTAAATAGCACCTATTGCCCTGACTGGTTATTGGTGTGTGAGAATCACCTGTGATCTTGATCCTCACTGCTCCAGAAGAGGTCTAATACACGGTATCTCAGGCATGGGTATACTGCCTTATATATAAGGTGTCAATAAATCAGAACAGTGGGGGAGCTTAACTATAGGCTAATAGGTGCTACCAGGTCCTTTTTATTTTGTTAGGAGTGGTGATGTCACTATAGTATATATGAGAATGATCTTGTTTCTACAGAGATGCAAGTGCAAGTTAAAGTATTTTATGTGAAGGGGTTCAAATAAAAACACACATAAAAGCAGGGCAAGGTGGGGTGAAAATGGAGACAAATGTACTTGAACAACAATAAAAAATACACATAAAAAACTAGCAAATATGTCAAAATGTTAACAGTGGTTGGACCCAAGCAATGGGTATAAGGGTGCTCATGTAATGTCATTTATATTTGAAATTTTTCACAATAAAAGATATTTTAAAAAATGAAATGACTTGAATTGATTGGATGTAGGGAGCCATTCCAAGTGGCATGAGAATGTAGCCCAGCCCCCATCTCGGAAAGACCAGTGGGGAGTGAGGTCTGGCACACAGGGCCCACACTCACGGATAGGTTTTCCCGTGGGGAATCAGGCCTGTGTTGTACCTAGGCTGCTATGAGACTTGCTTTTGCTAAAACTCCCTCACCCTGGATTGAGGCAGCAACTGTTTTCTGCATATCTTTAACTTCCTAAAATCTGTGCTAAACCTAAATATGGAGTAGAACCAGTTCAACCACTTTTTCCCTTGGTCTGCAACATCCTTCCCTTTGAAGTAATTAGCAACATTCTTTCCTTTGTTATCCGTAAAAGGTAATAACCTATGGCAAACCTGTGCATAGTAAATGAGGACCATCCTCAATGTAATGTACCCAGAAAAACAATAAAAGCTTGTCCAGGTAGGAGTCAGGGCTCTCTCTCTCTCACTCAGAGTGGCCATGCCTCCCTTTTTCTCCACAGGATTTCTGTTGTCCATATGAATTTGTCTCTCGCAGCCACAACACACGGACTTTGAGGGCCGGAGTCTGCATCAACTGGATCCATTTTCTCATTTATCAAACTAGGGATATGTCTTCGTCTGACCCAGCTGCCCTCACAGAACGCTATAGACTGGGCCCCACACTTTGCTGCCTCCCCATCTGGCCCCACAGACCACGACTCACCAAGCCACTACCAACCAATCTACCCAGCTTTCACACGTATAATGTCTGGTTCCTCCAGCGCCACCGCCATGATGAAAGTGGTTCAACAGCTCCAGCTGGAAGCCGGGCTTAACGAAGTTTCCCAGGCAGCTGCAGATTTGAAACAATTCTGTCTGCACAATGCTCAAAATGACGCCCCTCTGACTAGAGTATTTTCAAGTACCACTCCCTTCAGATCCCAGAAAGTCTGCTCCTTTTTGTAGTGAACGAATCTTTGACGATGTTCTAAACCACTTTTCATGAACCAGTGCATATTCAGAGAGATCTAAATGTGAAGCCTGTACAAAAAGCTTATCCCTGGAACCTGTGCCGCACTATACAAACTTTGGCATTTGTCAGTCCTTAATACCTACCTCTGAATTTTCATGAATTTCTATTTCACCAGGATGATTATTTTACATACACTCACAGAAGCATACAAATAAATACTTAGTATTAAAGAAAGATATGATAGACTGGGTGGCTTATAAATAACAGAGATTTATTGTTCACAGTTTTGGAGGCTGGAAGCCCAAGATCAGGGTGCCAACATGGTGGGGTTCTGGGGAGGCCACTCGTTCTGCTTCGTAGTAGCTGACTTCTCATTGTCCTCACATGGCAGAAGGAGCTAAGGATCTCTCTGGAGCCTCTTTTACTTTTATATTTATTAATTTTTTAGAGAGAAAGAGGGAAACATCAATTTGTTGTTCCACTTATTGATGCATTCATTGGTTGTTTCTTGTACCCCACCTTAGCATACCAGGAGGACACTCTAACCAACTGAGTTACCCAGCCAAGGCTGGAGCCTCTTTTATAAGGTGCTATTCCCATCCCAGAGGGCTCTACCCTCAAGACGTAAGCACCTTCCAAACTGGGCATTAGGATTTCAATATATGTATGTGAGGGGTGGGGTGACAAACATTCAGGCTACATCAGGGTGTCAGTGGGAGGGGTTGCTAATGATCTCTTAAGTGCCCCCCCCCCAGGCCTCCAGCCCCAGTGGCTCTGGGCAGGAAACAACCCCTCCTTGAGCCCTGGAACTGGGGAGTCCCAGCAGGCCGCTTTCAGTTCAGAATTCTGGAAGGAAATTGCTTTTGGCTTCAACATTCCTGAACATAAAACGAGGCTTGTTGGCACCGGTGACCCTGAAGGGGAAGAAGTGTGTGTTCGTTCCTATGAGCTCAACTGAGGAGGAGGGCAGGCAGAAGGGGGCACAATTTAAGTAATCAAGTCAATGTGTTAAGAACAAGTTGAAGCAGGAGAAGCTACAGCTCTTTGGGAACATGGCTTACCATAGGGCAGTCAGCAGTTGCTAATAATTGGTAGAGCCAATCACTTAATTATGTGCTGGAGGGTATGCACTAGCAGATCTCTATCTGCCAGAAAGTTTACACCTTTTAAAGGACTGGAATTAAGGATCTGTTCCAATCCTTACATGCTCAAGAGAATTCTTCAATTTTGTAATTGAGAGCTCTATTGAATTCACGAGAAGTGCCACCTCCCACCCCCTTTCTTCAATTTGTCTAAAAGTGTGGAACTGCATCTTCCCACATGGACATCTGTGTAAGCGGGAGGTGGACAGAATCGCCCTTAGTTCTGGCTCGGTTCCCTCTTGCCTTCCCTACTCTGAGATGTTCTGTGCCTATAGCAGAAAGATTGTCAATGAAGTCCAAATGATTCCTTTACCCCTCTATTCTGAATGTCCTTCTTACTGCTCCTGAAATGTCCACGATACAGCCAGGAGGCAACTTAACGGAAGGAAGCTAAGGTGCCTCTGGTGTGTCCCAGTGTCTGCCACAACGTCCTCACCTCCGCAAGGAACCGGGTGGCTCTTAGAACTTGGAACCAGACATGGGGCGGGGGCGGGGGGCGGGGCGCGGGGCGCTGTTCCAGCGCCGACTGAGCGCGGCCTGGCAGGGGTCACTAAGGCGCACATCCTGCACCTCACTCCCCCCTTGTGGCCAGGGTTTAAAACAGCACATCCACCTTTCCACAGCCAAAGCCATTTTGTAGGAAAGTGCAAGGTTTAAAGGTAGGCTGACAGGCGACCATCAAGTTACCCATGGGTATCTGGGATTCCTGGGTCGTCGGTGCTGTTCTCTGCAGCGGTCTCGGAGAGCTGCTCCCCTCGAGGTGACCGCAACGGCTGTGGACTCCGACGCGCTCCCAGAACGCTACGCAGAGGCAAGCCTGTTGCGAAAGTTTCCTCCCAGGGCCGGTCAAGCCGCGGTGGGGCGGGGCTTGGTGGCGGCGCTTTAAGAGGCGGCGGTCTCCGGTAGAGGCTGCGCCTTTGAAGGGAGCAGAGCAATGGAGATAGCCCGGGACTACGCGGGAGCCCTTATCAGGCGAGTTCCGCAATAGCTGGGCTCAGCACCACACCTGAGCACCACCACCCCCCCACCCCCGACCCGCGCACACCGCATCTGGAGCAAGGTGCCCCGCACCTTCCTGCGCCCGGCACCTCAGTGAGCCCCTCTCTCCCCCTCTGCGAGCTCTCTCCAGCTGCACCCCATGGGCCCCATATTCCCACGCTCCCCAAAGCCCGGCTCCCGGCTCACCTGGCGCCCACGCCGCGGGCCAGCTGGGTAGGCAGAGCCAGAGCCGGCTGCGAGTCTCCTCCCTCTCCTCCAGCTGGTTGCAAGCCTCAGGTGTGGCAGCCCCGCGTGCGCGGGCGTCCGCGAAGCAAGTAACAGGGGTGAGTGCGGGAGTGGCAGCATCTCTTGCCTTAGCGGCTGACATAGATGAGGGCGACGTCCCGGGAACCCAAGTGCGTGGGAACAGGACTTCTCAGGGTCCTCCGGTTCTCGAGGGGAGCTGGGGCATCCGGAGAAGAGCTGGTGGGGACACTCAGAGGCCTCGGGTGCCCAGGTTTATCCCTCGGAGCGAGTGCCGGCTGTGGGCTCCAACGGGAGGGTTAGCTGATCTGGGACGCACTTGTACGTTCCTGGCCCTGGCTCGCTGAGCCCCCCGGATTTGTAGAGGGGGGGTGGGCTTGGAGATAATCCTTCCTCCTGTTCGCTGCATCCAAAGGGAGCTGCTCAGGCAGGAATCCGGGGCCAGCAGATCCCGTTGCCTCTTGGCTTAGTGCCACTCCTTTCCTCTCCTTGGGTTTCTTTCACATCCTGACGACATACCACACCAGCCCCTGTTGATAAATCCTAAAGAGTCCGCGTGGCGGTAACTTTATAAGTTTAAGGGAGAGATATTGTTTCTCTGAAGATCTTCGGAGTACTCCAAAAAGGATGGAGAAACCCTAGAGAACTTTAAAATGCAGGTTTTCAGAGATGATGGATTCCATTTGTATGGAGGGGAGGGACAGAGTAGGTGAAAGGGAGGGGAGAATCACTTTACAAAACTAGGCTCTGAACATGGGTTCTTAAAGAGGCTGTGTGTAAAACTGAAGGTTAGAAAAACAGATTCCAAAATGTATAGATGATCAGTCTGGACTGCACTGGCTTTCTCTTTTTAAACAAGAAAAAAAAAAAGGATGTCAGGTGGTGGGACCATGGGAAAGTGAGAAGCAGACTTGATCCATGTGTATTCCCTAACATGGTTTAAGCATCAAGGTAAGGCCCTTGGTTTCCTTCCTGTTTTTCTTCTCTTTCTAGCACTACCCACTCCACACTCCCACTCACAGGCATAACAACTATGAACAGTTTGGAGTGCATCCTCCAAACTTTTCTCCCATGAACATCCAAGCACCCACTCTCCAAGTTCCTCAGAACACTGAGGAGCTGGTGGGTTGAATTTCAGGGATGGGTAAGAGGACACTGACTCTTCCCTGGTACTGCCTGGACCAGGAGGAGGAGGCAACACCTGCAGAATTAAGGCTGACTCTGCCCTTGCACCTGACCCCTACAAGAGTGTCCTCAAATCCAAAGTGTAACTCTATGAGGTTTCCATGGGTTCAACTGGCAAATCAAAGAATAAGGAAATATCTTATCTCCTGAAACACCTTCCTTCTGAACTTGGCAAGCTCTAGGTGTGATTGGCTATTTGTTGTTGCAGTTCTTTGAAATCTACCTGCTTTCAAACTGAGTAGCTGTAATTCTTTGGAATCTACCTGCTTCCAAACTAAACAGGAAGAAAACAATCTGTAATACTTGTTGAAAAGAACACACTTCTCTTCCTGGCCGTTCTTTAAAACTGTGTCCAGGCCGAACAGCCACACGAGCCAGCCACTGCCACATTTGTAATTATGGTCTTGTAGGATATCTCTCTCCTCTCAGTGCTCCTTAATAAAACTAACTGGAGAATATGTCCTAGCTATGTCTCTCTCTCTTTTTATTTTAAGATTTTGTTTATTTATTTTTAGAGAGTGGAGAAGGGAGGGAAAAAGAAAGGGAGAGAAACATCAATGTGTGAGAGATATATCAATTGGTTGCGTTTTACACATACTCACACCCCAAATTGGGGACCTGGCCTTCAACCCAGGCTTGTGCCCTAACTGGGAATCAAAACAGCAATCCTTTGGTTCACAGGCCGGCACTCAATCCACTGAGCCATACCAGCCAGGGCCTAACTCTGTCTTTTATTAGTAAATAACTGTGTTTTGCCAAGAAAGTGACTGAATCACATCTTTTTAAGATCAGCTACATGTGATTATCAAATCTTTAACCAGTCATTAGTCCATTACTCGTCTATAATCACTAAAGGCCTTAGTTGTAATGAAAGGAGCCTGAAGTCTTTTAGCACACACTGGACTTTGAGGATGTCCATGTGTGTGCTGTCCCAGACAAAGCCTGCCCTGTCTCTTTGCTCTGTCGGTGACGACATTCAGGCCAACTCTGAAGTTCTTATAAAGCTGATGCATGTATTTTGCATTTTATAGCTGCTTTTGTAGCTGTTTAGTACATCTTTCCTTTTCTTGAATAAGAAATTCTAGGTTTTTTTGAGTTGCAACTTCAGTACAAATTTTTACCACAATATCCCTTGCTTATATCCCTAAGTTTACTTACAAATAAATCTCTACAGCTCTTGGAGACCTCGCCAAAGCTAGGAATATTTCCCAAGCTGTCTTATTTCTCTGTATTCCCTTATTTGCAATCAACACTTCTCTCCTTAACATTCTCTTGTCACTCTTGGCTTTGGCAATAGTGCTCATTTGACTTATATCCTACCCCTGTCTGTGTTTTATTTCATATGGGTTCCTCTTTTTCCACATAGCAGTGAAATACGGGGTTCCCTCAGTCACTGTTTCACTGTGTATAGTTTCCTGTGCAGTGTCTTACCCAGCATTATGGAGTCACCTCATCACTGCTGACACCAAAATGTTTGTCTCTGGCTGACAGAGACCTTGTTCCTGGGCCTGCCTTCTCTTCCAGCAGTCTCAGAATAAACATCAACCCACAGGGTGTCACATAAAGTCACTTACTCATGGCCTGTGGGGGTTCACTTTGTTTTACTGGAGTAAAGTTCATGTCCACTGTCAGTCTGTTTGTTGCTTTATTTCTCACACTTTTATAAGTTGAGGACTCCTTGTTCCCTTGAGGAAAAATACAAAGACTGTTTCCCTCACTTCTGAAAGATATGTCCCTTTTCAATTTTGAAGATTAATTCTATGAAGTCTGACTTCACTTATCCTTTGATTTCCCTGAAACAATCTATTTCCTTGAACAGCATAGCTGAACAGCATTGTATGTTTCCTTGTCTGTATTTTTCCTTTTAGTGAGCTGTTTCCTTTCCTGCTCCATATGATTGTGTGCACTTTCCCAGGGGTTGAGGTGACTAATGTGTAGTGTATCTAAAAACAGAGTTTTAAGGCTTCTCAGTATTCCTGTTTCAACACTGATATTGTAAGAAATTGAGGGGGAGATAGCAACACATTTTAGGCATTGTGCTAATGGCCAGTGACATAAATTATTCTACTAAGAAAACCAAAAGGGAGTTGGATTAATACACAAGGTGGGACAAAGTAGGTTTATCGTTTTTATAGTTGTTTGTATGGAAAATAATGCAATAATTAATAAATAATAATGCAAGAATGAACTCTGTGTTTCCCATACTCAGAACTGTAAACCTAGTTTTCCCCCACCCTGTATTGCGTTGCTCATGTAGCTAGCTGGTTAGCCCTGCTGTTCATTTAGCTGGAGCAGAGTAAGAACTCATATTGTATTTGTTAAATAGATTTAGTGTATGTAAAATTTAATTTAACCCCTTTTTATGTTGTATATAAGACTGTCTTGATTTTACATAATTTGGTACATCCAATCACTCATCCTGATCATAGGAGAAAAAGGGCAGAATTTAATTTTCATGTCTTCAAAAATGTTTATGTGTCTTCCATGAGCCTTTTCTCCAACAATGACCCAGGCCTCCTGTAATGGGTAAGAAGAACAATAGACTGTATGCCCCCACTTTATTTTTTAGCAAGAATGACTATCTTGAGGGCAGTGTGAAGAGGGAGAACCAGAAATGACTGCCAGTTCTTGTCTTGTCAGAAGTTACAGGACAATAAGAACTTTGTATAATCAGCTGTGTTAGGTCACTGGAGCAGGTGTGAGCATTCGTATCCAATAGAGAGATATGGGACCAACTAGGTCAAAGCTGTTCATGCCCACAAGGTGTGTCATTGGCCACCAGGGCATGGACCTAGCATTCCAAGACATGAACTTTGTTCTCCCATTTCACTGATTTTGTCCTAGCCTATCTTTTACTCAGTGACTAGGTCATGTGCCAGCATGGAGTGAGGTGCTGTGGGGAAGTAAAACATGTACAGATGGACCCTGGTCTCAGTGGGCATAGAATCTAGAAGGCCTCATGGGCAATGGCAATGACTTCCCACTTTGGGGGAGGACAAGCTGTTGCTGGTAAGGGTCCAAGGTTCCCCTCTGCTATAGGAGGGTTTGTACCTGGTAGGGAAGGCCCCATGTTGTGAAAGCGGGGGCTGGATTTGAACCCCTATGCTAGCACTTGCTGCCTCTGAGCTTACTAATTTCTCAATGTCCTGAGCCTGTTTTCCCCATCTGTAATACTGGTCCTGTAGAGTTATTAGGCAAAATGCTAAGGTATATAGCAGGGGTGTTAAGGTCATTTTCACCAGGGGCCACATCAGCCTCGAGGTTGCCTTCAAAGGGTTGAATGTAAGTTTAGGACTGTATAAATGTAACTATTCCTTAACAGTTAAGTGAGAGCTCGGTTCTGCTGACAGGTAGAAACAAGGTGACGGACCAAATAAAACAAGGTGGAGGGCCAGATTCAGCCCACGGGCCTGGTGTTTGCCACCTGTGTTCTAAACATAAGTTATAATATGGATAATCCTTGCTACCCCATCCACATGGTCATCAGGGATGAGACTGAACGAATTCTCTGTATCATCAGTTCAACAGAATGTGAGCATCTTGTTCATTGTGTTGTGTGATGAGGAACCTGGTGTAACTCCTGGAAATCAGGGCAAACGTTCACAGGCTGATGCTAGTTCCACTGCCGCATTGGCTCAGGCTCTGATTGACCCAGTGGGTCTTTTGTCAATTCTGATGAGGAGCCCCACTGGAGACCACTGACCTGGCACAATCCCCTTGCTGTTGCCTCCCTGGAAACCAAGTATGCAGTGACTCTAGTGGTCTAAAGGAAAGGGGCTGAGGGGCGAACTGAGAACACTGCTGTCCTTTCAGTCTTAAAGCAGCTCTTCCTCACAGTGCTCCTGACTGATGTTTACTGTTGAGGTGTGAAGTTCAGACCTCTCTTCCTTTTTAACTGAATGTCCTTGGGAAACCACTCTGAGCCTGTGTTTTCTCATCTGAGAAGTGGATAATACTTTCCTTGTAAAGTCGTGATGATAATTAGTTAATTCATGTAAAGAGCTAGCATATTGCAGGCCATAGTAAGTGCTCAGATGTGAGCACTTACGAGGCACTAATGTGATGCTGGCCGAATATGTTTCAGGCCAAAATCTTGCTAATAATCTAGGACTGTTTCCATGATGCCAGTCTGTTGATGAGGCACAGGGATAAGGCACAAACACTCACTATTATGGGATGCCTCCTTCAACTGTTGGTAGCATGAACTGAGCCTGACAAGGTTTGAGAGCTGGTTCATTATGATACAATCAGTTTTCCATATAGCAACTTACTTGTGAGGCATTGAGTTTTCATTTATGTCCATTCATAAAGCTTCAGTTTAGACAATATACTATGTAAAAGTTCTATGCTTAGCACTAAGCTAGGCATTACAGATACAACAAAGAAGCCTTTGTCCATAAGGAAATTCCAATCTAGCTGGGAAAACAAAGCATAATAAACAAGACAATGTGTGTGTATAAAAATAAAGTGCTAAATTCTAGGTGACGGGCATTTTAAAACAGTACAGGTATTTAGAATTTTAGCCTTCATTGGATTAAACAAACTGTCATAAGTGCTAGAAAGCAGTCAGGTCCTTACTTTGTATCTTCTACAGGGTTGTCCTTTGTTGTCATTCTCTAGAATCTCACTGTGCAGATATTTATCCGAATCGTCAACAACTCTTTGAGCACCTGAAGGTGGGAACTGCTCTAGAAGAGTACAGCCGTAGGCGCTGGTGCCTTAGGGGCCTGGGGATTAAATGAGGTCACAAGTCGCTTATCACAGCACCCAACATGCAGCAGGATCTGCCTGAAACGTTGCTAATTTCTCTTTTTTTAAGACATTGTTTTTCTAAATTTTTTATTTATTGATTTTAGAGAGGAAGAGAGACAGGCAGACATTGATTTGTTGTTCCACTTATTTCTGCATTCATTGGTTAATTCTCGTATGTGCCCTGACTGGAGAATGAACCTGCAACATTCATGTTTCAGGGTGATACTCTAACCATCTGAGCTTCCAGCCAGGGCTAATTTATTCTTTTTACTTCTAATTTTGTTCAATCACAGTTTACTTTCAATATTATTTTTTTTAAGTTCAGGTATATGACGTAGTGGTTAGACAATCATATACTTTACAAAGAGCTAATTACTGTTTATATTCTTTTGAATAATTTCTACGTGGATATATTCCTCAGTATAAAATAGTCTACAGTCTTGGGTGAAAGCTCTTTACATGTTGCTAGACTTGTCTCCAAAAAGAGTCAACCACCCTCTAGTGCAGGGGTATCAACCTCATTTTCACCGGGAGCCACATCAGCCTGGCGGTTGCCTTTAAAGGGCCGAATGTAATTTTAGGACTGTATAAATGTAACTGCTCCTTAACTAGGGGCAAGGAGCTCGGAGCTGCCGCCAGGTGGAAACAAGGTGCCGGGCTGGATAAAACGAGGCGGAGGGCCGGTACAGCCAGTGGAGCCTGTGTCTGCCGCCTGTGCCCTAGTGCTACCAGTAAGGCACATCTGCTTCTTCTTACGGAGTTATTTTTTTAAACAACTTCTTGCATTTTGCTTTCTAAACATGTGGTGGAGTATCAAAGGTGGTTTCATATTTCTTTAATTGCTATCAAAAGCTTCATATGTTCACAAATATGCAAACTTTTCTTATTATTTAGTTAGTAACTAGTAACTATATCACCTTTACGAGACAAAGAACAGGTACCTGGGGCTGAATCCCAGCTCTGGCTCCTACTGGCTGTGGGCAGCTCACTAGACTGATTTTCCTCATCTGTAAATTGAGAAAATTATAACTATCACAGCTTTCTGAGTATTGAGTTAATATTTATAGAGCAAAATATAAACTTGTTAAATAACTTCTAAAGTAGTAAGCATCTTATCAGCTGTTGTATTTCTCATTTATCCATTTTATTATTTCCTGGTAGTTGCTAGGTGATGAAAACGTAGTAAACATAGGTAGAGAATATTTTTCTCAAAAAGTTGTCTTGACTTGTTTTGCTATTATTCTTTCCTTTCTCCACATTAGTTCTTTTTTATAGAGAAATTTTGAGTTAATTCTTTGGTAAACATGGAACTTACTTCAAAGGACCATGTGACATATGGTTCTGTTCCTTCTTGTTATTCCAGCCACAGTTGTTATAGCGTTCTGTTGTTGTTCGTTGACCCTAACTTAATTTTTTTTAATTGGTTTGTTGCTGTAGTGACCAATATCTGGCTTATCAACTTCTGGCTTGGTCTTATTGTACAAATATGGAACTACTTTTGTGTGTGTGTGTGACCTTTTGTTTGTCTGGGTCATATGTGTGACCCAGGCCTGTGCCCTGACTGGGAATGGAACCAGCAACCTTTCCTTTTATAGACAATGCCCAACCCACTGAGCCACACCAGTCAGGGCCAGAATAGAATTCTTATTTCTTTTAATACTTTTATCATTCTTTCTCAACTATGAACTTGTTAAATAACTTCTAAAGTAGTAAGCTTCTTATCAACTATTGTATTTCTCATTTATCCATTTTATTACTTTCTGGTAGTTGCTAGGTGATGAAAACGTAGTAAACATAGGTAGAGAATATTTTTCTCAAAAAGTTGTCTTGACTTGTTTTGCTATTATTCTTTCCTTTCTCCAAATTAGTTCTTTTTTATAGAGAAATTTTGAGTTAATTCTTTGGTAAATATGGAACTTATTTCTCAACTAGTTGCTACAAGGACTTTGGTTGGTTGGTGGGTGGGTGGGTGGGTTGGTTGGTTGGTTTCTGCAATTACTTTCAGCAAAAATTTCACTTTTAATCAGTTTCTAGATCCAGATTATAATATTGCATTGCAAGAACTTTGAGTGTTTTGGTGTAATAATGGTTGTGTTTTTAATTTTATGTACTTTTTTTGTTCCTTGGATATTGGGAGATAAATAGTGACACATAATTTTTAATAATTTCCAACCATTGGATTTCTTTCTTTTAGGTGTAGATATTAAAATTGTTTGATATTTGTATACTTCAAACCTCTCTTTAAAGACTCTTTTTAAAAAGTAATGTCAAATATATTTTTTACTTTTGTTCTCCATTTCCAGGCCCCTGACATTTGTGGGATCACAGACTAAGAGAGTCCTGCTCACTCCCATCATGCATTCAGCTCGCCCCTTCCGAGTCTCCAGCCATGACAGAAGCAGCCGGCGGGGAGTGATGGCCGGCAGTCTGAAGGAGCTGCTCAGCAAGGTGCCACCAGCCACAGTGCCTCCCCGCCAGTCCTCAGAAGGTTCAGGGTCTTGGCACTAAGCCAATGCAAAGAATGAAATGTCTGTGTCTTGGCCTTGAAAAGTCTAAGGGGGACCATTTCTAAGTGGTTCGAGGAGAATAAAAGAAAGAAAGGAAACATTACTGCATCTTTGTACCATAAGAGATTTAGGCACAAAGACAAAAACCTTACAAATGGTCATCTGTTGATAATGTCACTTTATTTATTTGACAAGAAAAAATATAGGGAAGCAGTAGACTTTGGAAATCTGTTTTTTTTGTTGTTGTCAAGGCCAGGGAAGAATAGTCCTTAATCTAAGTGTCCTAAATCATAAACTAAGGAAGAATCACATGGAGCATAACCCAGACACAGACACCCAAGGAAATGAGAAACAAGCATCCAACATGCAGGCTCTTAAGTAAGAGACACATTCAGATAGGCCACATAAGACTCAAGCTCCTTAAATATCATATTCAAAGGATCATTCTTTTTATTTGTCACAATAAGTAGGTATTTTTAGAAGTTATAAATATTATTATATGTAATCATTTATCTCATGTCATTGAAATCTCTGAAGATAGATCCCTTAAAAATCTTAATTAATTTTTCTTTTTCCAAGCCAAGACTGAATCATAGACACCACTTCAGATATATCTTGACCATTAAATTTTTACCAGAATCCACCAGTTCTTCTGAAACTTTCACATAGTCAATGTCTGTAAATGGTCAAATGACTCTGATGTATTGCCAACCTAGACTCTGGACGCCCTACTTATCACCAGCACGCTGGTCACTTTGGTGCTGGAAGAAGACGGCACCATGGTGGACACAGAAGAGTTCTTTCAGACCTTAGCAGATAACACGCATTTCATGATCTTGGAAAAAGGACAGAAATGGACACCGGTAAGCAAACACACTGTCATCCAAAATAGCTACTGGGTAGACTTTTGACCTGCAAAAGTGAGTTCCCTACTTTGGTATTGACTTGCCCACTTTCTAAAATATCCTTTACACATTCACCTAATAACTGGATGTATTACCCTCAAAGACATTCGTATAAGTACTTCTAGGAAATATAGCGTCTTTGTGAGCTGATGCTCTCTGATTTAGGGTTTGAGCAATGAATAGCCACAGATCCTGTTAAAGCTTATAGATATGACCTGCTGACCTTTCACTGTCTCTATGCCTAGGAGGCCAACAAGCTAACACAGCCAATGAAATTAGGTAGGGGTGTGTGTGTGACTACAGTGATTTACAAAAGTAAAGAGATAGCCCTGGCTAATGTAGTTCAGTGGATTGGGCACGGGGCTGCGAAGCAAAGGATAGCCAGTTCTGTTCCCAGGCAGGGCACGTGCCTGGGTTGTGGGCCAGGTCCCCAGTAGGGGGTGCACAACAGGCAACCACACATTGATGTTTCTTTCCCCCTCTTTCTCCTTCCCTTCCCCTCTCTCTAAAAACAAATAAAATCTTTTTTTAAAAAAGAAAAGAGATAGAATAAAGTTATTTATTTCTAGGAAAACTATAGATTATATATCTTGGAAAACCTTCCCACTAAACATGTGAAGCAAATACTAGAACATCTTTTTATATGCCTAACTGACCTTTAAGAAAAGGAAATCCTCAGAGGCCAAATTTTTTTTATGGAAGCCAGAATCCAGAAGGGAAAGCAAACACTGAAGCTGGCTCTCACCTGTGGGCATCCACTGACCTCAGTGACTAAGGCTTTGGTTTTGATGGATGCTGAGAAGAGGAAACTAAGTCTTGGGCTAACAGAAAAGTGCAAGTCAGATTAGAGATGCCCACATAAAGCAGAGAATTTTAGAGGTCCTTCCTGGGGATGTGTGAGACAGCTGCCTTCATGAGGTTATAGGGATTGTTGATTCTAAAATCACCCAAGTGGAAAGTTTAGTTTACAGAAGTCCAGGGAGGAAGCTTCAGTGAAAGGAGCCTGCTCATTGAATACTCTATATTCAAATAGCCTCTCCCTCCAGTCCCAGTGATCCAGGGTTGATGTACCCCATGTAACTAGTGGGAGCAAATAGGCTCAGAATGAATGGGTTGACCCAGGCCTGAAAGAATTTTTGTTCCTAAAGTTCCAACAAATGTGAGTTCCCAGTAAAACACAAAACATAAGGACTCAGGCACTAAGTGTGAGAGTGAGAAGGAATAACAAAGTCAGGCCTGCTAAGACCTCAGATGTTGGATCATCAGGTACAAGGTATAAAATAAGTGTATTTAAAGTGTCCAAAGAGATATAAAAAATAATCTAAAGTAATAAGGAACAAAAAGGAGCTTTTAAAACTAGATAGACTTGAAAGGATAAATAAAATTTCTAAAAATGAAAAATATAGCAGTTACAGTAAATGAAAACTGCCAGAGGACTATAGATGATAATAAAAGACCTAGAGCTTTGTCAAAAGAAGGTGCCTGTGTTGTATCACAGAGAGAGAGGTAGGGAACAGGAAGGAAGTTGGAGACGTGACTGAGAAGGTCTGCTGTATGTCTGCTTGGCATCCTCAGGTGTTATTTTTTAAAGCAAAACACAACACACAAACACTTAAGATGATAAATTCAACTTCATTAAAATTTTTGTTCATCAAAAGATACTATAAAGGAAGTCAAACAATAAGCCGCAAGTGGGAAGAAGGTGTTTCCAAGATAACCTAACAAATAATTAGTATTTCTCAGATTGAAAGGACACAAATTAGTAATGGAAACTATAGACAATCCAACAGAAAAATGGTCAGAAACAAGGGACAAGCATCTGCAGAATGAACAGTAAAACATGGGGAAATACTCAACCTCACTGGTGACTAAGGAAACTTAAGAGCACAGTAAGATATTCTTTTACACTATTACCAGATTTGGTATTGTTAGGCTTTTAAATTTTTCTGATTTTTAAGATGTGGAGCAATGAACCTTCTTATGCTCCCACCAACAAGTGTTTAAAACAACTTGCCTTTATCCCACAGAGTTGAGCCAGTCAAGTCCATTCTTACACGTATACCCAGCACACAATACCCAACCAAGTGCTTCTGTATAAATACACATAAATAAACACACTTTCGTATATTCATTGAATAGAGTACTCTTCTGCTGTGAAAATGTATGATGTACCACTACAGACATCTACGTGAACAAATCTCACCAACTATGTTGGGTGAAAACATAGCAAAATAACGCATTAAGTAAGTGGTCCTCAGAATTTTTTTGGGGGTCCTCATACTTTTCCATCTCTCTTTCCACTCTTAAAAATTAATGAAGATCCCAAATAGCTTTGTTTCTGTGGATTATATCAATAGAACCTATAGATAGTCATTGATCAGGGGTTCTCAACCGGGAATTATTTTGTTCCCCGGGGACATTTAGCAAAGTCTGAAACCTTTTTGGTTTTTCACCTCTGGGACAGGGATATACTACAGACACCTAGTGGGTATGAATGAGACATGCTGCTAAATATTCTACAATGCACAGGAAGGCCCCCACAGTTAAGCATTATCTGATCCCAAATGTCATCGTGCCAAGGCTTAGAAACTCTAAGCTGCAGATATAGATAGTTCTCATATTCAAAATTAATATTAAGAATTTTTTTGAAATGCATTACTTCATTAAAAATAATAACCCAAAACAGTTAATGGCAATCACATATTTTTATGAAAAAATAACCATTTTTCAAAACAAATTATTTAGTGAGTAAAATTATGTTACATTTTTGCAAACTTCTTGAATGCCTCACTTAATAGAGGACAGCTAAATTTTCATATCTGTGTCGGTATTCGATCTGTTGTAATATATTGTTTTGATGGAAGTACGTGAAGAAAGTATGACCTCACAAATATAAGTAGTGGGAAAAGAAAGAGTATTTGAATGGTCTTTTCTGATGACTGAGGATATTCTTTTGATACTACACCACAACTCAGCAAGTGGTGGTGTCCTAAAGGCTGGCACAGCGTGGAATCTGAAGGCATACCTGTAAAGTCTGCCTCATCTGTTACATTGGAATCCACTAGTCCATCTTGCACTTTAGTGGATCTCTTTGGCAGGGGTGATTTTTAACAACATGCATTGGTCATTTAGAAAATACTGATTCATTGAGTTATGCAACTTTCCCAAATGTACAGTGGAGAATGCCACTACTTGTGAGAGAATGAGAGTAAAAAAGCAGATTACATCTTAGTGTTTATTATAAAAATAGTTTTGACCTCTCGATCCCCTGAAAGGATCTCAGGATCCCCCAGGTGTCTCCAAATTACACTTTGAGAACTTCTGCATTTAACAACTTATAGATAATTCAAAAAACATATAAAATTAGCTATATAATGCTTAAAATGCACATGCTAATTTTTTTAAAGTAATAGAATGATGCCCAGCTTAGGTTGTTTTTCTCTTGGGAAATGGAGGAATATAGAGGCAGATAGGGTTATACTGGTTTTTTATGTACAGTGGGGTACACGCATCTTATTATTCCTTATTTTTACACATATATTCACTCCTAGACATGTCAAATACTTCATAATTTTTCCAAGTGGAAGAAGAAAACTACAGACCAATTATAAAAAGCATACAATTTAAAATAAAGTATCTTTAAAGCAGCTGATCATGCCGGTAGATCATGGAAGTCACTGGGAGGAATTGGTTAGTATGGAACACATGTACCATGTGTAAGCCCCAGGTGTGGATGGGCATTGGGATGCCAAGCTAAAATACAGGGCAGTGATAGGGAACATGGGATACAAGTAAGTCTGAGATATGATGGTTTTAGGAGAGACCTAAAGCCATCCTCAGTCTAGTATGGCCTCGCTGACATATGAGTTAGGGTTGGAGTCTTCCCTTGACTTCCACTTTTCAGTCACCTTCCTTCAAGGTGGAAATGTGCACCTCTGAGCCAAATATAGATCCTACCCCACTTGGAGATGTTTTTACCAGTGAGGCCAATTTTATTTGACTTGGGCAAGAACTTCCAGCCCAGAAATAACCACCAGGGGTCTCCCTTCTTCAGTCTCAAAGTCATAAAGCCTAGGAGGAAGCAGCTTTCAGGAAGGGCTTTCAGGAAGAAGGCAAGGAGTCATTTCCTTCTTCCTTAGTCAGCGGTACAGACCTCCTTGTGCCTGGAGTCAGATAGCAAGTGGATTAGCTTTGTGAGCACATCTTAATTTGGATTTAAGACCACACTCAAGGAAGACATTTAGGGAAAGTAAGACAAAAAACTTTCATAAAACAGAAGGGAACATGAGGCAACAAAAAACAGTGCAGCAGTATAATCTTGATTTTTAAAAATATTTCCTAAACGATGGAGTGTTTGCACTCCCTAAAGTGAAGAGGCTGCAGGACCTTGTGTGCCTTCAATGTTGAGCAACAGCCAGCATCTCTCATTGTGTATGATCTGCATGGGAGGAAAGAGGAGGGCTCCAGCAAGAAGGGTTGGAGCGCTTCAATGCGAATTTGTTTTCACCTCAATATAGTAGATTATTTTCATTATGGATTTAACATTCATAGCCTCGACTACTCCCAACCCCAGAATCAGCACCTAAACCCTGCAAGGTCTGTGTGTGGAAGAGCAGGCCCTGGGTCTGGCGTGTGTGCCCTGGCACAGCTCTTTTCTCTTGTCTTTTCAATGCTCTTGGTGGGGAAGATTATATTGCAGTGCTGTTTATAAACACTTTCTCCTCACACCCTGAAGGGTCTGTGATGTTTCAAGTAGACTGAGAGTGGGTACTGGAACCAAACCTCTTTCAGTGTCCCCAGGAAGTCAGCTTTCCTCCAGGGCAGTTACTAGAAAATAGGAGACACCCTAAAAGAGTTCTCACACTGCCCCTTACTCTTCTAGCCATGTGATTCTGAAACTCTCTGTCCAGAAGCCTCTTATAAAATGGGAGGAAAAAACTGCTGACTGCTTCTCTTTAATCAGACTGTTTCATAGTCACGAGACCGTCCATGTCAATCAAGTAACTGTGGTCACCCTCAGTGATGAGCTTGAATGCCTCTCAATACCATGTGTTCACCAGCACAACCATTCATTGATTCCTGGGTCCTGAAAGCAGGGCCCTGAAGCCGAATCAGTTATCCTGAGTCACTGAACTCAAAGGAGATTAAGAAAGGGTACTTTCTTATGGGTTTGGACCTAGTAGTAGTATCAGCATATTACTCTGCTAAAAACATTCCTCAAATAATTAGCAGCTCACTCACTAACAGATTTTAAACCAACAGTCAACACTAGCATAAAACCAGAATTACAGGATTTGCTTGTCATAGATGGGATGCTCCTTGTCTCTCTTCCTCCCTTGCTGTTCTAGGGAACTAACCTCGTCACCGCCCGCCAGAAACCAAAGAAATCAGGAATAGCAAAAGTCACCTTTGACTTGTACAAGCTGAATCCCAAGGATGTCTTTGGCTGCCTCAACGTGAAGGCCACCATGTATGAGATGTACTCAGTGTCTTACGACTTTCGGTGTACAGGGCTCAAGGCCCTGCTGAGGTAACAGACTTCGGGGTCAACTGAGGAGTCTGGAAGCTGCATGCAGCTTGGTCCACGCAGCCTGTCCCCAGTAGCTTGTCCCCAGCTTGCTCCTCGGAGGCCCTGACCTGAATGTAGCTGTTGAAGTTCACTCTAATACATAATGTCATACAGTACTTTAACTCATGCCACACTAATTTCAGAAAACAAAGTCTTACTCCAAAATATATGTACTTTTTTCTTCAAAGACCATTAAATACTTAATGGAAACAAAAATTTAATAAATGTAAAGAAGAACCAAATTTCTTTTAAAAACTAGAGCTATGCATTTTTTAAACCTTAATTCTCAGCAATGACAGTGAAAATCAGAGCCATGGAGATTCTGACCTGGTTTGTAGAGAGTTGCCACCCAAACCTGGATAAATACTCTTTTGCAGTATTTCTGTATCACTGCTACCTTGAAGCTAGTGGTAAGGTGGCCTGGGAACATGGCTGGGGCCAGGCTGGTTACACAGCATCACAGGGGAGCCTATAGAAGACAGATCCCCGGTGCCCACCCCAACATATTTGAACAAATTCTGTGTTCACCAGAAACACTCCTTGGATGTAACCAGGTTAGACACCCTGTCACTGAGCCCTGGACTGAGAGGAACACCTACAGTTGCTCTCAGCCTTACCTCTAAGCAAGTAGCTATGTGACCTTTAACAGGTTAATTTCCCTGAGCCTGTTTTGACATCTTTAAAATGAGAAGGTTGCTTCCAAGTTCTTCATGATTGCATAGGCTCTGAATACACTTACATCTGTCCCTCCAGTAAATTCATCATTGATCCTCCATAACTCTAATTCTCTATGGAGGGATGGATGGACAGAGAGACTGATAATGGCAGAAGGTCTTTGGAGCTGATGTAAAAAGGCTGTAACTGCTGACTCCATGCTGTCTGCACAGCTCCTCTGGGTGGGCCTGACTGCTCCTCTGAGAGCCCTTGTCTCCACTGTCCTATAAGGACTGCTCTGACTTCCCCAGAACTCAGGAGGAGAAATGCTTTGGAAACGAGACTGCTCTCCACAAACAGCTTTCCAGGGTCTGGAACATGCTCAGGTCCATGACCTCTTCTACGTGGCTTCCGTTTCCCGCCAGAACTGTCAGGGTCTGACACCTAGACAACTGTTACTGTCCTGCTGTTGAAATCTTGACTCCCAGGAGAGCTTCATCTTTTTGCTAAAATTGGAGAAAATTGCTTGATTGCTTGAATTTTAAAGTGAGACAGAAAAATTACAACTTAGAAAAGTATAATAAAGTAAATCTCACCTCACCAAAAATTCAGCCTTCTTGTCACTGATTCTTACCATATGGTAAGTCTGATGACACCACAAGCAGCTACAGAAGTCACAGAGGCCCCCAAATTGAAGCCATCCCCTGCCAGAGCCCCACTTCGGGACACCAGGAGCCGAGGGCTGTCCTGACCCGCACAGCTGAGCCCCAGATTTGGCTGTCCTTATGAAGTGACAGCTTTAAAACTGGAATGAAGCCCTTTAGCTTTGAACTTGGCAGATAATAAGAATTTGAGTGAGAGCTACTTCTTTAGCCCAAAATAACATGAATCCAAGACTCAACCTTAGGACTTAGATGCCACAACAGGGTCAAGTTGGGATGTCCCACCTGCCCTAAGCAAACTGGGTCACAGAATCACAGTTGCAGTTTTTGTAAGCCTCTCCTTCAGCTGATTTCTCTGTTCACACCTGATTTGACTGATTTCAGTAACAAGCCCCACACGCACAAGGCCACCAGAGTAAGCAAGTGGTCGAAGGGTAGGACATAGTATATATTCTCAGGAGCCTACTCCGCTCTTTCTAGTTAGGTGGCTAGTAAAGGGTAGTCCCAGTCAGTGTCATCAGCATCACCTGGGAGCCCACCAGAAATAGAGTTCCAAATCCTGCTCAGATATTCCGAGTAGCATCTGTGTGTTAGCTAACCCAAGTGGGATAAGAGGAGGACGTGAGCATTGCCTACTCTGAGCGCATGTTTCGGGGATGGGGATTGTGAAAAATTCCCACTCCATCTGTTCTTCACTGGCTCAGAACACCAAGTCTGATGTACGTTCTTGTCCGTTCTGTTACAGGAGCCTGCTGCGGTTCCTGTCCCATGCTGCCCAAGTAGCCGGACACTTCCTCATCTACACGGGCAAGCACATGCTCCGAGTGCTGGGTGACACAGAAGAGCAGACTTCTCCTGGGTTGTGCTTCAGGCAGAAATTCACAGTTGGTTAGGGTTGCATTTGGAAGGGCTTAGCCAACCTTGACCCACATGTTCCTTCTCAAATGATGAATTTTGAAGATGCTTATGTTCGCTGATACACTACATACGCATGCACTTGTAAGTTGTCCATCACTTCTGCTCAGGAATGGTACCCAGGTGAAAGGAAAGGGGCTTGATGGCACATGACACAGGGGCTGTGCGGTGGGACACCCTGAGTGGGAGTGTGGGGAGGGAAGGACTCTATGTGGGGAGGGACTCCAAAGCAGGAATGTCTTGGGTGGCTAAGGAGCAACACCACCTGCATTAGGCCCGTTTGGCTCCTCACCTCCTGCAATAAACTAATCACAAGAGTTACTTGTAATATGTGTAATACTTTCTGGTGACCATTTCCTCTTCCGTATAGAAGCAAAACTCAGCCAGAAATCTTTTGCTTACAGATACAACCACTTTTAAGTCTTTATTAGTACATGGTGAGACAGAACTAATGAGCTGTCAAATGTTACAGTGTTTTGTTTTTAACGTGGATCCTAAATGAGCTAAAGGGACCCAAAAGCTTAAGGAATGTCTTCAAACAGCACTTTCAGCTTTTTTCCTTAAAAAAACAAAAATAAACAAACTGCTTGACTCCTGGACCTGATACATGATGCTAATGGACCCTGTCTTCACTTTCTGATGTCACTTGTGTTCTTAGTTGGAACCCTTGGTTACAAGTAACAGAATTCTGACTCTGGCTGCCACAAGCCAGGAGGCAGCCAAGGAGAAGAGCGGGGCTATAGCTACAGGCACAGCAGATATGGGCCCTCAAACAAGGTGGCCAGGAACCTGTCTCTTCATCTCTTGGTCCTGTTTGCCTCTGAGTTGGTATCATCCTCAAGCAGGACCTCTTCACATGGAAACAAGATGTCGGCCCCAGAGCAGGAAGTCCTGGACTGCCTCCAGGGGGACTGCAGAGGGACTCCCTGAACCAGGCCCCTCACCATGGTCACCGCAGCTGGTGTGACACACAAGGCCACATGCCTGATTCTGCAGACTGGGAAGCCTAGTCCCAACCACCTGGGTCAGGTGGGGAGATGTGGCTCCCCAAAAGAAATAGCGGTGCTGCTACTAGAATAAGTCTAACGGATGCTAGGAGGCAAATCTACCCCTGTTCATATCTGTGGGTTTCCTATTAACAAATATTGCCAGATATCTTTCTCCTTTCCTGGCTGACAGCTCAGGCACAGTGAAAAGATGCCACAGGCTGTTCATGAACCCTAGAAGCAAGGGTTTCCTGCACCCCAAACCACTTCTGTGGCTCCTGCCCACCGTCAAACCATCCCTGGTGAGCCTAGAGGTTTCTTCCCTTCACAAACACAGTCCAGAATTCCCCTCTGCAGTCCCTGTCACCAGTGCCCACTCCAGTCTGGGCTGGCACTGTGTCTGAACTGCCTACTTGGAGAACCAGTGACCCACAGGCAGGAAGGAAAACAGTAAAGGAACCACTGTGACATTCCTCAGAAACCAGGCTCTTCTCTGACAGATAATAGAATAAGACGCGCTGCTGGCAAAGGGAGTTTCATAGACTGCTCAAAGGCAATTCCTGTGCTGTCTGAGAGCCTCCTTTGTCAACCGCTTTCTATATAAGGAGCCCTGCTGAGTGAGCCCCTCCCACCACCCTGTGCACTGAAGTCTGGGGTGAAGGGAAAACGCAGCGCCCCAGAAGCTGCTCATTTCCCAGGCAGACTTGGGGCACCTTCCAAGGAGGCACCTTCCAAGGAGTGCTCACTCCTGCCTCTGCTGACTCGGGCTTGCATCACTTCCCAAGGATTCAGCAGTCCTGGAAAGTGACTGCCTGGCTTCCAAAAAAGGAATTTTCACTGAACTGCCTGATCCTGTTGACTCAGCCACTGCTCTCACTTGGCGTGTCCTCACTGTATCCAGAGGGCACTTGGGCCTGTTTTAAGGGGGAATTAAGCAAAAGGAGAATGTGGAAGAGCCATCTCATCATCAAAAAGGGGATTAATTCAAAAGAAGGACTTTTCAGAATTTGGGAGTTTCTGAGTACCCTGAGATGTGCTCCCTGCCCTGACTCACTGGGATGGCCTGGGATGGAGATGCGTCTGCGAACTCTCCAACAAGCCCATGGGAGCTGTGGTCTCCTACGCACAAGGCCAGTGGAGATAGGGCTACGGAGTTTGATTCTGCTGAAAGCAAGGCCTTTGGAGAGCCCTTTGTGATACTGCTGATGGGAGAAAATGAGTTGAATTAAAACCTGCTCCATTTTTGGGAAGGGTCTCAACAGGTGCTGCTCCCTTCCATCTCTGGATCATATTAGGTGCGGTGCATTCCAAACTTGACACTTTCTTGTTCTAATCTTAGTTTCCCGGCAGTCCACATTTAGCCCACTAGCTCAGAGAAAGGCGCGGTCCTGTGGTTGGCAGGGGTGGTGTGGCGGACTTCAACCACAGCCTCACTGCCAGCTGTACTGCAAACTGCACCGAGCAAGGACTCTGAGGAGAAGGTGCTGCAGGGTTTTCGATGTCACCAATAACTAAGTCATCATCATTAGCTGCGTTCGTACTGCTGGCACGTGTCCCTTTCAAGGGCTCAGGCTCTTTCTCTGTGCCCTGGACGGGGCCAAGTTTCAGAGCTCCAATTCACTGATTTCTAGAATCATAATTTAGAAAAACAGGAAATTGTTCCTATGAGCTCAGTGTTTGTTATCCTTCCGTGTCAGTGTGGCCCATTCCTGAGGTACACATACCCCCACATGTCCTGGAGTGGGCTAGATTCAGGGTGCACTTTCTGCCTGAGCAGGGGACAGAGAACAGGCATGGCAAGAGCTGAGGGTGTTAGAATGAGACATTCTAAAAGCCATCACCTCATGACTCTGGTTAAAATCATCCTGCTGTGAAGAGACTTTCCTGCCACAAGTGTCTTCTTTCATCGATAAAATTAGGACCAAAATGAGGTGGCTCAGGAATTCCACTCCCATGCAGGCTTTTTTGGCACAGTTTTAAAAAATGTAAACAGAGTGTCTTTTGTCAGCCCGGTACTTTTCAGTTCACCACAATTCTACTCTTCTCCCCAGCCCTGCAGAAGCCATCTGTTAGCTGGCTGGCCCTGGGTCCCAAGTCAATGACATTGCTATAGGTTTTTTCAGACTAGAATCCTAAAACTGGGATCCATTTGCCCTAAAGAGAGTTCTCTTTCTCCTCACAGTGTAGCAGCTATATGCTTTTCTTCCTGTGCAGATATGGAAGATGGGCATGTCCACTCTTGCCCCTCTCACAGAGCCATGGCCTGGCCCTACCTGTGCATGGCCCACTGGGGACATGCCCTAGGCCTGTGGGAATGTGGCTTTCTGCAGAAAGCTGGGCCCAGCCTGCTCACAGCCAGGAACCAACCACAGACAGTGATCTGCCTCCAAATCGGAGGAATGCTGCTCACACTCAGGGCACCTCCTATCCCCTGCTCCCACTCCTCTATGATAAATAATTTGTACATAAAGGAAACGTTGGGCAGCATCCCTTCTTTCTGTTACCTTTCTTTTTTGGGACTCTTGTTCCTTGCTACAATTACATTAGTTGCTATAAAGAGGTTGGAAGCACCCTTCAACTTCTTACATGAACAATTACAAACACCTGACTTATTCTGGGGACTCTTAGTTTTGTCACACCCTAAAAACAATACAACCCTGAGGAGATTCTATCACTGGAGCCTCAGGGAGGGGCCAGGGTCAAAACATGCTACACATAGCTTCCCACTGCACCCTGCTACAAACTCTGGGAGCAGGTTAAGGTCTCAGTCCACGGACTCAAGTGAGCAAAGAGTAGACCTTTTTCATCCCAATATTTGTGTACATGAATGTGTGTGTTTGTGTGTGTGGTAAAATATACACATTTAAAGCAGTGTGGCTTTTTAAAATCTGATTGTCAGTGTACTACTTTTTATTTCAAATCTCCATTCCACTGAGTGATCTCCCCTCACCTTACAGGCCTTCTGGGGGTAATGTGCCAGGGCACTGGGGGGACATACTCTGACCATCAGGGGTTGTGTCCTATCCAAGCCTCCCCCAAGATGCCCACTGCCTGTGACCTTTGGAGGTCAGTCTGTGAAGGTTATACTGCATCTTCCCTGATCATCCTACATGGAGTGCTCACACCACCACTGCTCAAAACTGGGTCCTCCCTGTCACAGAGAACATTCTGCCACACCACAGCCAGGCCAGGACACAAGGGCCACTACACAGCTGCTGAAGTGTTGGGCTCCTGGTCTGTGTGAGGTGTGACAACTTTAAGGGGCATGATGGGGAAGACAATTATGATGGGACTATTTTTAAAGCCATGCACCAACACTTGCTTGCCTCATTGGTGTATAGCTAGACCTCAAAAACACAAACAAATAAAAACCTAAGAGGATGCCGCTTTGACTCTTTCCTGTACCTAATTCACAGGGGTTCGGTCCAAATGATATTTTGCTTTAGAAAAGATGGCCTCTCTTCAAAGGATAAAACATACCCAGGTGACCAGCATTTGGGTCAGGAGGGCTCCCAAGGGAGCTCTGGCCTCAGCACCAGTCACAGATTCACTGGTGGATGCAGAGACCCTCCCTCGCCACAGAGGACCATTGTGCTCTCTCTAAACACTTGGCATGAACACTTCCAGGGATGGCATCCCTCACAAAAGCAGCTCATCCTACTTGTGGACAGTTTTGTTAGTTTGGGGTATTTTTTAGCCAAATATCTGGGTCCCTACAACTTCTGCCAACAGATTCTACTTTGGTGTTCTTGAATTGTAAAAACAAATCCTATCTACTTCCCCAGACACTGTCTTTAATTTTCCCCGAAGTACCCTGCCCCAGTCCCTCCTACCCTTTCACCAGTCTGGTGGGCAGGGGCTTGGGCTTCTGGCACTCACTCTCTACGCATCTGTGTCCAGTTCTCCCTGCTCGACCCTGTCCAGACCCCCAAACCTAAAGGAAGCCTTTTATTAACTTCTTTTGTTTGCCCTGCAGACTCTGCCAGTGTGGATGGACACATTAAATAACACAAGCTTCCTGTAGAAGGAGGGCAAAGGGAGCCCGTGATGCTGACTGTGGGGCTCCCTGCTCATAATTGGTTGCTTGGGAAGGTCTTGGGATGCGCTACCTGGGGAGGATGCTGGGAAGCCACGCTGGCCCAGCTTGCCCTGGCTCTCAGTCATCAGCGGCAAGAAAGAACTTCCTAGGATTCCTCCTACAGCGACCTCCAAACCCCAGCGAGGTCGGGGAGATTCCCCCGCCAGGCTCCTCCTCCCTGGGACCCAGAGTGCCCTCGGCAGCAGGCTCCGCCTCCTGGTGGGCCGTGCTGGAAACCACCAGGCCGCCTTGGGACTGTGTGCTTGTCCTGGGCTGCTAGTGCTCATGTGTGAACAAAGTGACAAGTGCCTGTGTTGTTAGGGAGAGACGTGAAACTGCTGAAGAGTTATTTGAGACGTAGGTGGGAAGGAAAATCCCAAATAAGTTATATTATTTCCATTATAACATTTAAATACTATGTACAAACAAAATGGGGTATGAACCCTTTACGCTGATAGCGTCTATAAAACTACTTTTTAATTTACATAGTAAATATAAACAAAACAAAAAAACCACTAAATTCAAATTAACAACCATTTAATAGTGTAATCAAATAAGTTAAACCGTGTCTTGCAATGAGACTATGACGTACTAGTATATGAGAGCTTAACTCGATCGCTTTGTTTTTTCAGGTTACTGCAAAACTTTTTCTTATACAACTCTCTTCACTTGACACTATGCCATCATCTGCCATCCCATCATCCGCTAGCCTCTTCACATAGAAAGTGCTCAACAAACGTTTCTTAGTTAATGGAATAAATAAAGGAAGTAAGTCCACCTCTGCTCTTTTCTTGGTAGGATTATTTGGCACACAGCAATAATAAGCACAAAATTCAAAGGACTGAAATAAACACACATGATATATAGAATTACCATCTAAATTAAAATATGACATAAAACTTCTCAGGGTGAGAATTAGATGCCCACTCATGAAATGAGGCTTTGGTGGAAACGGGAGTGCGAGGCCTCACACCAGAAGGCTCTCATTCTCCCCTCAGCCTGGCGGCCCACCTCCAGCTCTGCCTGTGGCAGAACACAGCCTCCCTGCGTATCATTTTGAAACCTACATAATAAAATGGAATGACCACTCACTCCAAATCAGATTCCATGTTAGTTGTGAAGGTGAAACTTCACAAAGCATGTTGAGTACATTTTTTAGTTATGAGAGCTATTTAATTGCAAATGACTCAGATTTGTAAATTCCCACTCTTGGCCAAAAGTAGAGGTAATAATATTTTTAAAAGAAAGAAAGAAGTACATTTTTTTCTGATCTTACATTTGTATTTTGGGGTTCAAAAATAATATTATTTCAACAAAAGAGTGGCATATTATTGATAGTAACATAAATTCTGATCCATTCAAATTGAAAATACTAAAGGCATTTCATCAGACTGGCAATCATGGCAAGGCTGAAGCTCACAATTAAAAGAAAGAAAATGTAAAATTGTCAATAAGGAAAAAAATTCACACTACAAGCTATTTATAATATTGAAAACTTTCAAAAAATAATCAAAGAAAGTTCATAAAGCAAGTGAAGAACATTTAGAAGACATCAAAGTTCTTAGGATTATCTATTATATGGTTAAAATAAACAAATAATATTTAAAGGTAATTTTTTAAGGCATAATGGTGGTAATAATGGTTATGTTTCCAAATGAACCTTTTACAGACAAAATACATGATACTTGGGATATGCTTCAAGACACTTTGGAGTGGGGTGGAAAGCAGATGAGAATGTGGATGAAATGAGATTACTCATGATTTGGTAATTGTTGCAACTGAGTGGTCATGGGGGTTCATTATGCTTTTATCTCTACTTTTGTATATGTTTACTATTTTTCATGATGAAAGTGTTTTAAAGTCAAGCATTTTCAAACAGAAGAAATTTCATAGAATCTTAAAAAAAACCACTTTATTGGAATATGTTATTCTATATGAATGCTTTCTTAACTTGGTTCCCAGGAACTGGAGATACAACAATTTTGATTAATGGTTCTGCTTCTTCTAACATATATATTTATTACAATGAGAAAACAACTTCTGGGAAACTTAAAAATCAAAGCAGTAAAAGCTGAATCATTATCAAGGAAGCCTCAACTGCCTCTTCATATAAAAATGTTTTAATTTTTTTACTTAAAATGCAAGATTCTTGTCCTTGTTTGAAGATCATTTTCTTTCTTTTCTTTAATTTCATGAAACAGGGAAAGACACCCAACACATAATATAGTAACTTTATTTTTGTGCTCAAGAAAAATGGCCTCATATAAATAGTAGACACAAAATAGACAAGGGGAGATTAAGAATAGTATAGGAAATGTAGAAGCCAAAGAACTTTTATGTATGACCCATGGACATGAACTAAGGTAGGGGGGAATGTGAGTGGGAGGGCAAGTGCAAGGCGGAGGGGAATAAAGGGAGGAGAAATGGGACAATTGTAATAGTATAATCAATAAAATATATTTTTTAAAAAAATTAAAGAAAAGAAAAATGGCTTCAATAAGAAATATTTGCTTGAAAATTCCATTGGATTTTGTACAGAAGGGCCAGGAAAAAGTCTAGTCAAGCAAAGTTTTGGAAAATTTTCAGATGTCTAAGTCTCTGTCAAAATATCTTTATTTAAATTACTTCTGGATAACACAACGAAATGTGTAAATCTGGAATCACTTTAGATCTTGCCCCAATAAATCTTTTATTTACAGAAATAACTAATATGCCTGATAAGTAGGGAACTAATGTAAAAAGACTGGTTGGGCCCCATGGGCAGTATGTGGGGCTATAGCTGCAAAAGTGGCCTGACAATTGTATGATGTTTTATATATTGACTTTAATTTTTTTAAAAAAACTGTAGAATGGAAGTCCTTAAGATTCAGGAAAATAAAATCTTTTTGTAGAGATCTGGGACTTATACATTATGATCTAATAGAGACATTAATGCTTCCTTTAGTTGTATAATAAAGAAAATTTTCAGTTATTAAAGATGACAATTTAATTCCATGAATTATAAAAGTGGTCAAATATATAAAATAAGATAAACTATGAGATAGAAGCAGAAGATACTATAGAACCAGAAGTATATGAAACATCATTTGGAGATAAACACAATCAAACTTCAACTCCAGAAGAAAAGTATTTTTTCTATTGATTATGTCTAATCAAGTATTAAGTTGTCCAGAAAGTTCATTTAGTTTTATCCATAAAATAGAAGACAAATTTTTCATTTTTGCCAATAATTTTATTGATTTGGACATTTTGAGTATGTTGGCTGCCTCCCACATGGTATAATATTGATCGTTCTCAATGTCTCGATTTGATCACTCTCAACTTCAACTGGTCTGCCCTACCATGGAACATCATCCAGCGAGAAATCTCCAACACAAAACTTCGCAAACCACTTTTGACACATTCAGTCAGTCACAGCACCTTCTCCATACACTGCACAAAATCTTTTTGCATTTAAATTGTTTTTATATTTCTTGAAATAATAAAGCAAAATATGCCAAAAATGTTGTTTACTTTCTTCCATCTTCAATATTAAATGACTACACAAAAATTTACCAATTTTGACAAGTTTTTTTAAAATGCATGCTGATATGACAGCTGTCACAATACAATCTAACAAAATTGGGGGTTTTTGCACATGTTCAGAATACAAATAATTTTGTTTACTTTATTGTTGCTCAATTACAGTTGTCTGCATTTTCTCCCCACCCCTGCCCCCCAGCCCAGCCAAACCCCCCTCTCTCCCTTGCTTCCACCCTCCCCCTTGGTTTTGTCCATGTGTCCTTTATAGTAGTTACTGAAAACCATTCTCCCCACTGTCTTCTACCCCTTCCCCTCTGGCTATTGTTAGATTGTTCTTAATTTCAATGTCTCTGGTTATATTTTGTTTGCTTTTTTCTTTTGTTGATTATGTTCCAGTTAAAGGTGAGATCATATGGTATATGTCTCTCACCATCTGGCTTATTTCACTTAGCATAATGATCTCCAGATCCATCCATGCTGTCGCAAAGTGTATAAGCTCCTTCTTTCTCTCTGCTGTGTAGAATTCCACGTATAAATGTACCATAGTATTTTGATCCACTCGTTTATTGATGGGCACTTAGGTTGCTTACAGCACTTTGGTATTGTAAATTGTGCAGCTATGAACATTGAGGTGCACAGGTTCTTTTGGATTGGTGTTTCAGGATTCTTAAGGTGTAATCCCAGCAGTGGAATTGCTGGGTCAAAAGGCAGTTCCATTTTTAGTTTTCTGAGGAAATTCCATACTGTTTTCCAGTTTGCTGCACCAGTCTGCATTGCCAACAGCTAGGATTCCTTTTTCTCCACATCTTCTCCAACACTTGTTTGTTGATTTGTTTATGTTGGCCATTCTTACTGGTGTGAGGTGGTATCTCATTGTGATTTTAATTTGCATCTCTCCAATGGCTAATGATACTGAGCATCTTTTCATGTGTCTCCAGACCCTCTGTATGTCCTCCTTGGAGAAGTGTCTATTCAAGTCTTTTGTCCATTTTTTTAATTGGTTTTTTTGTCTTCCTGGAGTGGAGTCATGTGAGTTCTTTATATATTTTGTAGATCAAACCCTTGTCCGAGGTATCATTGACAAATATGTTTCCCCATATAGTTGGTTCTCTGTTCATTTTAATGTTTTCTTTAGCCATGCAGAAACTTTCTAATTTGATGAGGTTCCATTTGTTGATTCTTTCCTTTATGTCCCTTGCTTTAGGGGACATATCTGTGAAGATGTTACTGTGTGGAATGTCTGAGATTTTCCTGCCAATGTTTTCCTCTAGGACTTTTATGGTGCTAAGATTTATAATTAAGTCTTCTATCCACCTTGAATTTATTTTTGTGTATGGTGTAAGTTGGTGATGGAGTTTCATTTTTTTGCATGTAATTGTCCAGATCCTCCAACACTATTTGTTGAAGAGGCTACTTTTGCTCCATTTTATGTTTCTGCCCCTTTTGTCAAATATTAATTGACCATAAAGTCTTGGTTTTATTTCTGGGCTCTCTGTTCTGTTCCATTGGTCTATGTGCCTGTTTTTATGCCAATACCAGGCTGTTTTGATGACAATGGCCTTGTAATACAGTTTGATACCAGGTATTGTGATCCCTCCTGCTTTGTTCTTCTTTCTCAAAATTACTGCAGCTTTTTAGGGCCATTTATGGTTCCATATAAATTTCTGAAATGTTTGTTCTATATCTGTGAAATACATCATGGGTACTTTAAAAGCAATTGCATTAAATCTATAAATCACTTTGGGTAGTATGGACATTTTGATGATGTTAATTCTTCCAATCCATGAGCATGGTATATGCCTCTGTTTGTTTGTGTCTTCCTTAATTTCTTTCTTTAGTGTTGTATAGTTTTCTGAGTATAGGTCTTTTATCTCCTTGGTTAGGTTTATTCCTAGGTATTTTATTTTTCTTGTTGCTATATCAAATGGTATTTTTTTCTTGATTTCTGTTCGTGATGTTTCATTGTTGGTGTACAAAAATGCCTTTGATTTCTGAGTATTGACTTTGTATCTAGCTGTTTTGCCAAATTCATTTATTAGCTCAAGCAGTTTTGTGGTAGAGTCTATAGGATTTTCTATGCGCACTATCATGTCATTTGTAAACAATGACAGTTTTGTTTCCTCCTTTCCAATTTGGATGCCTTTTATTTATTTTTCTTGTCTGATTGCTGTGGCTAGGACTTCCAGTATTATGTTGAATAGGAGTGGTAAAAGCGGGCATCCTTGTCTTTTTCCTGATCTTAGTGGGAAAACTCTACATTTTTGTCCATAGAGTATGATGTCGCCTGTAGGTCTCTCATATATGACCTTTATTATGTTGAAGAATGCTCCCTCTATTCCCACTTTGCTGAGTGTTTTTATCACAAATGGGTGCTGTACCTTATCAAATGCTTTTTCCGCATCTATTGATATGATCATGTGATTTTTGTCTTTCATTTTGTTTATGTGGTGTATTATGTTTGTTGATTTGTGACTATTGAACCATCCTTGCATCCCTGGGGTAAATCCCACTTGATTGTGGTGTATGAACTTTTTAATGTATTGCTGGATGTGGTTTGCCAATATTTTGTTGAGGATTTTAGCATCTATGTTCATCAGTGATATTGGCCTGAAATTTTTGTTCTTTGTTGTGTCTTTATCTGGTTTTGGGACTAAGATGATGCTGGCTTCATAAAAAGAGTTTGGGACTCTTCCATCTTCTTGAATTTTTTGAAATAATCTGTGGAGGATAGGGGTTATCTCTCCCTTAAATGCTTTGTAAAATTCTCCTGTGAAACCATCTGGTCCAGGGCTTTTGTGTGTCAGAAGCTTTTGATTACTGTTTCAGTTTCATCAGCTGTTATTGGTCTGTTCAGGCTTTCTGCTTCTTTATTGAGTTTTGGAAGATTATATTTTTCTGGAAATTTGTCCATTTCATCTAAGTTTTCAAATTTCTTGGCATATAGTTGTTCATAGTAATTTCTTACAATCTTTTGTATTTCTGTGGTATCAGTTTTAATCTCTCCTCTTTCATTTCTGATTGTAACAATATTGTTTTGAGTGGAGTTAAAGACAACCAAGAACTACTAGAGCCACTGTACAGAAAAAAACAAACAGTCCTGGCTGGTGTGGCTCAGTCGATTGGGCGCTAGCCTGCGAACTGATGGGTCACTGGTTTGATTCCCAGTCAGAGCACATGCCTGTGTTGTGGGCCATTCCCCCAGGTGGGGATGTGTGAGAGGCATCCACACATTGATGTTTCTCTCCCTCTCTCTCTCTCCCCCTCCCTCTCTCTCCAAAGATAAGTAAATAAAATCTAAAAAACAAATAAACTTTTTAGCCAACCCCAGTACATTAAAATGCATTTGTGATTTGGTGAAAAAATATAATGTTTTATAATATTTCGAGTTACTGAATCACAAAACTTTGCCAAATAATATGTATGAGGCTTCATGGCTTGAAAATGAATAAAAATTAATAAGATGAAGCCAACTAGTTAAATGTACCATTGCATTAAGGTATTTTCATGGCTTGGTTAGTAACAGAGATATTGAATACAATCTTAGGCAGTATTAGAAAGTCTAGAAGTCTTTTAAATGGAGTTAAAGTTAGTTTTGTGGAACTAATTAAGACGAAGAGCAGTATCATTGGTGTTAACAGCAGTTCTCCACACAAGACCCCCATTGGGAGAATTTGGAGCATTTCCTGTGTCAGACCATGGCTCAGACAACAGCATCATTTAGCTAGCAGCTACTGAGTCATACAAGGGACATCACCTCAACATTTCTTAAAAATAAAATGATAGTCGAAGATTACTAAGATGATTTGGTAAACAAATTATGCTACAAATATAACTTGATTAGCAGTTTCACTATATATAGTTTTATTTAACTAGGAATAAAAAGAAATCATTTTGTGCTTTTATTAAATGATTGATTATCTTATGACTGTGCTAACTTTTCCCATTTTTAAAATAGCATGCTGTGTTTGCCAAACATAAATTATTCTTGAAGATTCAAATAATACCTAGGTGCTACTTCCAGTTCTGCTTTTTTGCTAGCTGTGTTGTTTTGGGGGGAGTTATTGGTCACCTCTCAGATTTAATTTCCTCATCTGTTAAATGGGTTTAATGCTATTTTTCCTCCTCACCCACAATATTATCAGAATCAAATAAGATAATAGATATTAAAACAGGCTGAAAACAGTAAGGTTTTATTAAATGACAGAAATATATGTAGTTCCTAATAGCTGCAAAAAGTAATAAAAACAGTAATAAAAATATCTAACACAGGTCACAAGCATGAGAAAAATAGTTTGTAAAAGCAAACACTCAAATTAACTCAATTCATCAAACATGAGAAAGTCTCCTCTCTGCCACTCTGAGAGTAGACTCATTTCTTAAGCTCCTAGGGAGACTGGGTTGGTTTCTTCTTCCTGGTGTACATGGTCATGCCAGGTGCTGGAACCCTCAATAAAGGTCTTGGCATATTAGCAGTTAGGACCTGAGCTGAGCCTTCACTTTGCATTCCTGGCTTGGCCCTTGGGCACTCTGGTGATCATCATAACAAGAACACCTCCAGGTAGCCATTGCCCTTTCAGGAGGGTTCCAAAGTGAGATAAAGGGAGCAGATCTGAACCTGCCCTGTAGCCTAGAGCCTCATCCAGATGGCCTTCAGAGCAGCCAGCCAGGCAGCAGCTGGAGGAGGAAGAAAAGAAATGCCTGTCTTTTAAGCCACTGTGTTTCTGGGGTGGTTGGTGTACAGGATCACTCAGCAACAGCAAACAGAGCCCCCAGGTGCCAGCGTCCAGTGCTTGGCTTAGTTGTCTTGGTTAAAAGTTTCTGTGTCATGTGTTGCTTCTCTCTGCTATTCTCTTCCTATTCTTCAGGTGACACAAATGTCCTTCTTTGAGGAACAGTTGGTACCCAACTCTACAATGTTTGGATGGAGATGCCAAACATGAACTTCTCGTGTGCCCCATGGCCCAGGCTGGTCCAAACAGCATCCAAGGCCTCTGCCACATAAAGAGCCTAAGAGATCGACACAGAGACCAAACCAAGTAGAAACAGGAGAAAGAGTGAAGGCTCCAGCAGCTGCCCCAAGACTGTGGGTGGCCCTTCTTTCACTCTCTGAGTTGCCCTTTTCAGACCAAATTTGCTGTAGGAAGAATAGTCATTCTACACAGTTCAAGCAGAAAACGATTTAACCCAGAGAGTGAGGTGCTCAGAGTCATTGGAAGGGCTGAAGTAAGGGTTGCCTGGATGGTTCCATGACTGCTCCCCAAAACCCTCACTGAGACTGAGGAGGGTCCTGCTGGGTCACAGGAAGAGCAAGAGAGAATCCTACTTCTTAACCAGGCCCCCAGGCCTCTGGCCAAACCACCATTTGCATCCAGAACCCTTGCAACAGATTGCTTACAGAGATGTGGTTCAGTTTTCTAGCCTCTCCAATTAGAAGGAGGGCAGTTTTAGGGTCCCATGAGGGTGTTTCTGACCCTTGTTGGTTCAAGAACTGTCCAAATAACTTTAAATTTTTGAATATTTTTCTTTTTTTAATAACTTTTTTATTAATTAGTTGATTTGAGAGAGAGTGAGAAACAATGATTTGTTGTTCCACTTATTTATGCATGCATTGGTTTCTTCTGGTACATGCCCTGATTGGGGATTGAACCTACAACCTTAACATATCAGGACAATGCTCTAACCAACTGAGCTACATGGCCAGGGCTCAGGAATATTTTTATCATTACAAAATACTTCTGTGGTTTAAAGATGGTTGTATTGCATTTTCAAAATAATAGTTAAGATCGACACTATCTTGATTATACTACACATGAGGAAGCCTAGAATTTAGATTTTAATTTCCTTTCTCAAAGTCCCACCAGTGCTGGCCTCAATTCACCTCTCCTTAGACCTTAAGTGCTGATAGATGCTGTTCCAGTAGGTCCAAACACAGAACCTGGAAAGAAGCTTGGCACATAGCAGGCATCCATCAGTGCTTGGAAAGAAAACACCCTTTACCTAAGGGAAAAGGAAGATGTAACAGAAATTCAATATATAATCTTCAAAATATCTGATCCATTTATTTACCCATTTCTTCATGAAAAGAACAAATTAAAACACAGTAAATTGATTCGGACCCTGACTTGTGGGGTCCGCCACATTGTGGATGAGGCACGAGAAATTCACAGCATGGCTTTTCTCTCAAGAGGTGAAAAAAGCCTCGGCCCTTGCCATGACTGGTCTTTATTTCTTTTCTGGGCACATTACATGATGGTCCTCATGTACTATGCACAGGTTCACTTTAGGTGGTTACCTTTTACAGAAAACAAAGGAGCCAATGCTGCTAATCACATCACAGAAGAGGGAGATTTGCAAATGCAAAGGGAAAAGTGGTTGATCTGGTTACACTCCATACTGGGGAGTTTTAGCTTGGATTTTAGGAAGTTACAGTAAGCACTTGCTGTCTCAATTCAGAGTGAGGGAGTTTTAGCAAAAGCAAGTCTCATAGCAGTCTAGGTACAATGCAGGCCTGATTCCCCACGGGAGAACCTACCCATGGGTGTGGGTCCTGTGCATCTCCGAGTGGGAGCTGGGCCCATGCCATGCAGTACTGTCTCCTATAGTAAATCTGACACAGACATACCATATTTTTCTTTTCTTCTATAGAAAACAGGTATTATGAGTTCTGTCAATAAAGTATCCAGACATGCAACATGAGAAATAGAGACATTTATTTAAGAAGATACAAGACATGAGAAACATTGTCCATGGGACAATGACACCCCAGTCCCCTTCAAAGTAGGCACCTTGGGACCTCACACAGTTCTCCCAGTCACCATCATCTGCCTTGTAGTATTTTCCTGAATCTCATCGATGGTCTAAAATCTCTTCCCTTGCAAAGATGACGTTAGTTTTGGGAAAAGCCAGAAGTCATAGGGTGCCAAATCTGGGATGTAAAGGGGCTGAATCACCTGGGTAATTTGATGTTTCACAAAAAAACTCTGCGCAAGACATTATGCATGAGTGGGCATGTTGTTGTGATGAAGCTGCCAATCATCAGTTGCCTATAGCTGGGGCCCTCTGAATCATCCAAATAGTTTCCTCGGAGGAATGTTCAAGCTAAATGCAAAATTTGATGAAGATTCATTGCTATTGCTTTCTCAGTCATTTTGAATGCAGTGGCCACACAGTTCACATGCTCAGTCCATGGTGTCTACTACCCTCACTAACTAGTCCAGTGAAGTTACTGTTCACATGTGCACATTCCAGTCCACTCTCCCTGGCTGCCAGGTTACATCAATGTCACCCAAACTACCCTCATTATATTAACAATGGCTGGACTTTTTCTGGACAGATCCTGTACTGTTAACATTTAAGAAATGCTTCTACATGAAGCTGGGTGATGGATACATGGAGTTCATTAAGCTAGTCTCTAATCTGTATTTGTTTAAAATTTTCTGGAATAAAAGTAGAGTTTTACTAATTGATTTTTTTTAAATGCTTCCTCCTGCCCAGGACACTGTGAATGAAACAAGCCCATCCTCTAACCACAAATCTAATGGCAGCCCTGCCAACGCTTGGCTGCCTGACTGCTCCAAGCTTAGCTTTCAGTCAAGACCACCACAGGGACACCCAGGTCTTATTGTTACCAGGTGAAGTCCCAGGCTTTCTTTGGGTGCCTCTCCTCTGCAGAGCATTTGCTATGCCCTCTCTCCTGGTGGACTGAGGTCAGCAGCTGACCAAAGTGTCTGGCAGATTGTGCTCCCTGCTGGAGCCTGACGCCCAGACCCCGGCAATGGCAGGGCAAGCTAAGCTCATTCTAGAAATAGAAAATGAATCAAAGGCACACATATCACCCCAAACTATGATGTGTAAAAGCCTTTCTTGTTCCTTTTGATATCCTAATGCCACATTTCCAGTGTCCCTAGAACAACAATCAGGAGCAGGGTTTGGCGTCCTCAGCTGTCAGGGTGTCACCCACCTGCTGTGGCATTCCTTGGGCCTGTTGCTGCCTGCCAGGCTTGGTCTGGAGGGCAGATGGGCACATAAAAATAGTCAAGAGCCCTTGAGGTGCCACTTCTCCAGCTGTTCTGTTGAGCAGAAGCCAGATGAGAAGGTGGAGAAGTCGTGGTGTCTGTCAGGGCCTTGGAGAGGAGGCCAGCTGTTCAGTGTGGCTCCCCGGTGGGATAAGCATTGGACAAAATGGTTGGTTTTTCCAGTTTCATCAGTTTCCAATCAATTCTATTGCAGCTAAAAAGTTCTGTTGCACTGTGCTAATATAAACACAGCCTCAGGGCTTGAGGGTCCTGTTTCTTGTTTAAGAAGTTGGGGTCATGACAACGGGGATTTACTAACCAGTTTCATTTGAGCAAGATGAATAAGATTTGCTGTGGAACATTGTACTATATTATTGTAAGAATAATATAGTATACACTTTGTTAAGAGAATAGATTTCATGTTGAGTGTTTTTACCACAATATGATAACATTTTTAAAAAGAAAAAGCTAGAGTCTGGATACGTGGCCAGGACAAGTTACTTGGCCTGTCTCAGATGTGGTTTCCTCATCTGTAAAAGTGTGAATAGTACCTGCTGTGGAAATGAGATGCCTGGGAGAAGGCAGCAGCTCCCTTCCTGGAGCACTGTGGACACCCAGCGCCAGATTGCTTTGTTTCTGCCTGATTGAACGAATGAGCCATGTAGCATATATTTGGCAGCTCTTCACAAATATGCTTAAGCAGGGAAGGGCAAAGGGATTGAGGGATGAGCTGTTCGGGTGGGTGGGGAGAGATGTTTTCTGAATCACTGAGCCAGCTGAGAACTGAGGGAGTGGCTGCCACGAAATTCCTGAGAACAGCTGAGACAGCTGGGGGAGGGGGGGCTCTCAGCTTGAACTGAGTTCAACTCTCTAAATAGCTATAATTTTACTACAGAAAAGAAATATTAAGAACTTTGCATTTCTTTGGTCTGGCAGTGTGTGATTTGCTGACATCTTGAACTACATTATCACAGTTGCTTTCCTAGCAACCCTGTTAGGCAGAGAGAGTGCCCACTGACCCCAGAGGCTCTGGGCTTGTCAAAGGGAAGGAAGAGATGGGACTGCCCCCTGGCCTTCCCACCATGCCCTACTGCCCCTGCAATGGAACATTCAAGGTCACGTCTACAACTAACACTAAACTAGTTCCTCGCTAGACCAGCAGGGAATGACAAGAAAAGAAATTCGGGCAAATAGCTGGTTGACTATAGCTGTGAACTATTCTGACTATTTTAAAAACACCATCTGAATTTCTACCTTACTTTGAGAAAGCTGTCGTGTAGGAAGGCATTAAGAAATTTTTCTTTGTTTTGTCATAATATTCTGGGCCCTCCTTTCGGAGAGGAAAGTTCTTCTGCACCGCAAATTTTCTTCCACTCTACTTTCTTCATTCTCAGTCATTTACTAGGTACATTTGTATAGTATGTAATGTGCTGCATATTAATGGACAATGTACAGGAAGTGTAGTCTCTAACCTTAGGGCTTTATAATCTAATCCAGAAGGTAATATTCCTAAATATGGCACACCTGGACAATCTGATCGTGGGGGACACTTAGTGAGGCCATGGTCATGTGGTTGGTGCAGACATACAGGGGCAGACAACAAGCTCAGTGTTGACACACCTGTATGGTGATGTCATGTCCAACTAAAGTCTGGGACCAGAAAATTTCTCTATTACATACACATACAAACAAGTACCTTTCAAATCACATAATCATGTAGATCGATTTCTATTTTGCTTAAGGTAGGTTTAACATTTTACAACCCAGTAGCTTCAAAAAAAAGGGGGGGTCTCCTACACTCTTGGACTCAGAGGTGCAGTACACACTGGTACACACACTGAGCCATATGTGTCAAATGCTGCTCTGTGTCAGACACCAAAGGAAAAACTCCAGATACTCAATACATAACCTGCCCAACAACCCTGCAGGATTGGTGTTCTATCCACCTTGTCCCCTGCAGCAGAGCTGAAATTAAGCCCACCCTGTCTGACCTCAGAGCTCCATAAGGCAGTGTTCCAGCTACTTCCAGCTACTTAGTAGGATAGTTCTGTGCTCTAATGTCCCAAAGAGAGGACACTGCCAAAATCACATAGAAAGGGACAGAGAACACTTTGTAAATGAAACTGCCAGGGATGGTCCCTTGGAAGAGGAGGGCAGGTAAGGTGGCCCTGTGGAGTGTAGAGCAGTATTAGTGAGTTTCTATTACACCAGGGCAGTGCCATGAGGCAGACCTGGGCAGAGCTAGTTGGGTCATCTGTCCCTTCCTCTGTGAAACCCTGGGTTTCCCAGGGGCCACCTCCACCTCTCTAATCTCTTCACCTCTAACCAGAGCCAGGGCCCATACCTTTGTCCAGAACTCAGGCCCCCTGCCAGCAGTGCCTGGAAAGCCTCTCCTCTCTGAGGGAGGGACAAAGGCTAGTTCTCCTTCTCGAAGAATTCCAGGCACCCAGAGATGGGGGGAGGAGGTTTAGGGGCAAGGTGAGGATTATCCTCCTCCATACTAAGTGATTCTCATCCTCTAGTTGCCTTGAACTCTGTCCCGCACTGATCCTCTCGCCATTCCTCTTTCTGGAAAGAGGACTGACAACATGTGTCACAATCCTTTTACTCCAACCATTTGACCCAGTAATTCCACTTCTAGGAACTAACCTTCACTTCTAAATTCAAATAATATTTTATGCACAAAGATGTTTATTGAAGCATTATTGATAATAGTGGTAAATAGGAAGCAACCTAAATGGCCAAACATACTAGAATATGTTAGAAAGTGATGGGCAGTCATTAAAAATGTCTTTTATGAAGCACCACACTACTAATGCAAAGTTATGTTTAAAAAGAGCATTGTTTTAAAGTATACTGCAACATGCACCTAATTTTTAATTCTTTTTTAAATTTTTCATTTATTTTATTTCTAGAGAGAATGGAAAAGAGGGGGAAAGAGAAGGAGAGAAACATCAAAGTGTGAGAGAAACATCAACTGGTTGCCTCTCATACACATCCCAACAGGGGACCAAGTCGGCAACCCAGGCATTTACCCTGACTGGGAGTTGAACCAGCAACCTATCAGTTTGTGGGACGATGCTCAACCAACTAAGCCAGAGAGGTCAGGTTTGTACCTAGTAAAGTTTAAGAAAACTAGCTGTAGAATAAAAGACTGGTAGGAAAAGTATCCCATGCTAAATAATTAATGGTGTTTGAGGGGTTGGATTTTGCTTTTTGTTGCCTTTCACGGTTCTCAACTTTTGTGAAGCTTGTTCATGACTCCCCATCCCTTTTTAAAAATTGTGGTTAAGCCCTGGCTGGTGTGCTCAATGGCTTGAGCGCTGGCCTGTGAATGAAAAGGTCTTTTGTTTGATTCCTGGTCAGACTACATGTCTGGGTTGCAAGCCAGTCCCCTGGTTAGGAATGTTGGATAGGCAACCAGTCAATGTTTCTTTCACACAGATGGATGTTTCTCTCCCTCCATGCCCCTCTCTCTAAAGAATAAATAAAATCTTTTTTTTTAAATGTGGTTAAAAAGCAAGTAATGTAAAAAGTACCACCTTAACCATTTTTAAGTGTACAGTTCAGTAGGGTTCAGTATATTCACATTGTTGTGCAACAGATCTCCAGAACGTTTTATCTTGCAAAACTTACTTGTTTCTAATGGAAAAATAATATAAAGACTATTTTTTAAAATTATAAACTGCCCAAGAATAGTCCTGAAAGTTGCCTTGCTTCAACAGGTACTTTAAAAAAATTTCAAGTATATTTTATTGATTATGAAAATACAGTTGTCCCATTTTTTCCCCTTATTCCCCCACCTCCCTCCAGCATTCCCCCGACCCCCTTAGTTCATGTCCATGGGTCGTACATATAAGTTCTTTGGATTCTACATTTCCTATATGATTTTTAACCTCCCCTATTTTGTACCTACCATTTACGCTTCTTATTCCCTGTATTTTTCCCCCTATGATCTTCCCTATCCCTCCCTACTCATAACCCTCCATTCCTGTTATTCTGTTCCTGTTCTAGTTGTTTGCTTAGTTTGTTTTTCTTTTTTAGGTTCAGTTGTTGATAGTTGTGAGTTTGTCATTTTATTGTTCGTAGTTTTGATTTTCTTTTTCTTAGATAAGTCCCTTTAACATTTCATATAACAAGGTTTTGGTGATGATAAACTCTTTGAACTTGACTTTATCTGGGAAGAACTTTATCCGCCTTTCCATTTTATTTTTTTAAATATATTTTATTGATTATGCTATTACACTTGTCCCAATCCCCCTTTCCTTTATTCCCCTCCATGCTGCACACCCCCTCCCACCCACATTCCCCCAATTTAGTTCATGTCCATGGGTCATACATATAAGTTCTTTGGCTTCTCCATTTCCTATACTATTCTTAACTTCACCCTGTCTATTTTCTACCTACCATTTATGCTACTTATTCTCTGTATCTTTTCCCCCCTCTCCTCCTCCCACTCCCCTGCTGATAACTCTCCATGTGATCTCCATTTCTGTGGTTCTGTTCCTGTTCTATTTGCTTGCTTAGTTTGTTTTTGTCTTTGTTTTAGGTGTGGTTGTTAATAACTATGAGTTTGCTGTCATTTTATTGTTCCTATTTTTCATCTTCTTTTTCACAGATAAATCCCTTTAACATTTCATATAATAAGGGCTTGGTGATGATGAACTCCTTTAACTTGACCTTATCTGAGAAGCACTTGATCTGCCCTTCCATTATAAATGATAGTTTTGCTGGATAGAAATCTTGGTTGTAGGTCCTTGCCTTACATGACTTGGAATACTTCTTTCCAGCCCCTTCTTGCCTGCAAGGTCTCTTTTGAGAAATCAGCTGACAGTCTGATGGGAACTCCTTTGTAGGTGACTGTCTCCTTATCTCTTGCTGCTTCTAAGATTCTCTCCTTATCTTTAATCTTGGGTGTTGTAATTATGATATGCCTTTGTGTGTTCCTTCTTGGGTCCAACTTCTTTGGGACTCTCTGAGCTTCCTAGACTTCTCAGAAGTCTATTTCCTCTGTCAGATTGGGAAAGTTCTCCTTCATTATTTGTTCAAATAAGTTTTCAATTTGTTGCTCTTTCTCTTCTTCTTCTGGTACCCCTATGATTCGGATGTTTGAACATTTAAAGATGTCCTGTAGGTTCCAAAGCCTCTCCTCATTTTTTTTTTTTTTTTTTTTTTTTTTTTTTTTTTTTTTTTTTTTTTTTTTTTTTTTTTTTTTTTTTTTTTACTTCTTGTTTCTTCATTCTGTTCTGGTTGAATGTTTCTTTCTTCTTTCTGGTCCACACCATTGATTTGAGTCCCAGTTTCTTTCCCATCGGTGTTGGTTCCCTGTACATTTTCCTTTACTTCACTTAGCATTGCCTTCATTTTTTCATCTAATTTGTGACCATATTCAACTAATTCTGTGTGCATCCTGATTACCAGTGTTTTGAACTATGCATCTGATAGGCTGGCTATCTCTTTGTTGCTTAGTTGTTTTTGTTCTGGGGCTTTGATCTGTTCTTTCATTTGGGCCATTTTTTTTGTCTCATCCCACCTGCTATGTAGTAAGGGGCAGAGCCTTAAGTATTCACCAGGATGGGGCAACCCACATGGCTGCGTTGTGACGCTGTATGTTGGGGAAGGGTCCGAGAGGGAACAATGCTGCTAGATCTGCTCTCTGCCAGTTTTCAGTCACTTCCCCTGCTACCCACAAGCAAATTGGGCCCTTCTGGTGCTGATTTCCAGGTGGGTGGGTTTGTGTACATTCTAGGACCCTGTGGGTCTCTCCAGTGAACTCTCCTGTGAGGCTGGAAGTTCTTCCACTGCCACCTCAACCCCCACAGGTGTTTTCAATCAAAGGTTTGAGGCTTTATTTCCTGGTAGTGAAACTCTGGGTTGTGCAGTCTATCTTGCTCCCCAGTTGTTCCTCCCCGTTTATCTGCATGTGAATGTGGGACCACCCACTCTATCAGCTGCCACTTGTGGGGTCCACCATCTGCTACCTTACCAGCCGGCCACTACCTTGCCCGCCCCAGTCCTTGAGCCACCACCTTGCCAGGAGTCCTATCCACCCAGCCACCTGTCTCTGCCCCTTGTACTGGTCTGGTTGAATGTTTCTTCTTTAACTCCTTGGTTGTCAGACTTCCATACAGTTTGATTTTCTGTCAGTTCTGTTTTTTTTGTTGTTGTTGTTTTAAAATTGCTGTTATCCTTTTTTTGGTTGTGCAAGGAGGCACAGTGTGTCTACCTATGTCTCCATCTTGGCCAGAAGTCTGTCCTTCTATTCTAAATGATAGCTTTGCTGGAGAGAGTAATCTTGGTTGTAGGTCCTTGCCTTTCATGACTTGGAATACTTCTTTCCAGCCCTCTCTTGCCTGTCAGGTTTCTTTTGAGAAGTCTTATGAGCATTCCTTTGTAGGAAACTCTCTCCTTTTCTCTTGTTGCTTTTAAGATTCTTTCCTTATCTTTAATCTTGGGTAATTTAACTATTATGTGTCTTGGTTTGCTCCTCCTTGAATCCAGCTTCTTTGGGACTCTCTGAACTTCCTGGACTTGCATGTCTATTTTCTTCTCCATTTGGAGTTTTCCTTTTTATTTTCTCAAATAAATCTTTAATTCCTTGCTCTTACTCTTCTCCTTCTGGTACCCCTATGATTCAGATGTCGGAACATTTAAAATTGTCCCAGAAGTTCCTAAGCCTCTCCTCATTTTTTTGAATTCTTGTTTCTTTGTTCTGTTCCAGTTTAATGTTTATTTCTTTTTTCTAGCCTGAATCATTTATTTGAGTCCCAGTTTCCTTCCCTTCGCTGTTGGTCCCCTGTATATTTATCTTTATTTCACTTTGTCTAGCCTTCACTCCTTCCATTATTGTGTGTCCATACTCAATCATTTCTATGAGCGTCCTGATTATCAGTGTTTTGATCTCTGCATCTGATAGGTTGGCTATCTTCTCATTGCTTACTTCTTTTTCTGGAGTTTTGATCTGTTCTTTCATTTGGGCCGTATTTCTTTGTCTCAGCATACCTGTTATGTTGTAAGGTGTGGAGCCTTAGGTATTTGCCAGGGTGGGGCAACCCATGTGGCTCCGTCGTGGCACTGTATGTAGGGGAGGAGTCAGAGAGGGGACAATGCTGCTTATTTGGCTCTCACGAGACTTCCAGTCATTTCTGTCACTACTCACAAGCAAATTGGGCCCTTCTGGTGCTGGTTCCCAGGAGGATGGGTTTGTGTATGTTCTAGGACCTTGGAGGTCTCTCCAAGGAACTCCCACCCCTGTAGCCCCCAGAAATCTTTACAGCTAGAACTTTTGAAGCTTTATTTCCCTGCACTGTAATCCTGGGTTGTGCAATCTGTCTCGCTCCACAGTTGTTCCTTCTGGTTTATCCACATGTGAATATGGGACTCCTTGGTCTGCCAGCCAGCACCTAGGCCCACATCCTCTCCACCCTGACTGCATGCCTCCACTATCAGTCTGGATGAATATTTCTTCTTTAACTCCTTTGTCGTCAGACTTCCATACAGTTTGATTTTCTGGAAGTTATGGTTGTTTTTTGTTTTTAAACAAACAATTGCTTTCTTTCTTTTGGTTGTGTGAGGAGGCACAATGTGTCTACCTATGCCTCCATCTTGGCTGGAAGTCTGCTTCAGCTGGTTTTAAAAATCCCAAGCTGAAAACCTCTCTCTTTACCTCCTCTTCCCTTCATCCTAAGTCACCTGGTGGGGATAAACCAGAGCCTGTTCTCTCTGGGAGGCCCCTTCATCCCATATGGGTCTCCACCCCACTCCCACCCTACCCTAGTGTGGCTCTCCACCCCTCCACAGCTCCTGGGATGATTGCTGCTGTGTTGGCCTCCAGTCCTGCACACCATGCGGTGTATGTGTTCAAGATAAGGGGCCAGGGTGAGGGAAAGTGGAGGTGGAAATTCCCATGAGCATGACCAGGGAGCTTCTGGGAAAGCTTTGGACCTTTGGGCTGGAGGGTACTCACATTTGGTCTACTCACCCCTCTCATGTTTCAGAGGAAGAAATTGAGGTGAGAGGTCACAAAGCTTGCTAAGGGTTCATCAGGGACTAGATTCTTGGGTGCCATCGTGTCATTCAGCACCTCTACAACATGTGTTCTATTGCGCACAGTATCAGGGAAAATGGTCAATGTTGGAGCTGATTCCATGACTGAGAAAATAAATGAAGGGTTAGGTTGGACTGGGAAAGGCCATTTGATTACAGCTATGTAGGAGACATGCTGCACATTTTTGCCTCATTCCTATACAAAAAGGTAAGAATTTTGTTATGATCAGATAGATGTCAAATAATATTTGTTATAAATTTGATTTATACACTCAGCACTATGTATATGATGAGGAGAAAATTCTGAGATGTCTTAAATTAAATTATAGCAAGCCAGAGGGTAAAAGAAAGAGGCATAAAAGGGGTTAGATGAAAACAAACTTTCACCTATGCTCAAGGTTTTTCTGGCTGGTCTAATAATCAAATAGACATGAGACAGATTAGCGAGAGAAAACAATCAAGTGTAATGCATACATGAGGGAGTAAGAGACCACACATGCAGGAGTGGTCCAGAGCTAGAGAAGGGGTTGAGGTGTATAAGGCATTCTGAGATAGGGATGAGGTAAGGCACCTTAGGGGCTTTGAAGGGTCATTGAAGGCAGAGCACATGTTCAGAAATTAGTAGCTTGTCCTGCCACACAGACGGGTAAAAAATTATTTCTGGTAATAGCTCTTCTATGAGACAGGTTGCTAATTTAAATTCTGCTAGACAGCCAAGAGGGGAGTAGAATTTCCTTTTCAGCCTACAGGGTCTCAATTGCCCCCAGCTCAAAATCTGCATACCACTGGGGCACACTTGGGGTGGCTCATTCTAAACCTCTAATGAAGTTAATTAGTTAACAACCGAAGTGCAAAAACCAACAAAAGACTGCTGTATGTTGGAATTATTATTATTTTTTTATCCTTACCCAAGGACATTTTTTTTCATTGGAGAGAGAGAGAGAGAGAGAGAGAGATGTGAGAGAGAAACAACTATTGTTTGCCTTCTTGAATGTGCCCTGCCCTGTCTGGGGAAAACCCGTAACATGGGTTTATGCCCTGACTGGGAACTGAATCTGCATCCTTTGGTCCATGGGAGGATGCTGTAACAAATCAAGCCACACCAGCCAGGGCTGTTGGAATTATTAAATTAACTTTTTCCAGGTGATTTCTGAGATTATCTAAAAACAGACTAGCCTGGTGCCATCAAAGCCCTGAAGCCTCAGCTTCTTATTTACACATGAGCTTTAGGAACTCTGCTGCAGACTTTACTGGCCTATCCCAGAATGAGCCCCCTTCTCCTTCTCCCATCCCCTTGTCTATAGCAAATGTACATCCTTTCAGAACAGCTTACACCTTCTCCCCCATTTGATGTATAAAAATGCTTGCATGGCCAAGATGGAGGCATAGATAGATACACTGTGCCTCTGTGCACAACTAAAAGGACAACAACAAATTTAAAAACAAAAAACAACCAGAACTGACAGAAAATTGAACTGTATGGAAGTCTGACAACCAAGGAGTTAAAGAAGAAACATTCACCCAGACTGGTAGGAGGGGCGGAGACTTGCAACCAGACTGAAAGGACTTGCAGCAAGGCAGTGGCCAGAGGACCCAGTGGTCCCACATTTGCATGTGGATGAACCAGGAGGAATAACTGGGGAGTAAGACAGATCACGCGACCCAAAGTTCCATTGTGGGGAAAGAAAGCTTCAAAACCTCTGACTGAAAAAACCTGTGGGTGTTGCAACAGCATGAGAAACCCCCAGCCTCACAGGAGAATTCATTGGAGAGACCCGCAGGGTCCTAGAATGTACACAAAACCATGCACCTGGGAATCAGCACCAGAAGGGCCCAATTTGCTTGTGGGTAACAGGGGTAAGTAAGAAGGGCAAGAGCTGAGCAAGCAGCATTATTCCCTCTCGGACCCCCTTCCCCCGCCATAAACAGTGTCACAACACAGCTATATGGGTTGCCCCACCCTGGCAAACACCTAAGGCTCTGACCCTTACAATGTAACAGGCATGAGGAGACAAAAAATATGGCTCAAATGAAAGAACAGATCAAAGCTCCAGAAAAAAATACAAACAAGCAATGAAAAGATAGCCAAAATAGACAGACGCAGAGTTCGAGACACTGGTAATCAGGATGCTCACAGAAATGGTTCAGTATAGTCAAAAAATAGAGGAAAATGTGAAGGCTATAAAAAGTGAAATAAAGATAAATATACAGGGAACCAACAGTGAAGGGAAGGAAACTGGGACTCAAATTAACTATTTGGAGCAGAAAGAAGAAATAAGCATTCAACCAAAACACAATGAAGAAAAAAAATTTTTAAAATGAGGAGAGGCTTAGGAACCACCAGGACAACTTTAAACATTGCAACATCTGAATCACAGGGGTGCCAGAAAGAGAAGAGTAAGAGCAAGGAATTGAAATTTTATTTGAGAAAATAATGGAGAACTTCCCCAGTCTGGAGAAGGAAATAGACATGCAAGTCCATGAAGTTTAGAGAGTCCCAAGAAGTTGGACCCAAGGAAGCATACACCAAAGCACATCATAACTACATTACCCAAAATTAAAGATAAGGAGAGAATCTTAAAAGCAGCAAGAGAAAAGGAGTTTCCTACAAAGGAATGCCCAGAAGACTATCTATCAGCTGATTTCTCAAAAGAAATCATACAGGCAAGAGGGGGCTGGAAAGAAGTATTCCAAGTCATGAAAGGCAAGGACCTACAGCCAAGATTACTCTCTCCAGCAAAGCTTTCATTTAGAATGGAAGGGCAGATAAAATGCCCCCCAGATAAGGTCAAGTTCAAGGAGTTCATCGTCACCAAAACCTTGTTATATGAAATGGTAAAGGGACTTATCTAAGAAAAAGAAAATCAAAACTATGAACAGTAAAGTGACAATAAACTCACAACTATCAACAACTGAACCTAAAAAACAAAAACAAACTAGGCAAACAACTAGGAGAAGAACAGAATGACAGAAATGGAGATCACATGGAGGGTTATCAGTAGGGAAGGGAAGGGAGGAGAATAGGGGAAAAGGTACAGGGAATAGGAAGCATAAATGGTAGGTACAAAATAGACAGGGGGAGGATAATAGTATAGGAAATGTAGAAGCCAGAGAACTTATATGTATGACCCATGGACATAAACTAAGGGGTGGGGGGAATGCTTGAGAGAGGTGGGTGCAGGGTGGAGTTGAATAAAGGGGGAAAATTGGGACAACTGTAATGGCATCATCAATAAAATATTTTTTAAAAAATCACTTGCAAAACCCAGGAGGACAGACATGTCATCCTTTCTACCTGGCCCTGGGGCTGGTTGTTTAGACTCCATGGCCCATGATGGGTCTTCTTTTGTGCTAGCAATGGCCTAATAAGCCTTTTTATTTAAAAAAAAAAAAAAAGAAAGAAAGAAAAGAAAAAGAAAAACTTTTGGCAGTGGAAGCTAAAATTTCATTTAACACATGAGTGTTTACTTTTCACTACTTTCATTAAAATAGAGGATATGGACAATCAGGTTGCATTCTAGGTCAGCTAGTTTTTGTTTAAGTCAGAGCCAGTGTTGATTAGTCACAGGATGTGAGAGCTACTTGGGAATTTAAAGATCACATTTTCTTACTCACTGGCTAATGAGGAAACTGATTTTATCTAAACCTACAGCTTCCAGGATGCAGGGTTAAGAGTCACAGTTAGCTTTCCGATTCATTTCCCCTGTAGAAAAAAAAAACAAGTTGCAGGCAGCCACACTCCACATGGGCATGCCAGGGGTTTAGAAAATCTGTAACAACAAAAATATTTTCTGATAATACTGCCCAAATCTGTCAAGCAGGATCATTATTTTCCCCCAATTCTACATGAAAGCAGCCCAAAGGGGAGCAGGATTAGCTATGCCCCATCACCTGACAGTGAGCACTGTCCAAATGAACCCAAACATGGAAACTCAGATGGGGTGTGGTAAAGGCTGCCTGCAGGAGTCGAGCTCAGTGTCCTCAGTTCTTAGGCCCTTTGGTTATTCATCTGCCTTCAGGTAGGCAGTGTAGCAGCTTAATTTCTACAGGTGTTCAGCTAATGTTGGCAGGGTTGAATTAGATCCAAAGGCTGGACTCACAACCCCCAGCAAACATCATGAGGGCACCTCAGAGCTCAAGAATGAATAGAGATTCATATTTTCCTCTTTACACTTGGGCTCATAATGGTTCCAAAAGACTGTGCTCTGTTTCCAGAAACCTCCGATGTTGGGGACCACTGTGGGGGCCACCCTGCCCGGTCTCAGGAAGCTGTGACCCCCTGTGACTTAGGCTGAGTGAGAAACCTCCGAATCAGGAGCCACTAAGGAGACAAAACTTATTCCCCTGGCATGAACGCTACCTGTTTGTTCTGTGCCTGGCCTTTAATGCTAGATCAGTTACCAATGACGGGTAACAATTCTCTAGGATAGAGAATGGACCTAAGACAGGGGCTGATCTCATAAAGGCCTCTGTGGAATAAGTCTCACGAGACTGTGGAAATAAATGAAGGGGCTGTGGAGAGGAAGGGGTGATTGGAAAGGAAGGGGTGATCGGCATCTACCCCTGCCCCCTCTTAGCCTGAGTCTTTGTACTCAGATGTGAGAAATCCTAGTCTCCTTGCAGCCAGAGTCTCCAGCGCTTAGCAAATAGCCAAAGGGGCCAGCTGAGACCGGAGACAGTGGACCCCCGGGGTAATCAGGCCTGGGACAAAGAATATGCAAGATCCTGTGAGATCTGTTTGCTGGAGGATGTTATTAACTTGGGATTTAAAGGCACAGTCAGGAAACCTTTGAAACCTGTAGTCTTTTCATATGATAAAACTCCAGTCTCTGCCTGGAATCACAACAGCAACTCTGTTAACATCCTTGTAAGATACGTGTCCCCTTTGATCCCTTCTGCCAGACTGTCAATCCACAATCTGTGACTGCTTTCTGAATACGAACCCATGGAGACAAAGGATGAGGCTTTTCCCCTTAGGAGGGTAGCCCAGAGCGGCTCAAAGAATTGGAGAGTGAGCGCTCTGTCTCTGACTTCCACTCAGAAAACTGTTTCTGTGCATGATTATTTCTAGTATGTTTAAGCGTGTTCATAGCCGGGAAAGGCACGGGTTCTGCACACAACAGCAAGTGATTAAAGAGAGGTTTGAAGATTGCTATAGTTAGTCAGACAGCCGGGTGATTTAAGCGAGGTAGAAAAATCGCTACACTCCAACCTTTGGAAGTCCTCCCCAGAAGTCTTTCTTCTCCCATGGAGACACTGTCTCTCAGCCACCTGACACTGTTTACTCATCTGTCCTTTCTCTGTCTACAGTAAAGGGAGGAGGCCGCCCCCATGCTTTGGCAGCAGCTTCTTACCTACAGAACCTGGAGGCTGTTGCCAGGCTGTGTGTCCTCCACTCACTGAGTCACATCATTGGAGTTCATTCCCACCACCATCATTTGATTTCAGTTTTCAAACCTATAAGAAAGTTAAAAGAATAACAATAATAAAATGAGCACCTATACCCTTCATCTAGAATCACCTATTGCTGACATTTTTCCACTTTTGCTTCCTGTTTTTCTTTGTACACACAACCACACGCCACCCCCCCCCCACACACACACCCTTTTTTATGGAGCATTTGACAGCATGCTGCACACACTATGACACTTTGGTGTGTATCTCCTACATGATCACAGCATCATTATCACAACTTAAAAAATCAATTAGATATCATTTAATTTCCCCAATTATCCTCAAAATGCCTGTTAAAGAATTTTTTTAAGTGATCCAGTCAGAGTTCATGCTTGCTTTGGGTATTTTGTCTTGCTCAAGTGTCTTTTTAAAATCCTGAACTCTGTGAGTTTTCCAGATCTTCCACAATTAGGTTTACACAGAGAGACCAAAATGAGTGGTAGCAGGAAACATGAGGGAAAGACACTACCTTCGTCTCCGGTGGCCTGTCAGCTGCCTCCCCCATCAGATCAGAGAAAAGTTCTCACAGGTGCTGCTTAGACTGCTCCCTCTGAGCCTCCTCTGCAGGGCTATGAAAGGGAGACTGTGCATCTTAAAAGTAAAACCAGAGATGACTCCTGCCCTTTTTTTAAATATATATCCTCACCCAACGATATGCTCATTGATTTTAAAGAGGGGATGAGAGAGAGAGACATCAATTTGTTGCCTCCCTTATAAGCCCTGACCAGGGATCAAACCCACCACCCAGGTATGTGCCCTGACTGAGAATCAAGCCACAACTTCTTTGGTGTATGGGAGACACTCCAACCAACTTAGCCATCCAGCCAGAGCTCCTGCCTTTTTTAAAAATGGGAGTAACTAAAAACTTCATGACCTGTGGGCCTGTAGGGTCAGCCTCCATAAAGCAAAGGGGACTTTCTTGCCTTCCAGGTGCTTCTTGCACCCAGCTGGTAGTGCCAAGGGTAGCCAAAGAAGGTGGTTTTCTGGGGATCTGGAAAGCAAGGAAGTGGGGTGGGGGTCCCCAGACTGAACACATCCTCTTTTCCTCTCCCTCAAAATTCAAATGGTTCACAGCATGTATATGCTGCTTGAATAAAGCTGTAAGAAGTCAATTCAGAGGTTGTGACACCACTAAAAATGGGGCAAACTCAAAGAGCAGATACCAGTGTGTGAACAGAGTGTATAGTAAGGGTAAGATTGTTTTGTGAAACTTTTATTCCAGTTTTGTGTGTGTGCATGCACTAAATTACAAATATATTTGTTATAGTGAGTCAAGTCAAAAAAAGTTTGAAAGTCACCAATAAAAGCTGACTTTCTTAAAAGAGCACTATCTTTTACTTCAGTTCATTTCTTTCTTCTTTTTCCAAACCTTCTGCATCTAGCTATGCTTCCAACTTCCCAGGTCGTACAGCCCCATCAAGTAAAAAAAAAAAAACTATTTTCAATCATTCTTAGAGCAAGCTGTGTCACGTGGTATAAATATTTGACCAGAGAGAAGGAGTCCCTTCTCCATCAGTTCTCTTAACCCACAGACATCTGTCTCTGACAACAGAGTTCAGGACACCATAGCAGTGCAGCAGCAAGACAGTTCAGAATGACGGAGCTACTTGGGTGCTATTCAATAACTATGTTACCTGCAGCGTTGGCTCTCAGATCTCAATTTTAGCAAAGGAAGAATTCAGAGCCAAGAACTCACGAGCAAGAAGGAGTTTATTTAGCATGCAAAATGAAAGCACACTAGAAGAGAAGATTCAAATGGGGTGCTCAGAGAGCTGCTTTGGTCTTTTAGAAAGATGGCAGAAGGAGTGAGCCAGCTGGGCTTCGTGGACTCAGGAAACAAGTCACAGAGGCAGAAAAAAGGGCCCTTAGAGACAGGTTAAGGGGTTAGTCTGGGACAAGCCTCTGCTCCCAACTGCTCCCCTGGTTGTAAGTCTTGTGGAGATGCTTAGGGCTTAGGAGAAAGAAAGCAAAGATACAGACCTGAAGAAAGAAGGTACAGGTGTGCTTCAGAGAGAGAGAGAGAGAGAATGCTCTGGGTCTTTTGTCATAGGGGGTTATCTGTTTTCTAAAGACATGAATTTTAGGGGCAGTCTCAGGGAGGATCTCAATGGAATATTCATCAGCTTTCTAGGTGTGTCCTATAATATACTGATTCATCGAAAAGAGCTTATAGTGTCAGGGTCATGGTCTTTACTGATTGGCTGGTGCTAGGGTAGTAGGTCATTGGTCATTGCAGGTAGTCCTAATGTCAGCCATGGCATTGCTTCATTTGGTTTTGCTGCTTTTCTGGGCCTGGTACTGAAAAACAGCTGAGGCCTAGATGTTATCTCCAGTTTGACCAAATCTCTATCTCTGTGGTCAACAGAGCCAAGGCTTTGTTCCTAAGATTATTTGATGCTGATCAGAACCTCAATGTCCCGAGAGCTTAATGCTTAAGGGAGTGGTCATGCAAGGGAGGAGGCAGGTGTGTCAGGATGCTGGATGAGGCCAGTTTGAATCAGCTGTCTGTCTGTTTCCCCATTCCACCTGTTAAGGAAGTTTCCTACCTTCTTACTATCCTGTTCAGCCACAGCACCCCTTTCTGCCCACTGAGAAGGCTGGTCCTGCCCAAATGCTCAGCTTAGCCACACTTGGCGGAAGGGCTGTGTGTGCCAGAGTGTAGTGCCTCCAGGCAGACTAAGCAGCTGCTATCATGGGAGTGCCTGAATTGTCATCTCGTAATTCCGTTTTAAAATATACTTCTGTAGTTTTTGCCTTACTTCTCATATAATTTTCATGACAGTAACTCAAAGTAATTACCAACACCCTTCCTGACAAAGAATGCTCCTACAATGAGTCGAGCCCCTGCAGTACTACTGCCACAGCCCTCTTCCTAAAACTCATTCTAGGCTTCTCTGAGTTTCTCTTGTGGATGAAATCCCCCATCTGTTCATGTATGTTGTCCATCTTTTTCACTAAATATTTAATATATTAATCATAGCTATTTTAAAGCCCTTATCTAATAGTTCCAACATCTAGGCCAATGCCTGGGTCTGGTTCTGCTGATTGTTTTATCTCTTTAAAATGGGCTGGGTTTTTTCCTTGACTTTTTGTATAATTTTTGTAGAGAAGAATCGTAGAGACTTAGGGAAATAATATCGGTGCCTGGAATGGCATGCGTCTTCTCTCTTCAAACATTAGTGTGAGTTTGTTAACCTAGTCTGTGGTTGAACTGGTTTGGGTTTTACTGTTGCTATAGTTACCCTCAGGGCACCACAGCTTCAAATCCCTCCAGAAGGGTTTTCTAAAGAGTTTTATTCAGATATAATTCACCTAACATATAATTCACTTACTGAGAGTGTTCAATTCATAGGTTTTCAGCAATTCACAGAGCTGGGCATCCATTCCCACAATCCATTTTAGAACATTTTCATCACCCCAAGAAGGAGTCCCACACACTCCTCTGAGCCATCACCTCCCACTCCTCATCCCCTCCAGACCTGACAACTACTAATCTACTTTCTGCCCTTCACGTAAATGGAATCATGTACTGTGCGCTTTTTGTCTAGCTTCTTTCACTAAGTACACTGTTTGCAGCATTCCTCCACATCGTAGCACATATCTGTCCTTCATTCCCTTTTACTGCAGAATATTGCCTCACTGTGTGAATATATGCTGGCGGGTTTTCTCAGTGGTCCTGCTCCTTCCTCAGCTTTCACGTCTCTGCGTAGCTGTGCCATGGAGAGGGTCTCTCTCCGCGCTTTGGCTTGTTATTTGGTGTTAACCTTGCGGTGGGCCTGGGGGACATTCCCTATTTTCCTGGTCAGTCCCATGAGCCTGGGCCTCTTGGACCATTGATGGCAGTTTCACAGAACCCAGCCCCTCCTTCCCAAGACAGTTAAACTCTGCCTAGACCTGTGGGGGTCCTGCCCTCCCGCAAAGGCCTGAGAAGGATCTGAGGAAGTGGGTGGCACCTGATGGAGGCACTGGAAAAGGACTCGGTCGGGTGTTGTGTCTGGGGCTTCCAGTTACAGTCGCCCACAGAAGTTATTAACAGACTTGCTAGCATCTTAGCTACTGGATTCTTACCACTTTTATGAAGCTGCATTTCCCCCCATACTTAGTCAAAAGTGGAACAGCTTAGTATCTTCTGTCTGGGGGTGGGGGCACCCTGCCTCTTTGTAATTCAGTCAGGAGCTTTATGACCACCAGGTCCTATAGCTGCTGCTGTCACTCTACCTGAAACACTCTGGCAGGGTCTGACTGCCAAAAAGAGGAAAGGGTAATTCAGGGTATTCAGTAGACAATAAATATGGCCTTCATATGGAGGGAAAAACACCATGGTTCTTAAACAAGGAAGCACGTCGAACGCCCCTGAGAACTTCTTCAAAATACATACTTCTGAGACCCCCCACAACCAACCACAGACGTGGAAGCTCCTCTTGTCATCGTTGGGATTTTAGTTCCAGCGTGGCTTTAATGTTAAGACCCCCTGGAAGAAGTGACTGGCATGGAGATAAACTAGGTGATGCCTCGATGAGCAATAACCAGAGCACAACGTCCCACGTGGCTGCTGTGGCCCACCTTCCTGTCACAGTTTAATGAAATATATTCATGGTCCTGGTCACATTCACAGTGAAAAATGCCCATAATTGACAACAAACTCACAACTGAACCTAAAACAAAAACAAAAACAAACTAAGTCAACAACTAGAACAGGAACAGAAACACCGAAATGGAGATCACATGTAGGGTTATCAGCGGGGAGGGGGAGGGAGAATGGAGGAAAAGGTACAGGGAATAAGAAGCATAAAGGATAGGTACAAAATAGACAGGAGGAGACTATAAATAGTATAAGAAATAGAAAAACCAAAGCACTTATATGCATGACCCATGGACATGAACTAAGAGGTGGCGGAACAATAGTGGGAGAGGAGATGCAGGGTGGAGGGGAATACAGAGGAGAAAAAAAATGGGACAGCTGTAATAACAATCAACAAAATATATTTTTGAAAAAAGAAAAATGCTTATAATTCTCAGCCCCAGAATTGGAAAATTAATCAACAATTCTGAGTTGGGGGCACTGCCCTCCAGCAGTGAGGTGAGCACGGAGCCGAGTGCAAAAGGGAGGAACCAGACTTCCGTTTTTCACTGTTACGAAGAATGTGTCCACAAAATCCCTTTTAATGTCTGTTTTATAGAGGGTATTTTGTGGCTTTGTTGGCTCTTCCTCTTGATACCTTGAACAAAATAATCCCAACAAACATACTTTGCTTCAATTTCTCCTTCCTTACCCTTTATCTCCTGGCCTGTAAGCGCAATCTATTTAGTTACTACAATGTAAATTCCTTAATATGCATTTGAAAAAGGGTATACTGTTTTATATTTCTATGGTTATTTTATGCATAAGAGTTTGTCATAAGACTCCATTTTTAAAGAGAAGCAAATATTTTCTACAAGGACTAATAGGTCTTCCTGCAAAAATTAAAAAACAATGAAATTTTAAAAAAAGGTAGGGAGACCCAGGTCCCAGGTCCCACAAGAGCCTGCACCTCCTTATATTCCTGCCAGCCCTCATTCCGGGGCTCCGTCAGTCTTGGATTCTCCTCCAGCATGTTCCCCACAGACTGCGTCTTCCTGGGGTGAGGGGTTTTGCGCCTCCCTCTGTATCCCAGGCCTCCCTTCCAGCCTCCCTCTGGCTGCTGAACTGCACACAGTAGCCACTACCCAGCTGGCTGGCCTGTATCACAGGCTGGGGCTCCTCTCCTGGGGTCTCCTTAGCAGTGTACACACTCTGCTGTCTCAGATGCGTACCAGAGTCACACAAGGTCCTGTGGTGCAGAGTGCAGCTGCAAGGGCAAATATAAGAGGGCCAGGTCAAGGCTGGGGCCAGCTGTCCCATTCTGTCACGTCCTGCAGAGAATTCTGTCATGTGGCATCAGAAAATTCTAAATTCAAACCTGGCTTTCCAGAGTGTCATAAAGGTACAAATGTTAAAGTGGGGGAGTAGTGCAGATTTTAAATATTACATGATAACTTAAATACAGTGATAAACTAGGTGGGCCTCCATTTGTGCACTCATTCCAGGCCCTCTAGATGTTAGGGAGAGCACTGGAAGGTCCCCTAGGTCTGTGTAACCACTGGGCCACCTGGCAAGTTCACAGCATGCCTACAGTGTAGGCTATCTTATCTAATTCACATGACAACCGCAGATATTAGAAGCTCTATGACCTCTGTGCTACATATAAGAGGTGGGAGCAGAGACAGAAGCCTCTGGCTCATCCTAAAGCGTGTGAGGGACAGACACAGGCTCGTTTCCCAGAGGCCCTGGCACTGTGCTGGGCCACAACCACACCCACCCCAGACCCTCAAAAATGGGTGTTACTCTCATATCCACTTGGCCCATGAGCATGGTGTTCTGGCTGGTCAATATGTTAGTACTAATATAAAATATCGTTTTTCAAAAGAATTAGAACCAAGAAAATATAGTTACCTCGACTGCACTAAACTCAGGTTGGTATTTAACAGGTCTGCAGGCCACCTTTACAACTGATACTTTTACCTGTAAAATGACTTGAGTGGAGTGGCCTGAGTGTATAAGGATTCCAAGTTACCTTCGGGCACCACTGACATTGGCCCTGGTTTCCCACTTGCCTTAGATGTGGCTGTGTTGCCGGGGCCTGCTCACCCCAGGAAATGAGAGAGTTACGAGTTTGGAGCCCAGGTGGCAATACTCGGAGGGAGGAATAACTGCCCACCCTTCCCACAGCACCATTCAGTCTCCATTTCCTGTGCCAGCACCTGCCTCTCCCTGCACAGCTGACAGGTGGAATGGCCTCTCGCCTCCGAAGAACCCATACTCTCCACCAAGAGTCAGATAACATAAAAAGTACAGTGATCAGATATCATTACATTAAACATCTGGGGTTTTAGTTGAAAATAAAACCATGGTGGCCATCACCAGCCTGTCCTGGCCCCTCAGGGACTTCTCAGCATTTGGAGAGGAGTGGGACCTTAACTCTTCTGTCACAGCAACAGAGAAAGGGGCAGAAACTTGGCTCCTATCTCCTGCATTCTGAATGCTTTTCAATACCTGTATCGAGACCTCGGCAGGGACCCCACAGTGCTCACTCCAGGTGGGTGACTGTGGAGGAAACAGAAGAGGGGCGTTCTGAAGAGAAATGAAATGTGATCAGAGGCACAGAAGATGAGGGGCTGGGGGAGGTGGGAAGCAAGCAGACAGGAGGGTGTAAGCCATGTGCTTGTGGAGAGCACCAATGCCACAGAATTGGAGGCCTATTATTACCCTCAGACCCAAACACAGAGCCACTGGGATATGGCCCCCGGGGCCCACACCACTGCTTTAGCACCCAGGAACTCAGGATTCTCTGCCTAAACTCCTCAAATCTGATTTCAGGGTGCACTCCTCCCATGGATGAGTGACATCGATGCGTACCAATAGGTGGTCTGGGTGTGTGGGTGGAGAAGATGAGCTTGGGCCAAGAGCTGGGATGTCCACAGGGGACACTTCCCAGTGTAATGTGGAGTTGGAGTGAGGGCTGGAGGGGACAAAGTGGGGCAAGCCGAAAGTTGGGGCTGGAGGCCAGCCCTCCCCCATGGCCACTCCTGATGCAAGTCCCCAGGGAGTCTGAGGGTCTTACCCTGGAGCCTCACTTTACAGATAGGAATGTCTGTCTTTACGGTGGAGGAGAGAACACACTTTCTGATTTTTGTAAGCTTGATTTTTAACTTCTTTATCCTTAGACATCTGTTCACTCTTGCTCTGGTCCCATCTATATTAGGGACAGGTATCAGACTCACATTGGAATCTTTTTACTCCTATTTGCCAGCAAGGTGACAAAGCCCACTCTGACCCTCTGTTGTGTCATCTACAGTAATATCTACCTTGGAGGGTCATGGTGATGGTTTCATAAGTTCTGTACAAAAGAATGCAACACTGAGTCTTAATCACCTCAGGCACATCCATCCCCCCACCCTACTGGTGCCATGGTGTGGGTGGGTAGGCTGGGGTGCTGGTCAACAGAAGTGTCCACTTGAAACTCCAATAAATCAACTTTCCCCCACTGAGTCCAGAGTATAGCAGTGTTCTTGAAGCCACACTGGCACTACATTCTGGTACATTGATACCTTGGATTCAAATTCCCGCTCAACAATTAGCATTGAAAATGTGGCTATTTCAGCAAACCATGAAGTTGTTTCCTTGTGGCTTGATTCCTCAGGGACTGAGTGACCAGAGCTGAGGAAAGACACTCTGAGGAACCATAGGCCCACCACTCCCCTGCACCAGTAGATGGATGAAGAGAGCATGTACTTGGAGTCAACAATTACAATGTGCCACAACAGTCTAAATAAGGGTGCTGAGCACTCAAAGGAGGGCAACTGGGTCGTCTCAGGCTCTCAGTCTGCCGGGGTAGCAAGGGCGAGGCTCTGGTCTCCCTTGCTTCTCTGGGAGTGTCCTGTGAACAAAGAGAGACTTGGGGACCTACAGGAAGGCATAAAAGCAGCACAGAAGGGGAGTAAGAGGGGGATGGGGCAGGAATCCAGAGGTTAAAGAATTAATACCTAAAATTGAAAACACTTGTGAAACTCTGAAAACATTTTTTAAAAAAGTTCTTCAACTCACCCTGGCGGGTGTAGCTCAGTGGATTGAGCACGGGCTGCAAACCAGGCATTGCAGGTCTGATTCCCAGTCAGGGCACATGCCTAGGTTGCCCAGCAACCGCACATTGATGTTTCTCTCTCTCTCTCTTTCTCCCTCCCTTCCCTGTCTAAAAATAAATAAATAAAATCTTTAAAAAAAAAGTTCTTCAACTCTTTTCAACCACACACACACTCATTAGGATTTCTCCCAAAGTTTTTGCATATCTAAAAAGAAATCACTGGTGCAAATTGTAGAACCTTCCACCTAGAAGGGGATGCAGTCCAGGTTTCCAGTCTGCTCACCTGAAGTGTTTACATGGGAAAACACATGCAAAAGTCTTTGGTGGTCACATTCAGACTGAAGATTCCACAGAATCAAGTCCCTTAGGAAAATCCTTTCATTTTACCGATGAGTAAACGCAAGCCCAGAGAGCCAATTGGAAAGAGTGGAACTGAACTCCAAGTCACCCTGACTCACCATCTAGTGGTCATTCCTTTCTACCACACCAGACCTCCTGGGAGAGGAACTATTGCTCCCTAAAGACCAAATTCATGCCCAGAAGGAATCTTGATTTACAGTGTACCTGACATACATTAAGTATTTGCCTCAGCTGGCAAGTGGGTGAGCCTTGCCAGCTGGAGTTCTATAGGAATCTATAGGAGCAGACTGGAGAGAGTTCTAGGTGTTTGAGTGGTGGAATATGCCTCTGGGATGCCTAACAGCAGCAAGGCCCAGGGGTGTGGTGGGGAGAGGGCAACTGAGCATGGAGGGTAGGGGGCCCAGAGCCTAGAGGGCCCTAGATGTAAGCCACTAACAAATGAAGATTTTATTTACCTGCTGGAGTGCCTTCTCAGCAAATAGTGGGAACTGGAAAGGGTGGAGTTCAAAGAGAGGTCAGGGCAGCATTGTGTCGCTAAAAAAATTATATGTATGTATGTATATATATACTGCCACGCGTTGCATAGCAGAATTGTCTCCAAGTCCCCAGGGAGAGCTTTGTTCATTCTGCAGGGAATCCCCCCACCTTTCTGTGGTCCCCTGAGGAGAGACAAGAAAGACAAGCTGCGGAGGATTAAACTGTCCTATCGTCCTCACTCCTTCTCCAGCATTGCACTTACCCGAACAACACCCACACATGCACACCTCCCTGCCAACGGCAAAAGGAAGTCCCCACACATAGGACTAGGGAAGGCGAGAGAATGGCCTTCTAGAACCCAGCCCTCTGAGCGCCCCCAGGGCCAGAGGTTTCCATCGCTGACCCCGGACAGAGAGACTGCGTAGACCACAGAGCAGGAGGATGTTCACTTTCAGATGCCGCGACATATTCACTTTAACTAAAGCCCTTTGCAAACGGCTCAGTCATCAGAATGGAACGGTACCTGCAGTTGCAGACGAAAAGGCTCCAGGTGGGCGGTGAAGTACGTGTGTGTAAGGGCGGAGGGGGGGGGTCAGAGTTACCGTGAAAAACTCAGCTTTCGTGGTTTGACCCCGCGGTGCGTGCGGGAAGCGTGTGCACCCTGCCAGGCCCGCAGGGTCCCGAAACCCATCCGAAGTGGCTCTAGGTGGGACCCCGCCCGCTCGCGGCGGCTCGGCGGGAACTCCTGACACCACAGTCTCTCAGTCCCGGAGGGCGAGGGGTCTCCAGTTTCCCTCCGAGGCGGATCAGAAACTGAGGCTGCAAAACGAGGTGGGTGAGGGGCGGGAGCCGTTCCAGTCCTTCTGCCTCCCGACTAAGTTCCCGCTCCGGCTCGCGCTTTAGGGACCCGCTCACTTCCCGGCCCGGCTCCCTGCGCGGGGGTCCTTCAGCTGTCCCCTGTCAGTCCCCCCTTCTGGGAACGGGCAGGGTCAGGGCGGCCCCGGGGGAAGACCCTGGAAGGAGCGAGCCGAAGTGGGTTGGGCCTTGGCGCGGGGACCCGGACGCCTGGGGCTGGGGGTGGGGGGGAGGCGGGGGGCGGCGAGCCAGGACAGGGAGGGGCGGAGGGAGGTGCCCTGAACCGCTGGGGCCGGGAAGCGGCCGGGGAAGGCGAGGCCCGCAGCCATTGGTCCGGGCGGCCGCGGGTGGGAGGTGGAGGGCGGGAGCAGGGTCGAGTCCCGGGAGCGTGCGGCTGGCTCACTGTAGCCCCCGCGGTCAGAAGAGCGAGGTCCCGTAACGCCGAGTCCGCGCCTGCCATGAGGGAGATCGTGCACATCCAGGCGGGCCAATGCGGGAACCAGATAGGCACCAAGGTGGGTCTGGCGAGGGGCCAGCGGGCACTGGGCTTCCCTGCGGGTGAGCAGCTTGCAGGCCTGGGGCGTCTGGGCTGGACCCTCGGTGCGGGCTCTGTGCCCCTGGGTCCCTGGAGCCCAGTACTGCCCCGCGCCGCACCCGGGAAGGGCTGGAGGAGCGGCGCCCCCGAGGATAGGGCGAGGATGGGGCGTCACAACCCGGGACCCCTGGCCCTCTCCCCGCTGCAGCTGGGAGCGGCCGCGCGAGGCTCAGGCGCGCCTGGAATTCGGCAGCCGCGGACGCGCGCCCCCCGCCCCGCCCGGCCCGGCCCGCCCCGGCCCGCCCCGGCCCGCCCCGGGGTTAGCCGCGGGGTGGCGGGGAGGCTCCCGGAGCTCCGGGTTCTGACCGTGTGTCACCCCTGCTTGTCCTGCATAAAGTTTTGGGAAGTGATCAGCGATGAACACGGTATCGACCCGGCTGGAGGCTACGTAGGTGACTCGGCGTTGCAACTGGAGAGGATCAACGTCTACTACAATGAGTCATCGTGTGAGTAGTGTCGCGTCCCTGCCCGCCACCTCTGGGACCCCGCCCTTCCCCCTCCGACCCTCCACGGCGCCCCCACCCCCGCGACCACGCCCTTCCCCGCCGGAGGAGCCGGCCAGTCCTCTCCCGGATCCGGGCTTCGCCCGACCGGACCGCGGCCATGCCCATCTGGGACCACAGCCACCCCTGCCCGGACCCCGGCCACCACGCTCTTAGACCCCAGCCTGCCCCGGTCTTCTCCGCCCGGACCCGCGTTGGCGCTCCGGGTTCGCCTTCTCAGGAGGGGAGCTCCTCTAGGAAAATTTCACCTGGGATACTGCAGGATGCCCGGCTCCTCCCTTGCTCGCGCTAGGGCGGGGAAATGCGCTGTCAGTTTATTTCAAACAGCCCAATTCCGCGCGGGTCTGAGCTTTTGAACCGGACTACCCATTAGTGTTGTGAAATCAGCTTGGTAATATCCAGCCTTTTTCTTTCCAGCTTAAGATGACCTCCTAATGGAGGTTCTTGGCTAAAAATTTGAAAAGTACTCCCTTACGTGACTTTTCTGGCCCTTTGCAGACCTCCAAAAGGACTACATTCTCTGGAAACTGAAACTAGACAGTTCTGGGTAATTAATTGTCTGGTGGACTTTAGTAAAAATCCAGGCTGTAGTTTATCTCAGTTTGGAAATAATATTACACCCTGTCCTGGATATCTTCATATGTATTGTAGCTATGTGTATACATTATTTTTGTAAGTTTTTTATTATAGAAGTGGCACATGCCCTTCAAAACAACAAAAAGCTAAGACACTGAAAGAATGCCCAGGAAATACCAGATGCTACCCTTCTACACCGAACACTTATTTTGAGAGGGAATTACTTTCGGTTTTTTGGAATCATGCCGCCTGTTCACACAAGAGCTGAGACGAACAAGACACAGAAATCACTGGATTTATTCATTAAGCAGCTGCGACAAAAGGTCTGGAACAGTAGGGCCAAGGAGATGAAATTTCTAGATAGCTATAAGGAAAATTCCAGTATACATTGCATGTCCTGTTAACCCTAGATCCAGATTAGTTACATCCTTTCTTCAATTGGGTGTGTGCATAGCTGGACAGGAGTTGAAGTGCACCTCCTGTGTGTCCAATCCTATTAACCTCATCCTCACTGGGAACAATTTATTGCCCAACTTGCACAAAAGTGTATTTACAATGAAAATGCTACACAGGAGTGAGCACTCACTCATAAATGAGAGTGTCTCTTGGGAAATGGCCCGCGGAATGGTACCTGGAATGAGGTGCTCAGACCGTAGCTTGGGTTCCTGTGTGTGCGTGTGAGGGAGGTGCCAAAAAGCAGAAAGACCATCACAGCAGCATGGCAATTTGCCTCAACAGATACAGTTTATTTCCATGGAGCTAAAAAGGCAAAACTGACCAACAGGAAAAAGGTATTAGGGTGAACTGGAAAATACAGGAGGCAGGAAGTCAGAAGACCTGATTTCTCACCCTGCTTATTTATTCCTGGAACTCCCTCTGCTCATCCATGCCTGGGCTGGCTTCCTCATCTGAACAATTCAAGGGTGAAATTGTGCTCTCCCAGTGCTAAGATTCTGTGATTCTAAATGAAATTCTGCTTCATACATTCCAGGCAGCTGAGCTGGTGGGACTTGCTCTGAGGAACTCCATTACTTTAGAAACCAGAAAGTGACCCTTTGTGGGTGGGCTTTGTTCTCTTCTAGCTCAGAAATATGTGCCCAGGGCTGCCCTGGTAGACCTGGAACCCGGCACCATGGACAGTGTGCGGTCTGGCCCTTTCGGGCAGCTCTTCCGGCCTGACAACTTCATCTTCGGTAGGTTACATCTTTCCTGCTTTCTTCCTTCTTCTTTTTTTAAATATCAAAATTAAATTATGTGCAAGATTAAAAGCATCACATGGCACAGAAAAGTTTAAAATGGAAATCAACAGTCCCCAGCCTCATCAAAAGCACCTCTTTTAATTTTTATATTTTTTTATTGGAAAGTAACCTCTGTATCTCTAAATGAAATGCTTATACTGGTAGTTCTTTATTTAAATAAATTTTAGACATTAATATTTTCCCTTCATAAAGTATCATAATATGATAATAATATGGCCCATCTTTTAAACCTCAAAATGTTCTATTTCCCTTCTAAAGACTGTTACCATATAAATTTTATTTTATCACGATTGGGCAACTTTACTCCTCCCTTCTTCTACATAAAAAAAAAAGTGATAATATTACCTTCTCCTCTGTAAACTCCTAAAGAAAAGTATATAAAATTAAATAAAGTGGCACTGTTAGTGTTACTAGCCTCCATCACCCTGTAGCCATGGTTTTTAGAGGCAAGGCTACTTCAAAGTATACAAGAGGATACAGAATCTTGAAAGATTTTATTGGTATATGAATTGATTACACTGTAGCAGAATCAGGCAGTCAGTGACTTGTTAGAAAGGTGACTCAGGAAGATGAACATTCACAGAGAGTATATGTCCTCAGTATCATCTGCTTTCCTATCACCATGACAACCCACACAACCAAAGGCACAGGTGAAATTTCTTAATAACAACTTGTTGAAGGGTTTTTCCACCTTTAATATTTCAAATAGATCAGCACTTTGGTGTCCCTTTTCTTAAGTCAAAAAACCTAAATTGCCAATGTTTTTATGGTCCACAACATTTATATTCTTTACCTTTCACTGAACTAGAGACCATAATGGCCCCAAGCACAAATAAACAGGACTCACACATAAAGAAATCTGAAGACACAATATTAAAATGCAACTTGCTGAACCCTGTTCCCACTGACGTTGGTTAGCCAACACACACATACACACAACTGCTTTTGGAGAGAAAGAAAAAAAAAATCATGTGTTCTACTGTACATTGTTTAAATTTAAGGTGTTCTAAATTATAAATATATTGGTCTTCATGTAACATTGATGTGAAGTAGATACTCATTACATTAGTCTTCATTGCCTTTCGCATGGCTTAAACCTGTCATAAGAAATGTCATGGATGAGGCACCTGTTGATGCACTCTCTGGAGAAGGTCTCTAGTGGGACACCAGAGGCCATGCACCCTCTCTGCTTTACTCTCTCCCTCTTCCAGTCCAGATGTCTGCTCAGGAGCAGCCATTCCTCCTGCACAGCCAGGGCTTTTGAGGTTTTAAAGAGAGTTAAACCGTGAACTGATTTTTACATAATTGAATTATTACAGACTATTGAAGTTTGAAGTTGTGATAAGCTAGTTTCTCAGAGCAGCAGCTTCAGGAATTGTGGAAGTTTTCTTTGGTTTTATTTATTTGAACTAAATATTAAGAGTGTACAAAAGGTTTGATCTCTTCTTTCTAGGTGGCAGTAAATGGGAATCAAAAAGTTTAAGAACAAATTAAGATAGACCTATAGCAAACAATTAATGATCTAATTTATTGTCCTTGTAAATCTTAAAAAAATGTTGGAAATGATATTTGACATTTACACTGTGTCCAGGATTACTTCTTGCATATTTGTTTCTTGCCAGAACGTGTATACCTATTTTTGATTCAGCATATTTAAAATTTTTAATGCATTGTACTAATGTGAAACATTCAATAGTAATTTTTTTAAATGACACTTTTTTTTATCAAGAATTGTGAATTGCTTAAGTGAATATGCTTATTTTGTTAAAATAGTACATTTATTTTGTGGAATGGAGGGGTATTCAGAATGTATGAACATACTGCATTGTTTGGCTAAACAGTTGTTTTTATGGTATTCTCCAGTTAATCAAAGAGGCAGAGTTGTCTGTAAATGGGACGTGGCTCATCCCGCTGTGGCTTTCTAGATCATAGTTTCAGAGTCAGTAAATTAGAGTAAACCAGTGTTATTCTATTTTCAGATATAGTTTGAAATGCTTTAAAAAAAAAAAAAAAACAGATTACCCTGGCTGGTATAGCTCAGTGGATTGAGCGCAGGCTGCGAACCAGGCATCGAAGGTTCGATTCCCACTCAGGGCACATGCCTGGGTTGTGGGCCATGGCCCCCAGCAACTGCACATTGATGTTTCTCTCTCTCCCTCCTTTCCCTCTCTAAAAATAAATAAATAAAATCTTTTAAATTGCTTAAAAAAACAGATTTGAAGTACACATAATTCTAAAAGCGAAAATTACCTGCATTTGAGATTTGAACATAGATTTAGTTTAAAAAAAACCTTTTTCTTCACAAATTGCTACCTGCATGGTCGTGCCTATTAGATAGTGGGAAAGGTTCTTGTAGAAGAAAATGAAATATCAGAGAGATAAACTTGCCTTTAAGCCTCTTTTTGCACTTGTACTTTTTTCTTCAAAATTTAGGTCAAAGGGCACATTCACAACCTTCAGATTTATTAATCCATCCCTCGGGGTAAGCTGGGTGTAAACCAGAGGGTGGACTCTGCGAAAACCCTGCTGATCTGTTGCAGCCCGACTGCCAAAGCTTAGAGATTGCAGGCTTGAGTTCTACAATCTGGAGCTGCTGATTAATGTCACAACATTGCATTACAGAAGATGTTCAACTCATGACCCCCAAATATTTAACTGGGAACATCTGTTGCTATGAGACAGTGGCAAAATATTTTCAGAAGCCACCAGCTTCCTCCTTTTGTCAAGAGCAGAGAACATTTCATGGCTACTCATGCTATAAATATTGGGGAAGCCAAGTGAATGGTATGAGCTAAGGAAAGAAAAAGGGTCAAGTTCAGATTCTCTGTACACCCGCTACAGTAAGCTTGATTTACTGTGCTTATCTATCTGCCTAAAGCCACCTGTTTGTTTTCAGTTATTAGTTTCTACTCTGTTTTAATGAAATAATTCCTGTTTTTTTTTGTGACAGCTACACTCAATCTTTGCTTTGTACAGGTGTGATAGTTCTGCACTGAGCCGCAGGTTCATGGCTAACCCGAGTATAAGGCTAGCCCCAAGTTTATTTGTTCCAGTGCCTCTGCCACGGTCTGGCCATGCTGCTGTCTGCTGGAATGGGCAGGAGTTAGTGGGGACATAGGAAGGACAGTGACCATTTTTGAGCCTGGTAAGAGTAGGTGGTCAGCCAGGTTTCACTGTGTGACCCAGCTAGGTGGGAAGAAAAAGTAAGAGAACAGTTACTTGCTAGTCAAGGAAATGGCCACCTGAGGGGATGGAAGTGGCCAGTGCCCACAGGGTCTGATGCAGGCTCAGAGGGACTGTTTTCACAGTTTATTATTAAATAGATATATCTGCATCATTTACTTTGAGCCATAGGTCCTGCCATGTCAATTGCCTTGGTGCCTTTGACCAGCAAATGGGGCAAAGACCACAGGAGTGAGGCTAGGCTCACTTGCAAGGTGGGGCTAAGACAGACAAGTACAGGGGGAGGCCAAGGATATTTTTTCATTGCTTTTAGAGAGAGAGAAACATCAATGCAAGAGAGAAGCATTGATTGGTTTCTCCTGATTTGCACCCTAACCAGGGACCACACCCCAACCTAGGTATGTGTCCTGACCAGAAGTCAAAACAGCAACCCTTCAGTCATGGGACAAGGCTCCATTCAAGTCACATGGGCCAGGGAGTCAATACATTTTAAAATTACTAAAGAATCGAGGACTTCTAGTCAAGATGGTAGTATAGACAGACATGGTCCATCTCTGTGCACACCACATCAAAATCATAACTAAAATATAGAACAACCATCACTCAGAACCATCAGAAATTGAGCTGAACAGAAGTCTGAAAACTAAGGAATTAAAGAAACACATCCATCCAGACTGGTATGAGGGGTACAGAAGCAGAATGCTCACATGTGGTGGATAAAAATTCAGAAGGGATATCTTGGGAGTGAGGAGTCCCAGCCCCACACCAGGCACCCCAGCCCAGGATTCCTGTGCCAGGAAGGTAAGTCCTACAATTTCTGGCTGCAAAAACCAGAAGGAATTGAGTTGGTGGAAGAAACTTCTATAGCCCCAAGCAGTTCCTGTTAAAAAGCCCATACTCAGACTCACTCCCTCTGAGCTCCAGCACCAGGGTAGCAGCTTGAAAGGCACCATTGTTATACAGGGAGAAAATGAAGTGTCTGGCATCAGGGCAAGCAGAGGCCATTGTCCCTTTCCTAAACCCTCCCTCCACAGAGCTGGCAAGCTGGTGCACGTCTGAGACTCCATCCACCTGGCTAACACAAACACCTGCCTTGGATATCCCCAGAGACTCCGCCCCACCCACCATTAGGGCCCACCCAAGCTGCTTTTCCATAAGAATAGCTGGTCTTTATGCTTCACAACTTCCTAAATCCTCTGAAACAAACAACAGCTGACCTCAGTGAGCCCCAGGCCCAGCACTAGCAGCAGCCAGCCGAGATTCATAGCTTGGCTTTACCTGGGAATCTCAGCCCAGCACAAGTAGCAGCCATCTTGGATTGCTTATAGCTCAGGCAGGGTGGCCCCAAGCAAAACACAGGTAGGGGCCGACCTTGGCCTGTACCACCTAGGACACCCCAGAGCCTGTGCACCTAGTGGACAGCTACAGACCATATCAGAGAACCACCACCCTTCCCCCACATAGCTGACCCTCTATGGAGGGTGAAGGTTGATGGTCAGTGGTCACATCCAGTCCTTGCAGCAGACTGGCCCAGGTAAATCCTTCCATTGACCTGCCAACAGCAACCAAGGCTCAACTACAAGGAGAAAGTGTACTCAGCCCACATGAAGGGCATACCTTGAGTACATGGCTTGGTTGATAGTGGAGGCTGTGCCACTGGATCCTATAGGACACCGACTATACTAGGCCATGCTACCAAGACAAGGAGTCATAGCAGCTCTATCTAATACAAAGAAACAAACAAGGAGGCTGCCAAAAAGACAAACATGGCCCAAATGAAAGAACAGATCGAAACTCCAGGAAAAGAGCTAAACAAAAGCAGTCTATCAGATGCAGAGTCAAAACACTGTTTATAAGGATGCTCAAGAAACAGTGAGGACCTCAACATCATGAAAAAGATCCAGTCTGAAATGAATGATACACTAATTAAAATAAAACAATTTACAGGAAAACAGTAGAGTGGATGAAGCTGAGAATAAGATCAATGATGTGGAACATAAGGAAGCAAAAGCCAACCAATCAGAACAAGAAGAAAAGAGAATCCCAAAAAACAAGGAAGCAGTCTGTGCAATCCAACTTTAAGCAATCCAACATAGAGGTACCAGAAGGAGAAGAGAAAGAGAAATAAATTAGAAATCTATTTGAAAAAATAATGAAAGAAAACTTACCTAATTTGCTGAAGGCAATAGATGTGCAAGTCCAGGAAGCACAGAGAATCCCAATTATGATGGATGCAAAGAGGCCCACTCTAAGACACATCCTAATTAAAATGCCAAAGGTTAAAGGTAATGAGAGAATCTTAACAGCAAGAGAAAAGCAGTTAGTTACCTACAGAGGAGTTCCCATAAGACTATTAGCTGATTTCTCAAAAGAGACTGTAGGCTAGAAGGGATTGGCAAGAAATACTCAAAGTCATGATAAGCAGGGACTTATGGTCAAGATTGCTCTACCCAGCAAAACTATCATTTAGAATTGAAGGGCAGATAAAGAGCTTCCAGACAAGAAAAACTAAAGGAGTTCATCATCACCAAACTATTACTATATGAAATATTAAGGGGGCTTATTTAAGAAAAAGAAGATAAAATTATGAACAATAAAATGTCAGAAAAACACAAGTCTATTAACTATTGAATTTAAAAAATGAAGTAAGCAAAGACAGAATCAACTCCCTTACCTACAAATAGGTAGGTACAGAATAACCATAGGGATGTAAAGTACATCATAGGAAATGGAGTAGCCAAAGAACTTAAATGCATGACCAATGGTGGGGGCATTGCCCGAGGAAGTGGAGGGTGCTGGGCGGAGGAAGGGCAAAAAGCAGGACGACTGTAATAGCATAATCAATAAAATATAATTTAATAAATTACTGAAAAATCATAGGATTAGGCCTTTTTTTCTTGTTTTAGACTTCTAGTAACACCACAATGCTTAGCATTGATAAGTGCTATGGGAGATACAAAGATATTTAAGATGACTCAATTGCCCAAGGTTAAAACCTTGAGTATAATGCAGGAACCCATTGGTGTTCCTCAGCAAACCTCAGTGTGAGAGGCCCCCAGCCTCTGTAGTGCACAAGAGCCCTCCATCTACTCATCTTAGGTGATGTAGCACAAGGCTGGTCTCAAGAAGGAGCCTTGGGGTCACTGCTGCCTACCTCAGTTTCCCCTTCTGGTGTGCAGCATCAGGTATGGACCTGCCCACATACAGAGCAGAGAAGCTGGTCTTCAGGCAGTGGTTCTGAATTTTCACCACAAGCTGGGTGTAGGCTAAAGTCAAGTTATCATCTGAAAGGTAAGTGGGGAGAGTGTACAGTGCAGTACTAGCAGTGTCCTGGCCCAGAGCAGAAGGACAGACAGGCCTTGGCATCTGTCTCCTTTCACTTCTGTCCACTTGAGGCTATCAAATCGGCTACCCCAACTCCTGCTTTCAGCAGTGTGTCCTTGTCTCTTTTACTCAATATGGAGGGAAAAATCTGATCAGGGTGCTAATGGATTTATTTTTTTTATACATGGTTCTTCCTTTCAACACCAGAGTTTGATATGCCCATCTACTAAGGAAGTGGAATGCTTTCTAACAACCTTCCTTGCTTGCTAAATAACTTACAATTTTAGCTATATATTACATTTCTTTTTCACCAGTTAAAGGAATGAGAAATGACAGTATCTTGTTTTCACAGTTTATCTTATAGTATGCTCTAGAATTTATAGTTCTCAGTAGTTTTCTCCTAATATTCCTTGAAATACATGTTAACCTGCTTATTTGAATTTAAAAATAAAGTCATGTTTTCCTAACAGTGTGTCTAATTGGAAGATGGTTCTAACAAGGACTGCCTTTGCCAATTAGATTATACAAGTAGTAGTTTGTATGATTCAAATAAGCAAAAATTGCAACCTAAACATTTAAAAAATATATTTTTAAACATTCCATTAAAAAATCATATTGGCAAAGTTGTACTGGTATTAATATTTCCATTTTCCCAACTCTAAGTATATTGGATTAAAGAAAATGCCTTTCAGTGAAAGAGTCAGAATTTGGTAAGTATAGGGTAAAGCCTTTTGGTATCTCCCAGAAATGGAAGGAAAGAATGACTGATCCAAGTTAGATATTTCTAGTTCTGCTTTCAACAAGAGTGAGTTTTTGGCTGGAAATATGATTAAAAAGTACTTTTTTAAAGAATAGGAAAGGTCATAGCAACTTTATTTTTTCTTTATTTTTATTGTTGGCACTATTGCAGATGTCCCCGATTTTCCCCACTTTGTCGCCCTCCTCTCAGCCCCTGTTCCCCCTTCCTTCAGGCCACCACCACACTGTTGTTTGTCCACGGATTACACATATGTTCTTTGGCTGATCCCTTCACCTTCTTTCATCAAGTCCCCCCTCCCGCTCCTCTCTGACTGCCGTCAGTCTGTCCCATGTATTCATGCCCTTGTGATTATAGATCAACTATTTGATTTTTGGCATGTAACTCTGAAGATCAAATAATTGAATGACATTGTTAGAACACAGTTCATCCACGTTTACATATTTATGTTACATATATGCATATATATTTTTCAACATATACATAAAATCAAAAGTGAAACTTGGTACCAAATTTTGTGTCATTATTGCAATATTGAATATTCATCTTTAGATAAGTTAATTGAAAAAGTTATAATGTATTTTTAACATCTTTTGATCATAGGAATTTAACAACAGTTTCAACTTACAATTTATTTCTGATTTTTATCTACTCTGTTGGATACATGTAACAGAATGATGTAAGTTGTTTTTAAAAGAGAGTAGTTATAGTACCCTAGACATTAAAATTGTGTCCTTTACAACTTTTTGAATTTATGAAGACAAAGTGGATGTCAACTTAAAACTGTGTGAGGGGGTATGTGGTTCTATAGTATTTTCAGTGCTACAGAGCTCTGTTTGAAGGTAGGAAAGCAAAAACTAAGTAAGTCCCTGCCGGTCCTCTCTATCACTTCTTTGTAAGTGCAGCTTTTCATACACACACACGCCTGTATTATTTACACAGCTTGGGAAAGAGGCCTTCACTATCAATAGATCTTCAATTTTATAATGAAAGGAGCTGAGAGGATCTTAAATTTAAGAGTCAGCCTTTTAGATGCAAAATTTCTTCCATAAAGTAAGACACGAACAAGAAGGTGGGGAAAATGCACCATTGTGCAGAAAGCAGACTAACTAGAAGGTCTCTTGCTAGTTACTTGAACTATTTGGGTAAAAATACAAAATTCTTTCCGGTGTGTTCACTTCCTTGCCACCATGGGGCTGGGAGCAGTTTGAGGGCAAGAAGCACTTCCTGTGCTGCGTACTTGCAGGTGCGATGTGAACAGTTGGCGCTCAGAAAATTTTGCAACAGTAATTCTGGATGATAAATGAGGGACTCTATTAACATGAAAAATACTACTGTTTCTAAAAGAAAATGTACATAGTACAAAATTCAGAAAACTCAAAAGAGAGGGAACAGATTAATGTATATATTTTGTCCCCTTTGAATTTTTACCATGTGTGAGAATTAATCTATTTAAAAATAAAAATGGAAATTACCTGGTCAAAACATATGTCCACGTTAAAAACTGATGGGACTTGAACTTGTCTTAAGAGGTACTAATTCATGTGCTCCCCAGTAGGATTGGTGGGTGCCTGTTTCCCTGCCCACCGACTGGCCAATACCGTATTATCTAATCATTTCATACCACATTTCCCAACACCATTTAAAAGTTTTAATATCCATGAGCAATTCCTTTGTTTCACCCTATTTAAGTTGCACTCTGTACTCTTTTGCTTATTACAGGACAAACCGGTGCAGGGAACAACTGGGCAAAGGGTCATTACACAGAAGGAGCAGAGCTGGTGGATTCAGTGCTCGACGTGGTGAGGAAAGAGTGTGAGCACTGTGACTGCCTGCAGGGCTTCCAGCTCACCCACTCCCTGGGAGGAGGCACAGGGTCGGGCATGGGCACACTGCTCATCAGCAAAATCAGAGAGGAGTATCCCGACAGGATCATGAACACCTTCAGCGTCATGCCCTCCCCCAAGGTCTCGGACACGGTGGTGGAGCCCTACAATGCCACCTTGTCAGTCCACCAGCTGGTGGAGAACACGGATGAGACCTACTGCATCGACAATGAGGCCCTGTACGACATCTGCTTCCGCACCCTGAAGCTGACCACTCCAACTTATGGAGACCTCAACCACCTGGTGTCAGCCACCATGAGTGGGGTCACCACCTCATTACGCTTCCCGGGCCAGCTCAATGCTGACCTCCGAAAGCTTGCTGTGAACATGGTCCCCTTCCCCCGCCTCCACTTCTTCATGCCTGGCTTTGCCCCGCTGACAGCCAGAGGCAGTCAGCAGTACCGGGCCCTGACAGTGCCCGAACTGACTCAGCAAATGTTTGATGCCAAGAACATGATGGCAGCCTGTGATCCAAGACATGGGCGCTACCTGACCGTGGCCACTGTCTTCCGGGGCCCCATGTCCATGAAGGAGGTGGACGAGCAGATGCTGGCTATCCAGAACAAGAATAGCAGCTATTTTGTGGAGTGGATCCCCAACAATGTCAAGGTGGCTGTGTGCGACATCCCTCCTCGAGGCCTCAAGATGGCCTCCACCTTCATTGGTAACAGCACAGCCATCCAGGAGCTGTTCAAGCGCATCTCGGAGCAGTTTTCTGCCATGTTCCGCCGGAAGGCCTTCCTGCACTGGTTTACAGGAGAGGGCATGGATGAGATGGAGTTCACAGAAGCGGAGAGCAACATGAACGACCTGGTGTCTGAATACCAGCAATATCAAGAAGCTACAGCCAATGATGGTGAAGAAGCTTTTGAAGATGATGAAGAAGAGATCAATGAATAGAAGAGTGCCCCTGTGTCAATTATGACAATGCAGATTTTCTTTAACTTTGATGTGTCTTAATTCTAATGGCCAGGAAATGATGAACTGGTCTTAATGTATGGGTGCAGGCCCCTCCCAAATGCAATAAAATTGTACCCAGTCATCTAGATTAAAGAAAGCACATTCAAATAGAAGAGAATTGGCAGTCCAACCCAGCCAGATCAGACTAGCAACATTTTCTACTGGAGAGTTTAAAAGAAATAATGGGCCACCAATAAAGGGCTAAACAAATAAACCTCACCTTCTGTATGAGTTCAACCATGTCTGAGAACTAGCAGAGAAGTTAGTGTTTTTTCATCCTTTGAAATGAAGCTGTGCAGTGTTGCCTTATATTGAAAATGCAATATTAACTTTTGAAACAATTTATTCATAATAAAACACAAACTGTTTTGTTTCTTCTAGCCTCTATTTTATGATTTGTTATTTCGCGTCATTTCAATGGTTGCTCAGATCTCTGGTGCCTTGCTGAATGAACTGCCCCTGCAGCTCACTAAAAGAACCGAGAGGAAAGAGGCTTTTCTTGAATTGCAGGCTTTAAGGGTGGTAGCCAGAATTCTGAGCCTAAACATAATAATGCATGTGTAATGAACAGCCCTTCATCCACATTTGCAACCAGCATTTAGACCTCCCACAGAATTTGTCACCTCCCTAGGTTATATCCTGGGCTAGTAGGTCCCAGCCTTCCCTGACAGCAGCCTTTGCCAGAGAAGCCACAGAAAATTACTTTTCACGCTTCCAGCAAGCCCTTGGTGGGTGAGAGTAGGGTAGGTTTCCAAGAGCTGCTGAGCTTCTTCCATGAGTTCTCAGACCAGGACCCCAGGCTGCTGGCCCAGCCCAGAAGGGAGGGTGAAATTTTCTGTGCAAATCATTTTTATGATTCCTGTAAAGTAGCCACAACTTCTCTAAGAGGTCTCGCAAAGTAAAATTCCATAGAACAGGACCAGGCTATTATTAGTAATTGGCAAACATTGCCAAAGTTAGCTGTGAACCTGTGATTTTGCTTTAGCCAAAATTATGTGAGTGGATGTCACTTCCAGGTAGAAGCAAATGTTAGTGGTTGGCCCCGTGTTCTGCCTCCCAAGTGGGGACTCCAATTCCTCCTGTAGACCCAGCATCTCCATTGGTAACTGCTGTGCAAAGCCCCCTGACCTTTGTTGGACAAGAAATAAGCCTTTGCCATTTGCAGCCAGAGATCTAGGGCCACCTCAGCATGACCTGGCCCCACCTGGTGCTGTGATGCCATAGCTCACATGCAGTAACTGCATTTATTTTGTGCTAAGTAAGGCCGAGCCTTGAGCAGATAGCAGGAATCTGAACTACTCTCTGAAATTACAGTAAAGAAAACTTATCACCCCCAACTAATCTGGAAACATGCTAGGTTTGACTGACCTTGAAAAAGAAAAGATGTGCTGTGAGCCACACTCTGTTTAGATCCCAACAAAGGTAATGCTCACAGCAGTGCTACAGAGTACAGGTGTGACCATGAGGGGGCCTGCTGGAGGGTGCAGGTGTGGGTTACCATCTGACTCGGTCTCACACACAGCTCTGTCAGTTTTCTTACTGAATCAACATGACATGTTTGGCACAACTCATTTCCACCCAGAAGCCTCCCAGGTGAGGCCAGCCAGAATAGCATACATTGGCACCTCTGCAGTGGGATGGGAAAGGAGTACAGAGTATCTTGTCTCCTTGCTGTCTACTGCTTATGTGGAGAACAGTGCACTAGACATCCTGATAGCGTGAGTCCTCTTGCAGCCTTAAAACAATTCTTCACTCAACTACTTCCCACAAGCATCCTGAGGAAAGGAGGCAGTCCATGTGTGACTTCTGTGCGTCACTCACTGCTAGAGGAGCTGCGAGACTCCAAGTGTCTCCTATGATGATGAGTTAGTGGAGTCAGAAGAGCTGCTCCTGTGGCAGGTGAGCTGGAGTTTGGCATCGCTGGGACGACTGGAAGAGTAGTCACAGGATGGGGCTACCTGCCTGAGCCACCCCTCATCCCACTAGCCCAGTGCAGTGGAGATGCCACAGATTCTGTGTCTTAAATTCAAGGAGTCGTAATTCCCACAACATATTTAACTTCATGAAGAACACCCAACGCATGCTCGAATAACATTGAAGGAGGCTGCTAAAAACATGTTAATAAATGCAAAAATGTATGGTACCTCCAAATCCAAAAAGTGGCATTTTTAGACTTAGTACATCTTCATGCCATCTTTTGGTAAGAATTCTGACCTAACCTAGGTTTGTAACACTGCAGATCTCCACTTTTCTGGAACCGCACACACCCTTCCAATATTACTGGTAACAGCTTGTAATTCATACCTGGGAAACCATTCAGGGCACAGGGGCCTCCTGAGCTTATTGTCACTGCCCTTCTCTGAAATCCAGTTGATGGCTTGGGACAACCCACCACATCCGCTATTATTACACACTGACTTCCAGACCCAGACAATGTGACCAGCACGTGGTGATAACTAGTCTAGTAAGGGTGTAAACTGATGCCATTATCACAGATTTTTGTACTGAGTTGGTGTCAATATACTTTACACCCGGAGTTCATTCCAGGCCACACAAACCTAGAAGTAACTCGTCTTACGGGAGCTGATGGGAACCAGAGAGACCAACATTTTGTTTTCTAAAAGAGAGTAGTCCAAACATAAACAGTGGCCCTCTCTGTGGTCAGGAGAAAAGAAGTACAATGTTTACACTTTATTTCTGATGTAAAGAAGCCATATTTACATAATACATTCATATTTTAAATATGTTACAGCTCTCTGTAGAAAACCATTCCATTAAAACAGCAACATGTGATCTGGATTCAATCTTTAAAGTATTAGTCAAATTAAAATATTCTTATCAGGACTCTCTTAATTTCACAGCCTTTGAAGGAAAATGGGAATGAAGAGTGGGGTGCTGCAAAGTGAGATGCAGACCTTTTCCACGTGGCGAGCTCTCAGACCCTCTCCACTTCACACGTTCAGCTGGCTCTCACTGACGGTGCAGAGGGAAGACTAAGACCGGACCTCTACTCTTCCAGGGGCTATCCAAGGGCCCAGGGCCTTGGGAAAAACCACCCTGCCACCCCTGCTGGGATTTCTGAAGCTGAGGATTAAGTACTCCTCTTCCCACCACTTCAGCTGGTCAGCAGCTGGTTAAATCAACTTAGCAGTGTTCCCATTCTCTTGAGAAAGCCAGAGTTGAAATAACGTGCACACTGAAACCACAATACAAGCTAAAAAGGCCTCCCTCCTCGGATCTGATTGGCAATTTTCTCATCTGGGGACTCCTCTTTCTCCTTTTCCCGCTCTTTGTTCCAGTCTTTCAAGCCCTCTGGAAGTGAAGTGTCTTCATCCAAGCTGCCCGTGCCTTCCACAAATTCTTCATAGGTAGATTTTTCCGCAAATGGTCTGGGGCCCAAAAGTTCAATCATATCACTCTTATCTAATACTTCTTTTTCTAATAACAGAAGAGCAACCTGAAACATAAACAGTTCCTATTTAAATAGCTACTCGGTAAAGTCTATTCAAAGTTATTGTTTTTATTTATACCCAACCCCATCCTCAAAAGCGTTTAAAACCACTGAAAAACATATACATCAGGTCACATAATTTTGGAGTAAGATGTGCGAAATACTGGAAAAACAAACGTCCATCAGTAAGGAAGTCACTAAATACATTTGGTACACCCACACAATGAATAATTATGCACCTATTCAATGAGAAAAGTGAGATGCATAATGTCCATAATATGCTAATTTGCTTTTTAAGAGGGAAATATATCTTTTAGTGATAAACCAACTTTGTATGTGCTGCCATCTTATTTCACATGTTTTTTCCTTACTGCTACCTTTTAAAATTAGATCTGTTTTTAAATAGTAATCATCTTCCGCCATCTGTGGAACACATTTTTTTGGCATTCAACTAATGATCACTTACATTGTTTTCATAAGCATGTCTGCATCCATTTAGGTTTGCATAGGATGAAATTATAATTTAGATACTGATGCCTGCACTATTTTTGAAAAATTATATTTTCCCATTCTTTTTTGCATATTTTCCCATTTCATTAGATTTAGACAGAGACCTGTGTAAATGTGGTTACATTACTTTTTTTTAAATGTCTTTTTAGTTCATTGTATTTTTTAATTCAATTTTGTTTAATAAGGTTGTTTTGAATCTACTATACTTATCTGGTTTTATTTTCCTTGCAATTCTTCCATTCCATTTATATATTGTTTTAAAATTCCATTTTCTAAAAATTGGTTTCTATATAAATGCACAGCTTTGTGAAAAAACAAAAACAAAAAAACATGGAACACATCACAAATCTGCGTGTCGTCTTTGCACAGGGGCCATGCTAATCTTCTCTGTATCATTCTAATTTTAGTACATGTGCTGCCAAAGCGAACACAGAAAAATATATCTTTTTATGTGTGTATATATACATAAAGAAATTCTGGAAGGGTACATAAGTAAGTGGTGGGAGTGGGGATGTTGGGGCAAAGGACAGAAATAGAATGAGCAGGAAATTTTAAAAGTTAGTCCAAAAATAATAAAGACAAACAAGGGAAAAGATACAAAATGAAACCAGGAAAGTTAATATGAAAATATGTATCCTGAAGTTCTATTCATTTGTATGGCTGAATCACAAATTTGACACCACACATTTTAACAGGTCACCGTAAAAGGGACACCTGACCAACTGCATGCATGGAAGTGAGCGATGGTGTCAGGGGAGTAGGGAAGAGTGGTTATGTTCGAGCATCTGACCCTTTCAAGGAGAACCAAGTGGGTTACACTGTAAACTGATCTCATAAAACAGATTAGTAGGTAACTCCCTAAGAAATTTAACATTCAGTAGTTTACATTAAATGCTGTTTCTGAAGATTCCAAATTTAAAAAAAAATAATTTTCTGCTATCTTTAAATTTTTAAAAAGTTTACTATGGAATTTTCAAATATGTACAAAGGTAGAAAAAACGGGTAACTAATCCCCACATAACCACTATCAATAGTTATCAACTTAGAGCCATTTTTATTTCACTGACTCCTTGGTTTATTTTAAAGAAAATCCCCAGATATCTCATTTTAACCATGTATACTTTTGTCTATATCTTCAAGAGATAAAGATTCTTAAAAAAACATAACTGGAATACTAAAACAGCCTAACTTTTAAATATATTGTGTATGTAAGATATGAAGAAATAAAAGCTTTAGGATTTATTCTTAGACCATCTTTATTTCTCAAATTTGCCTATTTACACAATAAATGTGGCTAACCACTTAAGTTGTGATCATGTATTTTATTTAACTCAATATATCAAAAATATTGTGATATCAGTATGTAATGTAATGAATGATATTAAGAATAGTTGATATATTTTACATTCTTTTTTTCATACTAAGTCTTCAAAACCGTGTGCATTTTATGCTCACAGTACATCTCAGTTCAGATTAGCCACACTGACAGCACAGGCTTGGTTAGAAGTTAATGACAAGGGCTCTGCAGACAGGACATCTGGGTCCAAATCCGGTCCTGACACTTACCAAATGCCTGATGACCTTAAGCAAAGCTAAGCAATGTTGTTTCTTTATGCATTAGTTTCTTTATCTGTAAAATGGGGATAATAATGTAGTGACTTCCTGAGGTTTCAGGGTGTTTTAAGAGAGTTAATGCATCTTAGGCAGTACCTGATATGGATAAGGTACTACGTGAATGCTAACTGATTACTGTTATTCTCCTAAAGCTTTCCCTTAGAGAACAACTTGTCCAACTCCTCAGCCCATAGATGAGTAAACTGAGGCTCAGAGTTTGGAAGGCACTAGCCATAGCAGCAAAGGCTCCAGCCACCTCTCCTCTTTGATTTTTAAAAAAATTTTATTTATTTATTTTCCCCTGGCTGGCGTAGCTCAGTGGATTGAGCGCGGGCTGTGAACCAGGCATCGCAGGTTCGATTCCCAGTCAGGGCACATGCCTGGGTTGCAGGCCATGACCCCCAGCAACCACACATTGATGTTTCCTTCTCTCTCTCTCTCCTTCTCCCTCCCTTCCCTCTCTAAAAATAAATAAATAAAATCTTTAAAAAAAATTTTATTCATTTATTTTTAGAGAGTGGGGAAGGGAGGGAAAGAAACACCAATGTGAGAAAGAAACATCGATTGACTGGCTTCCTCCCACATGCACCCCAACCAGGGGCTGAACCAGCAACCCACGCACCCCAACTGAGGCCTGAACCAGCAACCCAGGCATGTGCCCTGACCAGGAATCAAATCGGTGACCTTCTGCTTGGCAGGATGACACCCAACCAACTGAGCCACATCAGTCAGAGCAGGCACCTTTCCTCTTGATGGCTCCTGGCTGGCACGTTATTCTTAAACATTTAATATTCTCTGAAGGACCAGGCAGAGTCTCAGAACTCTGTGGTGTTTCAGGATCCTCACTCTGTTGAACTAATTTTCCCTTCACAAACATATATTTCTTTGTTACCATTGTCAGGACATGTACTACACAGATGGGAGGGTAGATAACCAGGTGTAATTTCCAGGACACATTTGAGCATCTATGGCATGCATGGGGACTCCCTGTACTCACACACTATTCTAGAGCTAGTCATCTCGGTTGAGTGCTTCCACCCTCCATTGTCTTTTATAGCTCATTTCTCCTTTTCAACAACTGAAGGGGGATAACCAACAAACCCTATGTCTGACCTAGACCTCCTATCCATATACCACTTGCAAATGCCTACTGCTCATGTACTCCTGGGTGTCAAGACTGAATCCCTCCCCCATCCCAGGCAGTGTCTGCCACTAGGAGGAGTCCTGGAGCCATCCTAAGGGCTTTCCTCCCATTCGTTCTCTACTTTAAATTTCTAAAAATCTCGGTTTTTTAGTTCTGCCACCACCAGCACATCTCAGGAATGTCAACACATGCCTGCAACAGCTCGGAGGTGGTCTCTGTCCTAGTCTCTTCCATCCCACTGGGAGTGGCACACTCCTGCCACACTCTCCTTTTAAATGATGAACTTGAATCACTTCCACCCAAGATTTTTTTAAGGACTCCCTACCATAAAAAAAGGGGGTTGGATCAGACTATTCTAAAAGTCACTTTATTCTGATAATTGTGTTTCTAAATTTTCTAACTAGCTTTTGAGACTTGGGTACTGCAGTCCTCCTTACCCCCATTATCTATCTGGTCAAGGCAAGCCAACCCAATCCTGCCCTTCTCAAGTCTCCACACTGAGAGCTCCTTTCTTTCCCATTGACTTTAACCTGACTATCCTTCAAGGTCAAGTGTAAGCTCTATGTTCTATGTACAGCCTTCTCTGACCACTCTGGTCTTTCCTTACTTGGAGCCGCTGCTGTATGGTTTCTAGTGTTTCACAGACACTAGCTCTCTCCCCAATTACACTGTGTACTTTTCTGAAAATATGTCACGGATTTTTAGAATTACCCGGCACAGGGCGGGTTCACAGGAGGCTTTTCTGGAGACTTGCTTATGAATAGCCTACTTTAGAATATTCTTTTATGTGTCGATCCTTTATAAGGCTTTTTCATTTGTGTTTTTCTCATTTGAGTGTGAAATGTTCAAGAAACAAAAAAATTCTAATTTGTTTGCAATGGATTTGAAAATTAAGAGTGCACTGGATACAAGAAATCCACTGAATTCAAAAAGGACCTGTCACTTTTGCAGGTGCTATTCAAATAAGGTACAACAATGAAAATAACGAAGCAGATTTACTCGTGGATACTCCTAATTAAGCCAATGTAGTTTTCATGTGCTGGCTTCCACTTATTAAGTTTGGCTAATTCTTTTATGTGCCCTTTCATTGTCATTCTGGAGGTGAAAAACAATGGTAAACTTCTATCACTCCATTGTGCTCCATATTTAGGAATGCAGCAGAGCCTTGAATAACGTTGTTTTGTTCAGCACTGTTTTGTTATAACAGTAACAAGAGGCCATAGGAACTTAATTCTTGTTTAGATCAATCAGCCTATGGTAAAACTGATTTCATTATATGTCATTTCACTTAAGGTTGCAGAAACTGTCAACAACATTAAGTAAGGATTTGGTATTGGTAAAGTACTTGGTGGAAAAAAAATACTTGGTGGAGAAGAATGTAGATTAAATTGTTCATTGGGTAGTTGATAATAGACTTTATTAATCCCTCACTCATATCCTTAAGAGCCACAACAGCCAGGATCATTACTGGTTTTGCTCACCACCGTATTTTCACCACATCACAGAGATAAAACAGACAAAGAAACATCAGAGTGAAGGAAGGAATCCAAAAGTTAGCCAAGTACGGGAAACGCAGATGTCTATAAACTAAGCAAAAGAGTAGATCATCACTTTAAACTTTTTTTGCGAAACTGTGTATAGAATCATTTGCACAACTGACACCTACCTTCTCCACGTCAGCTTTCTTTTCTGTGAGAAGAGCTACTGTTCTTTTATAAGCATCATTAATAAGTATTCGTACTTCGTCATCTATCAGTCTTGCAGTGGCTTCACTGTAAGGTTTCTCTAATACCATGTCACCCTGACGTGGGAGGTCAAAGGAGATTTGCCCAACCTTTTCATTCATACCGAACTGGACAATCTGAAAAAGAATACATCATTAGTAGTATACATCCATTTTTGGTGACAGGCTAACATACTTTTATGAAATGCCAGTAAGTCTTTACAACGACATTAACTCCACACACTTCACTGTAATACTACTCTTTAACCTGGCAAAGTCTACATGGCAGTCTTGAGTAGGCTGAGCTGACAAGAGTGTTCTGTGTAGATATAGGCAGCAATGAATAGTGTCTCAAATTCCTCAATGAGGAATACAAAACAAGAAGCCCACAGACAACATCAACAAAATCAGGTGAGAAACAGGTAGAGACAAATCCCAACAGCTATAATACCTGTAAGATTCTACCCTCTGCAGGAAGGGAAGTAGAAAAGAAGCAAAAAACTTCTGACAGATCTGAGTAAGAATCTCAAACCCTCCAGGCTCTTCCTGCAAAGAGTGTCACATCGCTTTGAGAACAACCAACTCTGCAAGGGGCGTATGCATTTTTCTGTTCTGAGTCCATGGGGCTAGGAGACTATGTGAAGAGGCTGGCACAGTCTGGGCCATAGCTAACCAAAATAAGCCTTACATTAAGAAGAAGCTTCTGGATTATCAACAAGACAAGTAAAAACAAGTGTTGGAGAAGTTTTGGAGAAAAGGAACTCTCATTCACTGCTGGTGGGAATACAAACTGTCACAGCCACTATAAAAAACAGTATGGAGATTCCGCAAAAAATTAAGAACAGAGTTACCATATGACCCAGCAACCCCTATTTTGGTATCTACCTGAAAAATTTGAAAACATTCACAAAGATATATACAACCCTTTGTTCAATGCAGCATGACTCACAGTGGCCAAGACCAAGTGTCCTTCAGTAGAGGACTGGATAAAGAAGATGTGGTACACACATACTACTCAGCCATAAGAAAAGATGAAATACTGCTCAGCCACAAGATGAAGTACTGCCATTTGCAACAACATGGATGGACCTTGAGAATATTATGCTAAGCTAATAAATCAGTAAAAGCTAAGAACCATAAGACTTCACTCACGTGTGAAATGTAAGATCGAAACTCATAGACACTGACAACTATGGTGGTTACCAGAGGGAAGGGGGTAGGGGGCAGGAAAGGATAAAAGGGGGACAAATACATGGTGACAGAAGATGACTTGACTTCAGGTGCTGGGCCCACAATACAATATAGAGAGCTTGTATCATAGTAATGTACACTTGAAACCTATATAGTCTTATTAGCCAATGTCACTCCAATATATTTAAATAGAACAAAAAGAAGACGCTACTGCTTCTGAAGGTAAAGTCCAAACTGACTAGAAAAGAGAAGGCCAGATAAAAGTGGGGAGCAGGAACAGAGCTAGGAGAACTCAGAAAGTAGGAAGCCATGATTTTTATAACTTCCTGAAAATAACAGGAAAGGGAATTCTAAAGCTAAAAAACTAGAAAAGCAGTCCCAATCTTCCTCTTTCCTAAGAGGTCAGGAAAACAAATTTCATGTGAAAATGGGCAATAGAAAAATCACTTATGAAGTTATGACAAAAAGTGAGCAGAATAATGTCTCCATAGGTAAGGATAGCAAGGTGGAAAGACATGTTCATAAAACAGATAAAGGAGTTCCGACCAAGATGGAGGCATAGGTAGAAACCCTTAGCTTCCTCGCACAACCAGAAGGAGGGTAACCACCAATCTAAAATCAATAAACAATGAGAAGCTCCAGAAAATCAAACTGCATGGAACTCCAACAATCAAGGAATTAAAGAAAATCAATCAGAACAACCAGATCGGTAAGGTGGCTGACCACGAGGGCCGGCTGGGGGAGAAAAACGGCAGCAAGTAGGCACACCTTGGGGACGAGGCTGGCTACAGCAAGATAACGGGCTGTGCAGACTGCACTGGCAGGGCTGACTTAAGGGGAAACTGAAACTCAGAGTTGATACAGGCTACGGAGGGAGAATCTCCCAGTCTCACAGAAGAGTCCCTTGGAAGGTGCGCTAGGGACATGCAGGTGAGCTGCATTGTTCCTTCTCTGGCCCCTCCCCCACAGGCAGCACAGCAAAGAGGGTTGCCTTGCCCAGGTGAATTCCTAAGGCCCCAACCCCTTACAACTTCTGTACCAAAACAGAGAAATATGGCCCAAATGAAAGAACAGAGCATAACCTCAGAAAGTGAACTAAACAATGAGGACATAGCCAACCTGTCTGATGGAGAATTTAAAGTCCTGGTAATCAAAATGCTCACAGATATGATTGCGCTTGGTTGAAAAATGGAAGAAAAAAAAAAGATACCCAAAATGACATTAAAGCAAAATATTCAGGGAACCAACAGGGAACCAACAGTGACAGGAAGGAAACCAGGACTCAAAGCAACAATTTGGAACAAAAGGAAAAAATAAACATCCAACCGGAACAGAATGAAGAAAAAAGAATCCAAAAAAATGAAGAAAGGCTGAGGAATCTCTGGGACAACCTGAAACATTCCAATATCCAAATTATAGGGTTGCTAGAAGGAGAACAACAACAGCAAAATATTGAAATTTTATTTGAACAAATAATAAAGGAAAACTTCCCCAATCTGGAGAACGAAATAGAGTTCCAGGAAGTCTAGGAAGCCCAGAGAGTCCCAAAGAAGTTGGACCAAGGAGGAACACACCAAGGCACATCATCAAGATACCCAAGATTAAAGACAAAAAGACCATCTTAAAGGTAGCAAGAGAGAAGGAAAGAGTTAGCTACATAGGAGTGCCCATAGGCTATCAGGGGATTTCTCAAAAAAGACCTTGCAGACAAGAAGGGGCTGGAAAGAAGTATTTGAAGTCAGGAAATGCAAGGACCTACATCCAAGAATACTCTATCCAGCAAAGCTATCATTTAGAATGGAAGGGCACATAAAGTGCTTCCCAGATACGGTCAAGTTAAAAGAGTTCATCATCACTAAGACCTTATTACATGAAATGTTAAGGGACTTATCTAAGAAAAGGAAGATCAAAACTAGGAACAGTAAAATGACAACAAACTCACAACTATCAATAACTGAACCTAAGAAACAAAAACAAACTAAGCAAACAACTAGAATAGGAACAGAATGACAGAAATGGAGATCACATGGAGGGTTACCAGTGGGGAAGGAGAGGGAGAAGAATAGGAGAAAAGGTACCAAAGATGAAGAAGCATAATTGGTAGGCATAAAATAGATGGGGAGAGATAAAAAATGGTATAGGAAACAGAGGACTCAAAGAACTTACATGTACAACCCATGGACATGAACTAAGGGTGGGGGAAATGCTGGAGGGTTGGGGGTCAGGGCAGAAGGGGGATAAAGGGAGAAAAAATTGGGAAAATTGTAATAGTATAATCAATAAAATAACTAAAAAATTGTATTTAAGAGGATAATTAATAAGAACGGAGTTTACACATTTCAAGGTAATCAATATTTGTGTGCAAATAAATTTCACCTGATTAAAAAAAGATGAAAACAGCAGCCTACTCCTTCAAAATAGGCTAAAAGAAATCAGGAAAATTACAGAAAATATGAAGAAGTAACAAAAATCAGAATCAGAAAAACTCAAATTGGGTCCTAGAACAGAGAAAAAAGATATAAAAGAAAAAATTACTTTAAAAGTAAAGGTGAAGGTACAAACAGCACAACAGCATACAAATGCAACAAATAATGCCCTAAGAAATAAAAGGTAAAAGATGACAGTAAGAAAAAAATTTTTACATGAGGCATAAAAAGATTTTGAGAAAGTGACAGACCCAGAAGAGCTGACATATGAGTAACAGGATTGCCCAAAGAAAGTTTTGATTGATTGCTTTAAAATGGGTTCAAGAAATAATCCTTGCCTGAAAAGCCTAAACCAGCCACACACAGTACTACTGTTTCAGGACCGTTCATGAATGTCCATTGCTCAAATGTGAGGAAGAAACACTCCATCTCATACTCACTTGGGCATATGCACTCTGAGTCACTTTCCTCAAGTCATCCTGAGCGCCAGTTGTAATTCTCCCAAAGAAGATTTCTTCTGACACTCGGCCACCTAGAGTCATGCACATCCTATCCAAGAGCTGCTCTTTGGTGTACAGGTATTGTTCTTTGGGTAGATACTGAGCATAACCCAGTCCCTTGCCCCTTGGGATGATGGACACCTGGCAAGTACAAAACATAAAACTGTTGGAGATTCCACCACCAAATACAGACTTGATCACAATATTTACAGATAAACTCACTTATGAAAAATAAGCACCAGCTGGGCAATCCATCAGCCTTGGCTAGATGAGATCTAGGAGGAGTGACTGTTCAGGAAAAATATTTCTCTTAGGACAACTTCATCTTAGAGTTCCAGAAAGTATTTGCCTTTTTATAAAACTCAATTGAAATTATTCAGTCTTGACAAAAAGACTGTCAAGTCTTTGAGTCAAGACATCTTGACTGAGTCATGACATCTCCTGAGAGCTTGGATACAGTGAAGGCTCCATTCACCATAACTGTCGGCCACGGCCACCCTCCTTTACAGGACGGGGGTAAGGCAGACCTTGATGGTCAGCTTCACTTTCTTTTCCAGTCCTCTTTTTGCAAATGAATCAATTCCTTTAATTAAAAAAAAAAATCCACTTTATTAAGGGATTAATTTATATATAAAAGAATGCAACCATTAAAAGTGTATAGTTCAATGTGGTTTTTTTTTTCATGTTGGATGCACTTTTATTTATTTTAAACAACTCTTCAGCTTCCAAAACATCGGGTGAGCCTCTTTTAATTTACACTTGAATACTAACATGTAAAACTTGAGTCTCTGTGGACTGGAGAGAACACATCCCCACACAACAGATGGGGCTGCTTGTTTATTTACAGGTATGAGTTAATAACATGCAATTGTACAAAGACTTGTTCTTGATTCAGCTATTTTAAGATCAATGAGTTTTCACAAACTTAACTCCCTACCACAATGAAGAGACAAAATATTCTCTTCATCCTCAAAAGTTCTCTGGTTTCCCTTTGTAGTCAACTCTTCCCCCTACCCCCAGGCAACTGCAGATATGCTTTCAGCCCCCATGGATTAGTTACAATTTCTAGAATTGCATATAAATGGAATCATACAGTACGTACTTCATTGTGTCTGGTTTCCCCTCTCAGTTTCTGGGACTCACCTCCATTGTTGTGTGTGCAATATTAATAGTTGATTAATTTTTACTGTTGTATAGCACTCCATTATATTAACATTTCAAATACACATTTCATTCTTAAGTGATATCAGGGTTCTTTCCAGTTTACTGCTATTATTTATAAAGTAGTAAAAGTCTCTGCATGGACATTATGTTTTCACTTGTCTTGGGTAAATATCCATGAGGAGATCTTTGGTCATATGGAAGCCTTTATAAGAAACTGCTACATTGTTCCTCAAAATGACCATTTCACATTTCTATCGGCAATGTATGAGAATTCCAGTTGCTCCACATTCTTACCAACCCTTAAGGACCAGCATTAACACTGTAACCATTCAGAATTTCCTTATGGTTTAATTTGCATTACACTGATGACTAATATTTCATGTGCTTACTGTCTACTCATATACCACCTTTTGTGAAGTAGTTTTTTGCAGTTTAATGGGTTTTACTAAGTTTCTTGTTTTGTTTTTGAGTTTTAAGAGTTCTCTGTATATTCTAGATACAAGTCCTTTTTCATATGTGTGTACTGCAAATATTTTCGGAGTGTGTGGTTTGCCTTTCATTTTCTTAATGGTGTCTTCCAAAGACAAACAGTTTTTAATTTTGATGAGATCCTATTTATCAAATGTTTTTGTAGTTCATGGTTTTTGTGTCTTCAGAAATTTCTGGCTACCCAAAGTTACAAAGACTTTTTCCTAAGTTTTCTTCTAGAAGTGTTATAGTTTTAGCTTTTATGATCTATTTTCAAATTATTTTTTTGCATATGACGTAAGGGTCAACATTTACTTTTTTATTCATATAAACACTGAGCTACCAGAACCACTTAAGACAATCATCCCCACCTTCAATTACCTTGGTATCTCTGTTAAAAAATAATTAATTAATCAATTACTTGCGAAGGTCATCTTCTGGACTCTATTCCACCTCACTGGTCTGTGTGTTAGTCCTCTCACCATTACTAGTCTTCATTACTGTAGCTGTATACAAAGTCTAAAATTGATTAGTGTAATCCCTTCGACTTAATTAACTATTCTAGTTGATATCTGCAATTCCATATAAATTCCATGTCAATTTCTACAAAAAAGTCTGCTATGATTATGAGATTGCACTGAAATGTCAGAACAATTTGGGAAGAACTGACATCACAATATTCCATGAACATGGTATATATCTGCTGGGGACTGCCCTGCCTGGTCTCAGGAAGCTGTGACCCCCTGTGACTTAGGCTGAGTGAGAAACCTCTGGATCAGGAGCTACTAAGGAGACAAAACTTATTCTCCTGGCATGAACGCTACCTGTTCTGTGCCTGGCCTTTAATGCTAGATCAGTTACCAATGACAAGTAACAATTCTCTAGGATAAAGAATGGACTTAAGACAGGTTCTGATCTCGTAAAGGCCTCTATGGAATAAGTCTCATGAGACTATGGAAATAAATGAAGGGGCTGTGGAAAGGAAGGGGTGATCGGCATCTACCCCTGCCCCCTCTTAGCCTGAGTCTTTGTACTCAGATGTGAGAAATCCTAGTCTCCTGAATGCCTTTGACTCCTGACCGCCAGGCCCAGGCCTGTAAAAATAGCCAAAGGGGCAGCCCACACCAGAGACGGCGGACCCCCGGGGTAATCAGGCCTGGGACATAGAATATGCAAGATCCTGTGAGATCTATTTGCTGGAGGATGTTATTAACTTGGAATTTGAAGGCACAGACAGGAAACCTTTGGAACCTGTAGTCCTTTCATATGTTAAAACTCCAATCTCTGCCCAGAATCACGGCAGGAGTTCTGTTAGCATCTTTGTAAGTTACCTGTTCCCTTTGATCTTTTCTGCCAGACTGTGAATCCACCAACTGAGTCTGCTTTCTCAATAAAAATCTGCTTGGGAATGGACATGAGCATGCTCCCCACCAGAGAGAGTGGCCATGTTCTCTATTCTCCCACAGAATCATGGTAGTTTCTGTGTATTTCGTGCATTTTGACAAGCATCCGCAGTAGGGATGGATACTGTGGGCCAGTATTCACTCACAGTATTTCATGTTTTTGATGCTATTATAAATAAATCTGGATTATTAAAATTTTATCTTCCAATTCTTCATTGCTATATATACAAATACGATTGATCTCTGTATATGGACCTTAAATTCCACAGCCTTACTAACTTACTAGTTCTAGTGGCTTCTTTTTAGATTATTTAAAATGTTTTGTGTACACTTTTAGGCTGTCTCCTCTGTGGTCCCCTTACTTCAGTGGACTCCCCTAAATTTCCCATTGTCCTAACAAAACAAGCCGGCTATGCTACTTCCTGTCGTCCATGCTGCACCAGTTTGGGAATACACTCAGTTGAAAATGCAGAAAATTTAACAGTCTCACTTGGTGCACCCCTGTCACTTTGGTCTCTGCTTACTTTCCCAGGCAATCTGAGATATCCCTTGGTGTGCACAGTTTAGTAGTCAGCCAAGGATTTGGGCAGTTTCTACTTGGTTTTGGGTCTCACCCCTCTGTAGCTTTCTTGCTTCCAGGATTTTCTTGTTAAATTTCCAATTTTCCTCATACCCTGAACTTTCTCCTCTGCCACCTTGTAAGTCCAGCATTTCCCACCTCTGGCTGTGGAAGTCCTCAGGCAAGAAAGTCACAAGTGCCCAATTCTAACTCACTGCAGCTGTTACTTTTTTAAAGTAAACTCTCCTCAGGTTTGGTCTGCTTTGGGAAACTTTTCAGTCCCTTTCAATGGTAGTTTTCTTTCCAAGACTGTGTAGCTTATCCATGGGAGGGTTTGTATAACCACTTTATCCCACTGTTACTACCAGATGTTCTTGCTAAAGTTCTTTAAATTTAAACATCTTATCTATTTATCCTTTGAGGGAGTGCAATCTTCTCAAGTAATTGCTCACACAATCACCTGGCTTGCCTACTGTTCAACATAACCTGCTTTACCTTTAGAAGTGGGTCTGCATGTTCCAGATACCAGCCAGCAACCGCATGACCTGCCTCATGGTACGCCACAGTTTTCTTCTCTTCAGGCTGCAGAACTTGGGTTTTTTTCTCTAAGCCTGACAAAAACAAAAAACCAACACCACTGTGTTAGTGACACTGACATAAAAAGACAGTTATCCAATACTATACAGTCCCTTATCTAAAAGGTAATTTGGAAATTAGGATGCTTTGACAATCCAAAAATGATCAAAGTCAGAATAAAAGTAAAGGATCAATTCCAAAACAGACCCAACTATAGCAAAATGCATTCACTACCCCAAGGTATACTTTTTCCCTAACTTTCCCACTCTTTGGAGCCACATATATTATTTTGGGATATAAACAGAAAGTAAACAGAAAGTAATGACAAAGTAAATTCAGCATTTAAGTCAACTTAAGACATATAGAATTCACCCTGGCTGGTGTGGATTCACCCTGGCTGGCACTCAGTGGATTAAGTGCCAGCCTGCAAACCAAAGGGTTGCCAGTTCAATTCCCAGTCATGGCACATGCCTGGCTTGTCGGCCAAGTCCTTGGCAGGGAGAGCGTAAGAGGCAACCGCACACTTTCTTTCTCCCTCCCTTCCTCCTCCCTTTCTCTCTAAAAGCAAATAAATAAAATCTTAAAAAAAATACACACACACACACAATTCATAGAAAACAGTCTGGAAAGAGCTCAGTCTAGGTATTCAGAATTACCAAGCACTGGGAAAGCAATGATGCCTGCCATGGTTGGCTGCCTGCTCTCTCTGCTTGATGGAAGGTAGATAACAGTCAGAGGAAGGACTAAAGATCTGGAAATACTGTGTCAGTTAGGCCAATGCTGCAGTACCCAGCATACCCAACAAACAGCCCAAGGGGGGTCTAAGAGCCAGACAAAGGAACAACAGGGTAGACCAGAGAAGATAAACCACAAGAAACCTGTGCTGGGCCTGTGGGTCAACTACAGAGGTGAAGGGGCCCTAATCTGTGCACAATTCTTCTCTGGCCTGAATAACGGTCGATGCTGAACCTCATGCACCTTTGTAATGTAGAAACTAATGACATAGTTTGTACTAATACCATTCATCACACCTTGACAACAGTTTTGTTGTGTTCAAGATAACTCATGTGAGAGAATTTATCAACTGATAACATATTAAGGAGTCTAGAAGATTTTAAAAAGAGAGAGAGAATACTATGTCACCAATGATACTACATAAGGCAAGTATGTGTATACCACAAGCGGAAAGTATATGCAAGGGTGGAATGTTATAAAGGGTATGTTAACAAGCCCTCTGTTTTACAAAGATAAGCAGTCTTTGCTTACCTGAGAAAACAAAATTTCCCCCATGGTTTATCGTAGGAATTTTTCAGTGTATTATCACAGAACAAAGGCTACCCATGGCTGGTTTACAGTGGATGAACTGTGAACAGGTAAGTGTCCACCCCCCTCAGAGGGAGGTCTCCAACTCTATCTACCAGCAGCCCTGTTTTCACAGTCCCACTTTGCACTAAGCACTGATAGCATCCCTTGACTTAAAAAGGCTCAAATATGCAGTTTTCACATTTCTATAGTGATTTACTTCATTTAATTCCATCCACACCTCTGTCATTTTAGATTTTTTCTTTTAACAAATTTTAGAATAAGTGGTTGGTACTCACTCATTCAAGTTATTTAAAAACCTAACCCAGATTGAAGACATTGCTATCGTAGCTCTAGAACCTAACTGGAATCTCCATTAACGTGGCTTCATACTTTCCCCTCAATTCAAACTGTCATGTCAAAAGTCACCAAGAACAGTCTCACTGCCAAATCCAAAGGTCATTTTTCCTCACATCCCCACATCATTTGATCCTGCTGCCAACTCTTCCTTAATAAACATGTGTTTGTCCTTGTCTCCCTTCTCCTCCAACCTCCTGAATCTTCTTTGATGGCACTTCTTCCTTGTCTTATTTGTGGGTGGTGGGTCTGTAAGCACATAAGCTTTGGTGACTCCACTGACTCACATTTCACCTCTCTGCTACATCTGACAGTGCTTACTAGGTGAGTCCCCTTGCCCACCTTCACACTCCAGGAACCACAGTCTGTACCACTGTAGTGTTCCAGAATTCCACATGAACACCCTGCTCCATCTCAAACCCAGCACACCTCATTTTCTGCCAAACTAGCTGCATTAGAGAACCCCATTCTTCCTGTAGCCTGTCAAGCTGTCCTTTTTTTTTTTTTTTTTGCCTATTTCCATCAGAATTGCCGGTGCTAAAGCCTGCTACCTCACATGAATGACTGCAAAGTTCTCTGTCTCCAAATGCTTCTCTCTTCTTCAGAGACAGATCATTTTCCTAAACCATCATTAATTATATTACTCAGTGGCTGAGGAAAAAAAAACACCCCACATTTGTTCAATATTGGCCACAGGACATTTTAGTGATGAACTACAGAAATGATCCCTGAAAGTATAGTCTTGCACAGGACATTTTAAAAAGTCCTTGAGCTTAATATTCAAGGCTTTATAAAATCTGGACTTAACTTTTTTCAGCTGTGCCCTACTTCCCACAGGAACTTGAGTCTCACCAGTTTACTTTCCCTCTATGAAACACAGAGTGTATGTAACACTATCTCCAAAGCGTCTTCTTCTGTTCATGCCACTGTCACACAGTACCCCATCTACTGAATCGTTTAAACTCCACCTCCTCTGTGCAGCCCTAACTGTAGTCTTTTCTCTCCTTTGAATGACCAAGTTTTTGAACTGCTAATTATGTTTCTATGAGTATTAAGTTGTAAGATCTCTAGAAAGTAAGGAAAACAATTATGTGCATCGCCACCATGCTGGTGAAGTGAGCATTTCCTGGTTGAACAGTCATTAGAGCTGTTTATCCATCAGCTATATTTAACATAGAGCACATTTAATTCACTTTTGGAAATAGGAAGGCTGTGAGCATTTATAAAGAAAATAGATTGGTATAGTTCAGAGGAAGACATCTTGCTGCTTGCTGCCCATGCGAGTAAGGCAGCATGTGAGCTGCCATCTCAGACTCACCCAACTCCTACTTCATCCATCTCCAAGGGAGGGAAGGGGGTTGCAGCAACAAAGGAACATAGCAGGTGCATGGTAAGCCCCACAGCTAGGGAGATATACTTTTTTTTTGCTTCTAGATCTTGCCAAAAGAGAGAAATCCCTGGCCTCAAATTCATCTTCTCAGCTTTGTGACTTGAGTTACATTCAGATGCCTTACCACCAATAACCCGTTCAATTGCTTGTTCAAAGTGTTTCTGGTTTATGGAATCTGAAAGGTGTCTCGCAGCAATCAAAGCAGCTTCATTACAGACATTAGCCACATCAGCTCCTGCAAAATGAATATACAGAACAGCTCACCCACCAAATATGCATGCTCAAACTAACTAGTCACACACTGTGGACAACTAAATCCACAGTCAATCTCTCAACTAGCAGGCTGGATTAGGGTTTTATGTAAATTTAATTCAATCCAATTCACAATAACCATAAGATATTCTAGCACTCGATAAGAGCCTAGTAATATCCTGGAACTTTAAACTGAGGGGCAAGTATTAGTAGTAAATAATTACAGGCAAATATTTACCTTTACATACAATATTGGTCATATAGTAGCAAACAAAGATAATATTTAAACATGCCCATTAATTAACTTAGTTCTATTCTGTGAACTAAGAAGTTCTGGGAAGGTGACTTATGTGACTATTACACAATATGCTGAAATATAATAAAAAACGTAAGCATTAAAACAACCTAGTGTGTTAAAACCAAAAGTTTCACAACTTGCCAAATGCCTTCTAGAGCCACAAGGTTCTTCGAATTAATTTTTCAGACAAAGTCTATGGACACAATGCACGTGTTCAACAAACAAGCAGTAAAATGTTATAAATTGCAAAGTCCAAAAACACAAAGCAAGTAAAAAGTTAGGACCCCTGAGACATTTAAGATGTTTATCTTCCTCTCACAATATACTTGTTATAATCTCCTTGTACTTTTCAAATGTTCCTTTTTATTTCATTTTGTGTTTGGAAGAGGGAGATAGGGAATAGGAAGGATCATATTTTATATTTAAAAACTCTCAGAATAAGCATATTAAAAGATGCTCATCATCACCAGTCATTAGAGAAATACACATCAAAACCTTGAGATACCACTTCACACCCACTAGGATGGCTACAGTCAAAAAGACAGACAATAACAAGTGTTAACAAGTGTGAAGAAACTGGAACCCTCATACATTGCTGGTGGGAATGTAAAATTTGGCAGTTCTGCAAAATGTGGTTCAGCAATTTCACTTCTAAGTATATAACCAAGACAAATGAAAACATATGTCCATATAAAAATCTGTACACGGAAGTTAATAGCAGCATTATTCACAATAGCTAAAAGATACAACCAAATGCGCATCAACTGATGAATGGATAGTTATGTGGTATATCCATACCGTGGAGTATTATTTGACCATAAAAAATGAAAGCCCAACACATGCTACAACACAGATGAACTCTGAGAACATTATTCTACATAGGCAAAGCCAGGCACAAAAGACCACGTTATACAATTCTATCTATATGAGACTAAAATAGAAAAATCTATAGACAAAAATTAGATTAGATTAGGGGTACCTAGGGCTAGAACTGGAGGGAGTGGCTGCTCATGTATTCTTTTGGGGTGATGAACATGTTTTTAAATTATAGTGACTGGCTGCATAAATGTATTTACTAAATATACTAAGAACCACTGAACTGTAGTCTTTAAACACAAGTGAATTTGATGGTACGTTAATTTTATCTCAACAGGGTTGTTTTTTTAAAAACCTAAATATTTTCTATAACATTTATGGATAAAATGTTATGTTGTCAAGGAATTTGTCAGAAATGATCCAGAGACAGAGGGAAGAGGGTGAAGGTATAGATAAGGTTGAACATATATTAAGAATTGCCCCTACAGCTAGCTAATGGATGCAAAGGAATTCATTACACTATTTTCTCAACTTCTGCTATGTTTGAAATTTCTCATAAAAATGTAAAAATATACACACAGGAAGCCCCAAGATGAGAGGTAACAAAGTGAACTGGTACCTTGCAACTACCATTGACTTAAAGGACTTAGAAACAGAACAGATTATGTTCCACTCACCTGAAAACCCTGGAGTTAAGGATGCAAGTTTCCTTGCCAGTTTCTCCTTTTCCAAAGTACTGTCCAGTTTTAGTGGTCTGAGGTGAACTTTGAAAATAGAGGCTCTTCCTTTTATGTCTGGTGGTCCTTGAGAAATTATTTTTAAGGAAACAAAAGTCATGGTTAAACAGTGACATCCTCATGAAAACTGGACTAAGTTCAATGAAAATCACCTTACCAATAAAGATTTGCCTATCAAAGCGCCCTGGTCTCATCAGTGCAGGATCTAGGATATCTGGTCGATTGGTGCCTGCCAAAATGACTACATTTGTTGTTGTGTTAAAACCTGCAAAGACAACACCAAAGACACAATCATTATTAAGTAATGATTGGCAGAAAGTAACCATGTACCTGAGAAGAATATATGAACACTACACATACACTGCTACTTAAAACTTTTTTCGATTTATTATCTAATGTTTTAAGTCACAAACATAATGAGATTTTACTATTCATAAGTCCTTAATGATAATACTAGTCATCATTTTAGTAATCAATTTTTTTAAGACAAATGATCAAAGATTTTAATTTAACTAGAAATTCAGATTATGTTATCAATTTTAAAAATGTTTATAATCAATAAGATTTAATTTGCAAATGATGTCTCTAAACTCCCTGGGCCATGGGATAGCCCGCTGCGTATTTGAAGACAGATCTCAACGTCCACCTCCAATCACTTCTCCAAGCTCCACTTGCTCCGTTTTATTGGCCATTTCTCAAATGTCAAGGTCATGGCTGCAGAGCCTGTACCTTCAGGACCTTGGCCCTGAAAGAGCTCAGATACTAATTTCCCCCAAATATGGCTCTCTGATTTAAACATGTGGTACTACATGCAGACTGACCACCGGAGTGGAGAAGGAATGCTACCTTCTGATTCCGGATACAATACCCGCTCAGTAATGTAAACTGGCTCAATATTTGTCACTGTGCCTCCCCTTTCTGAACACCTAACAGCATCCACATATCTTACAGCACGAAGGACCTGGCACATCCTAAGGATTGGCTTTCTTAAAATAAAGGAAAAGCCAACTAACACAGAAAGACTGCTACTCCCTTAGCAAAAGAGTATTCACGATTTGTCAAATTTATATGCGGTTACACATGGGTTTTCCTGATGCTTCAGAATCATAAATAGTTTTGAGAATAAGACTATAAATCTTTTGAGTCATTTCACCAATTTTCCTCTTATTCAACACCAGGTACAAATACCATCTTAACACTAGTATTAAGTTATGGCAGGCTGCCAGGAAAGAATATTTTGCTATCATCTACACTGGTATAAAAGAGCATTTTAAAAGGCATTTTAGAAACACTTTTGGTGGGGGGGCAGTTAATATGAGCATAAGAATTCTCCTTTAAGATATAATATATAAAAAATAATTAGAGAATGTAGTTTAAAATACAAAAGACTCAAATATTCACCATCCATTTCCACAAGCAATTGATTAAGTGTATTCTCCTGTTCACTCTGCCCCCCAAAGTTGCCTCTTCCTCTCTTCCTTCCTACAGCATCTATTTCATCTATGAAGAGAATGCAAGGGGCATTCTTCCGAGCGAGGGCAAATAAGTCTCGAACCTGGATAAAAACATAAACACTGGAGTCACTTGACAAATGAATTATTATTTATCCTCCTAATAAAAAAAATAAACATCAAGTTTCCTGCCCCACAGAAGACAATCCTTTTGGATTAAACGCTGTACAGTAAATATTTTGGAAATTACATGCAGCAAAGAAGTGAAGTGGCACATAACTTTGTGGGTAACTGACTTAAAGTGAGCAAATATTATTTTTATAACCTCATCAATTACTGTATATGTAATAAGCACTAACAATATCTTCTACTTTTATAGCATCAAATTAATAATATGTATCTTTAGCCTACAAAAAGATAATACAGTAGCACTGTAAACTTTACATTCCCAGTTTAAAAGTTCAAACTACTCTGAAATTCACATTTCATGCCTGAGGCCATTATTAAGAGACTTACTAAAAAATCTAGGCAACACTTACACAGAAAGTAAAGGAAAGACCCACCCAAGTCCACCCAGAATCGACCCAGAGCCTCTGACAGTGTTCTGCCCTCAGCTCTGCTGCCAAAAGAAGCAGTTGTGAGGCCCCTACACCCACATTATGTCCCACAAAGCATGCCCCTCAGGCTACTAGCTTAGGTGGGTTTAAGAAGGAATAGGTCTCCCCATGCCTCACTATCAGTGAGAGAGTTCAGGTTCTCACCTATCAGCCTATCCCTATGGAGAGATCCAGAGACCAACTCCCTATGCCTCATATCCCTTTTCCTTCCCTCCCCTGAAGTCCAAGTCTCCCATCATCCTCCCAGGCCTGGACTTCTGAAATATTTACGCCTACATTTCTCTCAGCACATCCCTTAACATAACTCATCTCCTTCCATTACAGTATGCCCTCCCCTCTGAACTACAGATCTGTGATCAACAGTCCTCCACCCTTTCAAGCTCTTCCCTGAATAATTATTTCATCTCCTTGCCTAAACTAAAATTTGGCTGTCCCTGCAAAGCTCTCAACTAGAAGATTTTCATCTTTCCCTCCAGACCAGCTGGAGATTGGGGTCCATTTCACACCCCAAAATAATTCCACTGGAAAACCCCCTGCACAAAGGCTCCTGCTATGTGGCAGGCATTCTAGTTGTCCACTAGCCTAATTCCCTACTCCCCCACTCAATTTCCCCACCAGGAAAATTTTTCTTAGTGATTTCCGCACTCGTGCGGGTCTTGGTCTTTCAGTTCCCTGACCCACCTCTTCAATCACCTTTCCCTCCACTCTGACATGACTAGCACTGCCATGGTCCCCTCTAAACAGCCAGGTCCAAGCAGTCTAGTCTCTGACCACCCATTCTCCTGACCATTGGGCCTGCCCACGTACTCAGGCACCTTCCACAACCAATTCATCTACTGTTTAGCTCTCCGTCCCATCAGGCCCATTGCTTTCTCTCCATCCACAGCTTCTCTCTGGTCTTCAGTTCCCTCTGTGCCCATATTAGATTCCATGACCCATCATTATAAAAACTTCCCCATACTCTCCTGTTTTTCTAAGACTTATCTGCCTTACAAAAGCCATATGAATCTACCATCTCCACCTATCATAATTCACCTATTGTAAGACGCCAATAATGGTTAAGACCCATCATTATCACTCTACTTGCCACTGAAAAAGAAAAAATGCTGCCAAATGATAGCACAACACTTTGTTATTGATTATAAATTGTATCCTGATATTTAGAAAAGTGATTGTGAGAGCACTCTGCATTTCTATAGTGCTTAAAAAGTAAAAGTCAAGATCTTAGACACTGGTAAAATACACAAGAGTAAAAACTTAAGTGTTTCTTTAAAAATTATTCCACACTCACGCTTCTGATTTCAAAACTTACCACAAAACAACAATAATGAAGATGGTGTGATACTGGCATAGAGATAAATACATAGGTCAGTGAGGTAGAATTCAGAGTCCAGAAATAAATCCATCTACCTATGGTCAAGTATGCCAGTATCATTCAATGGGGAAAGAACAGTCTTTTTAACAAATGGTGTTGGGAAAACTGGATACAGACTGTAGAAGAGTGAAGTTGGACCCTTATACCATACCATATTTACTCAAAATGGATCATATTAATTTGAAATGGATCACAGATCTAAAGGAAAGAGCTAAAACTACAAAACTCTTAGAAGAAAACACAAGAGTAAATATTTACAACCTTGATTTGGCAATAGATTCTTAGTTGGCACTAAAAGCACAAGCAACAAAAGAAAAGAGCAAATATACTGGACTTTTTCAAAGTTTAAAACTTTGGTGTTTCACTATCAAGAAAGTGAAGACAACTCAAGGGATGGAGAAAAATATTTGTAAATCATATATCTGACTTGAGTTAGTGTCCAGAATATATAAAGAGCTCTTACTACTCAACAACAAAAAGAGAATCCAATTAACAGACTGCAGTGTTGATCAGGGTGGGGAAAATGGGGTAACGTTATAGGCCTTACTGAGGCTTTGCCCTGGGAGAATGTTCAAGGCAGTGACTGGTAATGGGCCACTCTGCAATATTCCAGGGCATAGGGCCATCTTTACTAAATCCCCATTTCAGAGGAATAAAGGAAGACGAGGAGGAAGCTGCACTACCAGAATAAAAAAGGCCCTGGCTGGTATGGTTCAGTGGACTGAGCATCAGCCTGGGAACCGAAGATCGCTGGTTTGATCCCCAGTAAGGGCACATGCCTGGGTTGTAGGACATGTCACCAGTGGGGGGTGAGCAAGAGGCAACTGATCCATGTCTCTCTCACACATTGATGTTTCTCTCCCTCCCTTCCCCTCTCTCTAAAAGTAAAACAATTTTAAAAACTTAAAAAACAAAACAAAGACTTACTCTAGCTGGACCCACACCAACAAACATCTCTAAAAATTCGGATCCACTAACGGTGATGAAAGGGACATTAGCTTCTCCAGCTGTGGCCTTAGCTAGCAGTGTTTTCCCGGTGCCCGGAGGACCAGTGAGAATGGCACCCTTCAGATACAAAAAAGAGAAAGTATATTTAACTAGGATTTCAGAAAAGTGAACTACATATCCATAGACAATTCCTAGGTATAAATCTGGATAAATTTTAGTGATATACATTAAATATTTCTTAAACATTTGAAGTATGGTAGAATACTCTTATATTAGTAAGAATAGGAAGAAAAGGATTATTAGAGACTATACTGTTTTTAAAAATTTGGTCAGAATGTGAAATCTTAAATATTTCCCTTATCAGATTTTTAGTGTTTACTTAAATAATTCAAGGAGACACAAACATCACTCTCCCAATTTACATTCTGCTTATTTTCTTCCCTTTGAAGTTTCACAAATGAAGTAAAAAACCTAATATGATAAACTTAAAAAGGAAAAAATGTGTTTGCTTAAACACTATAACTATTTAAGTTGTAGAAATGCTCAAATACAACATGTACGAACTTAACTGCAATGTGTATGAACTTAACTTCATAGCAAATTATAAAAATGGCTATTTATCCATTTAAGTAGGACATAAAATCAAGGAAATGATGGTTCCTCTTGCAAAGGATTCCTTTAAAGTAAACTTTATTAATAGATTTTTGGAAGAATTAGTTAAAATTTTTATTCACTTAGTTAATGACTGAGGCGGGACCTGGAAGCACAAAGATCAGTGAAGCCAGCCCATCACTAGCAGTGGCCACAAGGCTGTCTGCTGGGAGGAAGGTGAGCATTAGTGCTGTCTGGCTCTTCTCCACCAAGTGCTGTGCCATGTCTCTCAGTGACAAGCCCAAGCACAGCGTGTATTCACACCTGCTGAAGGAGGGGTAACTGGGTGATGACAAGGCACTATGGCTAAGAAGTGGGGTGTCTAAATCAGACTGGAGGAAGAAGGAAAGCAACTCAAAGAAGGATTCCAAGGGGAGAAAACACAAATCTTTTGGGACTCTACCCACTACACGCAAGAGCACACATGTACGCAGACCCACAACCCAAAAAGACGAGTTAAGCAAAGACTAGAAAGTTAGCATAGAGGCTTGTGTGGCTCAGTTGGTTGAATCTTGTCCCACAAAGTGAAGTCACTGGTTCACTTCCCAATCCTGGGTTGCAGCCCAGGCCCACCTGAAGCACATGTGAGAGACAGCCCAGTGATGTTTCCCTCCCTCTCTTCCCATCTCTAAGACTAAATAAAATCTTAAAAAAAAGAGAGATAGAGGAAGGAGTAAAATAACTACTTTGTAATGAGTAATTAGACTTTGTAAAATTATAATTTCAGAGATTATAAAGAATTCAAAAGATTTTGAGTTAATGAGTTGAAAATAATCTTCTGAAAGTTTAATTTACCTTTGGGATTTTTGCTCCTAGATCTTGATACTGCTTTGGGTTTTTCAGGAAATTCACAAATTCCATTATCTCTAGCTTGGCCTCCTCACAGCCAGCCACATCTTTGAACTTCACATCTATCTCATCCTTTAAGACCTTGGCAGTGGTCTCTCCAACACTGAAGAGTCCACCCATCCCTCGGCCCGTCCGACCAATCCCAGCAGGCCCTCTCCGGATGGTGTACAGCAAGAAAGCGATGATGAGCACCGTGGGCAGCATGCTCAGGAGGAAGGAACTGAAGAGGGAATCACACACAAGAGCAACATACTTTTAAGACTGTCAATCTTTGGCTTTTTAGATGTTTTGCAAGATATACTTTTTGATAACTGCTTGGGATAACTGCATACATTTTATTATATATTTTTATAAAACCTGAATGTTCTAATATTCTAGCTGAGGCACAAGGAGAAGCTTAGTGTCAATATCACTGAAGCAAAAAGCACAGAGATCAAAGAAAACCCTGTTCTTAACATGTATTAATATTTTATTCCTATCCCAATATCTACCACTTATGTACAATGCAAACCTAATTGTGATTTACTATCATTATAGCTGAGTTTCAAAGAAATTTCTTTTGAATTATTCACTTAAAATTTTAACAGAATCCTGATATTAGCCTGCATAGAAATTCCAGTTCTCTTACTGAAATGCCTCAGCTTATTCTGAAGAGGTATCTTCCAAATATCAAATCCTTGCTAAGTTAACCACACGTTAGTTTCAAAAGTCCGATATGTATTTCTTACATTTAGTATTGGCAGATAAAAGCATTTATATCTTGAAATTCATATCGTTTAACTATAAATTACTTTTTCTTTCTCCTTCATATTACAGTTAAGGTTTTACTATTGATTTATTTTCAAAATTGTGCATGTACTTTAAGATTGTAAAGGGGCTATTATGAAATCTTGAAGAAATGGCATCAAAATTGCTAACAGTGTTTATTTCTGGGTGTTGACGTTATAGATGCTTTTTTACTTTCTTTATACTTTCTTAGTTTTCAACAGAGACCACGTATTGCCTGTTTGACAGACTTTATACTGAGCTTTCAGATAAGGATATAAGATTTTTAGTGGCCAACTGCTTATGGAGTAGCAGCATTAACTACTGTGCCATATGTGCTTTCCCACGGGTACCGAGTGCCGCGCAGGCTTCTCCGTCCCGCCTGTGCAGCACTGCTCTGCCCTCAGCCTTGCGTCTGTTGTAGGGATGTCCTGGGAATGGTTTAAAGCCTGGGGATGCCTTCTGCCTTCTATCTGTTTGTGTTAGGTCAAACATAAAACAAGTATCAGGATTTACTTCCCAATTTTTCATTTTTTACAGTAGTTTAAATACTCCTACAGAAGGCAGCAAGAGCCATGAAAAATTTACATTTGGTTTCTTTCTTGAGGAAAAAAATATTCACTGACAACAAAAATTTAAAGAATGATACAATAAAATTTTTTGTAATGTTTCAGCACCAGCCCTAGAGTTAAACAATTATATGATAGCCTCAGGGGCTGAGATCTTTATCACATGTGGGCCAATTTCAATAGCTATCCAAATCCAAATACTGCACCTAGATTGCAAGTTTACACAAACCAGGATTCAAAAAGTCCCTAAAACTAAGCAACACTATCCGCTCAATTAACATACCAACTCTGTTTTTCTGCTCTTTCCACATACAGAAAAACTAAGATCAACTGTAACTCTAGAGCAAGGTATACCCCCTGTGTTCAGTGCAAATGGGGCAACTGCCAGGTTGTTGGGTGTGCCCAGATGACCACTCAAAGGCAATATAATTACCAAGTAAATTTAAAGACAAATAACTCTTGAAATCAATGGGCCCCTCTTAAAAGATTCAGACTTGTAAGTGGCCTGTTTTTAAAGATACATAACCCCTAAGGGAAGCAGCATCTCTGAAAAGAGAGGAAGAAAAACTACTTAAAAATCTTGGAAAACTCTGAAATATTAATGTGAATACAGTTAAAAGGTGGAAACACCACACTTCAACACAATGGGGCTCTTCATGCAAAAATTCTACTAAAAGATTATTGGACATTAATACCCTAAACCACTGCTTAATCATGATAAATGTAAATGTATAGAAAATCAATTAGTTTCTAGCAAAAACTAGTAAATTACCAATGGTTTTTTAAAAAGCTGGCCAAATTAAAAAAGACCTATTTGCCAATGTAATGTGTAACCTGCCAGTTGGTGATGGAATAGAATACACAGTGAACCATAGAGAACACAGCAGTTTTCAACGTGTGTATGTATTTTCACTGCTTCTTACCCGTCACTTTCAGCAATGTAGACGACAGGGACCCGATTCTCCCCTTCTATGCCCAATTCCTGCTGTAAAGTTTCCAGATTCCGCTCAAAGGTGTCCACACTGCCAATATTAAACCAGACGTATTGCTATAAAAACAGAGAAACAAAATATCCTAAGAATGAAGGGGAAAGGAAAGAGTTTAATTCACTAAACAGTTCAATGTTTAAAGAATTTTTCAGAAATACTGAAAATGTCCGGATTAAAAAACCCAACAATAATAAAAGACTGGTTTTAATGATATGTTACTAAATTTCACTCAGTGAGAATATCTGGCAATCCTTGGCAAATAAGCATTTCTTTAGCAATATTCCTCAGTAGTTCTAAAACTGGAAATTCAAAAGTATAAAAAAACTATTTGAATACACAATCCTTTTTATAAATAAATATGCCCCATTTACCTCTTCTCTATTTCCCAGTTGTCAGCTACCTATTCCCAAACTAAAAGCTAATGTGACACAGTAATAACAATCAAAGTTTATCGAGCACTTACTAAATGTCAGCATTGTCCTAAGCCCTTTACATACATTAACTCATTCAACCTTCAAAGCCACTCTAAGAAGTAGGTACTATCACCAAGGTGACTATCAAATCTTAACATCAGTAGGCATCCTCACGTCACCCTGTTACCACCCTTCTATTCATTCATTCTGGTGAGTTATTGAGGCCCTAGGGAGGAACACCCGAAGGGCCCGAGGCAAAGGCTATTTGACCCCAGCATAGAAGTATTCCATATTGTGCTATATCAGCCCTGACTACTACTGACTTCATTTCACAGATGAGAGAGCAACAGGTGTGACTTCATTTGCCCATGATTACACATCTAATAGTAAAAGGCTGAATCTGAACCCAAGCAATCTGGCTTCAGAGCCACCGGCCATAAACACCTTATCACACTACCTCTCTTATGTCGCGAAAACACTAACCATTAACAACTCACATTTACGAAGTTTTACTTATATAATAGACCCTGTTCTGGCACTCTGCAAGTATTAACCACATTTTATAGAACGAAAAGACCGTTCATCCTTTAACATGCAATTGCTTTAAAAAAATATTTTAAAATCAAAATAAGCCTAGAATATAAAACTCGGACAACTCAGAAGTGTACACAGAACAGAATAACATATCATCCCACTTTCCTCCCACCAATCAGTGTTTCTGAGTATCTCCAGTATCTCTTTCCACATATCTAAAAACAAAAGATGACCCCTGACCGAGCAGCTGAGTTGGTCAGAGCATTGTCCATTAGGTTGAGGGTTCAGTCTCTGGTCAGAGCACATACAAGAAACACATACAATGAATGCGTAAGTAAGTGGGCACAAGTAAGTGGAACAACAAATCGATGTTTCCCTCCCCAACCCTTCCTCTTTCTAAAATCAATCAATAAATAAAAACAAAAGCAAAAGATGGAGAGTAAGTTTTGTAATATAACAATAATTCTTGGTAAGTTGTTCAGACAAAGCTACAAAATTCCTGTGGTTATGCCTCAAAACATTTCAATACTAGATTAAACACATGTAATTGACAATTTCTAACTTAGAATCAATACTGGGCAAGATGCAGGACTCACATCAGAGAATCAGGGTGGACCAAGACCAGCAGTATGGAGATTCTGGGGTCAAAGTCTCGATTAAGACCCTCTGGGGATGGATTCCAGTGTTCCAGGTGATTCTCATGCACCCTAAAGTTTGAAAACCACCACTGACTTTCACAATTCTCCTTTAAGCACTAAGCCCTAAAACAGTATAATTGTTGTTCCCATTTTTAAAGATAAAGAAACTGAGGTTTAAAGGAGTTAGGCGTACAGCCAGTAAAGAGCAGAGCTGGTGTGAAGCCCAGTCTGTCACACTCCAGAGCCCGTGCTGAACCAACACAGCACAGCCACTAACGCTGCTACTCTACAAGCAGTGGGACACTAAAGATCTCAGATCCGCTTCTGAAAGTTCAATACAAAGTCTCTCCGGCAAGTAATACATGTTCCCCATTGAAAACTAAGGAAATAAAAACCTTCTGTAATCTCAACACTCAGATACACGCTAGTAGCAATTTTAATGCCGTGCCTTCAAAATTTCGTAATACCCCCTTCACAATGGAAGTACATGCACAATTTTGAAATCAATATAAAATCTTAACTGTCATATTAAAGAGAAAAAGTAATTTACAATAAAATGGTACAAGTTTCAATAGGTAAATGCTTGTGCCTGCCAATACTAAATGTAAAACTTACCCTCTGGGGAGGGTACTGCCCACTGACAGCCACTGCTCCAGCAGGGAGGAGATTAAAACTCGGGGAAATGAGGAGCACTAATGTTAACCAGGGGCCTGATGTGGACACTTACCTATTTCTAATTTTTGGCTCTATAAAGAATGTTTTAGAGGACATCCTTGAATACAGACATCTTTACATGCATCCTTATTATTTCCCTAGGATTATTACTGAAGCAAAATTACTTGGTATATGCATACTTTCAAAACTCCTGATATATACACTGCTTAATTGTCTTCTTGAAAGGAGTGCCAATTTAAGTACCAACACTAAAAGTCTGAGGGATAGTTCTAAGGAAAAAAAGTAACATAGTTATTAATGAACATTTCACTGTAAGGTGAAAAAAATGGGGAAAAATTAAGACAAATAAAATACTTTCCTAAAATAACTAAAACACCAGAGTCATATGGCTTCACAAATATTCTTATATTTACTGATGTTTACCAGACAGAGAAAGATGGTCACCATCAGTTCTAGCTTCCTTAAAATACTGCCCTATCCAGGCAGGGTGACCAAGAAATAGTTAAACAAACTCATGCTACAAGAGAAAGGAAGCAGCCTGGAGAAAGGTCTGACACTGATGGAGAGGGTAAGACTGCAAGACACTTAGGGACCAAGAATGGGCGGGAGGTGGAGTCAGGGCCAGGGGAGGACAGGGGTTCACCTAGGAACCGCACCTGCCTCTTTCTTCCCCTCCCCCCACGATCTCCTGAAGCCTGTCTGGAGTCTCCGGAATAGAGTTCAAATGGTTGGACAAGAAATAAAATTATTTTAAAAACAGGAAAAAATGGAAATCAATATATCATAAAACAGTTGGGAGACATGAGCAGAATGCTTCTTAAACCAATTTGGCAAAAAGTTCCCTCCAGATAAGCAATTCAGATTATAACATATTTTTGCAAACCAAGCAATTGTTTTCTAAGTCTTGAAAAATCACAGACAATACTGGAATACCGAACACTGGGATTTCACTCCCTGTTTCCTAAATACACAACCAAAATGATTACTAAAACCAAACCAAAACAAAAAACACTGACCCAATCTTCACATCACAACATGCACATTCTCATCTATGGTGGTGAAGATCACAACTGCCACACTGCCCACGCTGGTGTGTCCAGTGTATGAAGCTGCTGCAATGTGAGGGAATGTCTGAAAACTTAATTTACAGCTAATTCACATCAAATAATAAAATCATTTACCCCATCAACAGGAGTTTTCCCTGGTGTAAAAGTCACTCGAACAAAACGCTTGTTGACGACTTCCAATCTGTCTACCTGGAATTTTCAAAAGTTAAATATTCAAACATAAATTTACAGAAAAGACCGGAGATATTCGTTTAAGCTTACTTAAAATATTTGTAATATTTCAGACATACAAAGGAGAATAATGAATAGCATAAGGATGCATCACACTGCCCGCGCTGGCTAGAGAAATAAAACATCACAAACACTACTGAGGCCAACAGTCACGCCCTCTCCTCCCCAGAGGTGGCCACTCTCCACATTAGGTGCTGACCATCCCAAAGCACTTGTGACATGCAAGTAATCCTAAACATACACTCACTTTTGCCTGTTTCAAAGCTCTAAAAATGGCCTCATTTGGTGTGTGTACTTCTACAATGCCCTTTTCCATCCTAACATTATGTCTGTGAGGTGTAGCCACGCTGACATGTCAGTTCTGTGGGGTATTCCATTCTATGAGCACACCGCAAGTTATGTATTCATTCTCCAATTAACAGACATTTGGGCTATTTCAAAAGGTTCACTATCACAAACAATGCTGCTATGAACATTTCTCCTCACATTCTGTAGACCTTCTTGAACACATCTTCAAACATTTCTCTGGGACATGCACTTGTAGATGCATCGGCGAGACTGGGCTACAACTTCAATTTTACCAGACAGTGCCAAATTGCTCTTCAATTCTCCCTGGCAAAATATGCCTATTGCTCTGTATCCTCACTTGCCATTGCAGGACTTGTTAATTTTTTCCACTATATGGATATAAAATGGTTTAAACTTGTTTTTTTTCTGTAACCGCCTAACTATATTGGATTTTAAGAATATGTTTAACCTCATCCCAGGGTCTTTGGCTGATTCACGGCATAAGCTTGCTTCTTGCTGTAATGAAGTCTGCCTTGGCAGGAAGTCTGGAAGTACCAAGTCAAATTGGAAAGTAAGGGAGCCCCAGATAATCCCAGGAGAAGCTGGAAGAGGAGACTGACTGTTCCTAAAGACAGTCCTTCTAGAAAGGAAAAACTAAAGTACTCGACTCCTCATAAAACCGTTAGAGCAATGGTAGACAGATTCCACAAGACCAGAATGTCAGGAGAAGACACAGCTACGGAGAATGCTCCCCAAGGACCTGTCACCACCTTGGGAAGGACAGCTATGTAGCTCCCTCCACACAAAAGGAGGCTCCCCACAAAATCTGCAAATTATAGATATAATGTCGTCACTTTCATAAGAGATGCTTGCTCCAAAAATCGGAATAATCATTTTCATTTTTTCCATCCTCAGCTTACTGTGTAACCTTTAAAAATAACTGTAGATTCTTTATACATTAATTATTACTTATCCATTTCATTGATGAGAAATACAGTATTCAGAGGTTAAATAATTTCCCCAAGGTTACAAAACAGGCCTAATCCTGGTTCTCTTACTTATAGTTCATCAATTCTATGATGGACATTTTTTATATTTTACTATCTCAGAAACTATGATATATTTCACAACTAATGGTATTTCAGTTTCATTGAAGACTTTTTCTTAGTAATTCACAACATAATGTGTGTCTTACAACCAATAGCACCTTAAAAATGCTGAAACAGGGTCTTACTGGGTCAAGCCCCAGCCAGCAGTGACAAAGGCTCCTGAGCAGCCCTCACAGCTGGTCCGGTCTCACTCTCAAACATCGAGTGGCTTATTCATCCAGTCCCAAGCCCAATGGAGATTAAAGCAAGTAAACAATGCAAGCAGTTCAAGGACTGCAGAGCAAGAGTTGGAAGCAGTGGTACCAAAACTAGGTTCTTGTACGAAGTGAAACAAAAGGTAATTGGGTAAATTTGGGGATTGCTGGGTTAAAACTAACTAGTTTTTTGGCTGCAGTACTTTTCAACATTAAAAAAATCCAATATGAAAACATAAGCTTATCCTTTACAAACTTGGCTAACTTGTTGACTATCACTTTATTGGTCTAATTTACTGAGATTCACCTTTTTAACCACAATAGTCCCATAGAATACTTACATAAAATTCCATAAAATACCCATTAAATACTTACTACTCCTTTGGAAAGATAGTTATTGACAAAGTCCTTCCAGGTGATTTCTCTTCCAGAGCTCTTGAACAGGAAGTAAAACATGACTCCACCCCAAAACAGAGCAGTCCAGAGAAAGTACATTCTGAATTCCTTGTCATCCCATGGAAAGTCACCCTGGGCAAAGAACAAGAGAGTTTCTGTGAAGAATGAAATGTCACAACATGATCTCTGTTCCATTGGTCACGGATTTCTCCCAATGCCATGATGCCTCCTAACTTTCCTGAGGCCACCCCAGCTCCTCAAAATTAACACATAGTTCAGGATCAAACCTTCTGAAACCTGGACCACCAGTGAGAATCATCTTTCTTGCCACCTCGCTTTCCACCGCCACCAACGCCTCCTCCAGAAGGTCGCGGGGTAGCAGATGACTTTGATTCTGTTCATAAATAAAGAGCAGCATGGTAGGTTTTTATAGCTCTCAACAATGTTTCCATAAACACTTAATAAAAGACATTCACTGCAAAATATATTATGGCAACTGATCAGTTAATAAAGTCTTATGAGAAAGGATGAGACTAATACAAAGAGTTAACATTCACGGAGACTTATCAGTGTTTTACCTACATTATCACATGAAATCTGCACAATAATCCAGTAACTCAATAAGTACACCCATTTTACAGATGAAGAAATTGTAGTTTAGATAATTTGTTACAGCGTTAAATGACCGTGAGTAAGTGACAGAGATTGGATGTGAATGTGGGTACCATATTTTTTGGACTGTAAGACGCACTCCCTTCACACACTCCCCGCATTTGGGAAGAAAATGCAGTGGTGACCTGGCAATCCGGCTCCACAGCACCCCCTCCCCAGCAAGCCAGGTACGCTACATTAGGACTATAAGATGCACCCCCTTTCCATCCCAAATTGGGGGCGTACGTCTTATAATCCAAAAAATACAGGTCAGTGAATTCCTGAGTTTTCACTTATAGGTAAAAAGTAAGTGCTCTGCTTTTCCACTCCCAAGAAGCAAATACTATTAAACAGTTTCTTCTGCAGGAAAGACATGATTCTGATAATTGAAAAAACCCACATAAAATTAGTTTGCAGGAATCTAAAATTAGAAACTGTTCTGGGTTGAATTGTGTCCTCCCCACCAATACATATGTTGGAGTCATAATCCCCAGTGATCATATCTGGAAATAGGGTTTTCAGAGAAATAATCAACTTAAAATGAGGTTGTACGGATAGATCCTAATCCAAGATGATTGGTGTTTCATACAAAGGGGGAATTTGGACACAGACATGCATAGAGAAAAGGCCAAGGAAAGAGACACAGAGAAGACAACCATCTACAGGCCAAGGAGAAAGGCCCAGAACAGATCCTTTCCTTGTGACCCTCAGAAGGAACCAATCCTGACAATGACAGTAATTTTGGACTTGCAGCCTCTGGATTTGTGAGACATACATTTCTGTTGCTTATGATATCCATTGGTGGTATGTTGTTAAAGGAAACAAATATAGTCACTAACATCCTCCTTTTCATCCCACTTTTCTTTCTTCTTAAAGACCCACAAATAACAATGTAGTATCTTCAACCACTGTGAAACCACCCCTCTATTGTGGAGGACACCCAGACACCCCTAGTGGCTACATGGTACTGGGGCTTCCTGACATGCTCACCCCACCGTGATGCACACAAGGAGCTTGTGCACCTGTCTTAAGTGATACAAGGTCTGGGAGAGACAAGTCCTACCCATAGGCACAGGGCTGAAAAACAAAGCCAATACATCTCTAAAGTTGTTTGATAACATTCCGCACTACTCTGGGACAGTGTTAACATATAGGCAAGAGGTACCCAACAGGCTGCTTTTAAAAGTTGGATCTATTATCAGTAATCTTTCCCCAAACCAAGATTAAAAGACTGCCACGCCCTGGGCAACATGTAGAAGTCACCTATGCCACCAATGCACCAATCGGCCCACACAAGAGCTTCTCCCCTTATCCCCTGGCCTTGCTTTTTATTCCTTGAATTCTTTGAGCATATATTTGTCTCTCCAACTAAATCTAAGTTCATTTAAAAATAAGGGATTTATTATATTTGTCCTTGCATTTCCCTAAAAAGAAAAGATGCCAATTAAATCTCAACATGTGCCAGGCATTGTGCTTAATGCCATCACAAATGTGAAATGGGGGTCAAGAGGCTCCGAGCTCCAATGGTCTCCCCAGCCAGGCAGCTCTAGGAAACCCTCTCTGAATCCCTTAAGGCTCTGAAGAACAATTTGAAAAATTCACTATACCACCATATGTGTCAAATAAACTGTATTAGGTCTGTAAAATTCTTCTCAGTGGCTTAAATTTGTGTCAAATATATTCATATGACTGATAATGATTAAGCATCTCTAAGGAGACCTTAAATTAATTCAACTTGAAAAATGACAAGAAAATATAAAGATAAAATTAAAGGTAAAATAAGACAGTGGGTTTATAATATGTATTTGTAACCTACAAGTTTCAGCAGTGCCGTAAAAGAACACTCTTCGTTCAGTGAAACTGTCACTAAGGTCACGTGTTAGAGGCAAATGGTAAGTTCAAGCACAACTTTTTTAGAAGGTACCTTTTTTTTCTCCCATAACTTCTTTAGATTCACTAGCTTTTTTTCCATTTTTTCCATTGGGAAAGTATTTTTCAAATCCTGTTAGAAAGGGAAAGAAAATACATATCCTCAAACTAAAAGTCATCAGGTTTTGTGTGTTCATTTTTAAAGCAATTGATATATCATTAAAAAGCGTAAGCTAAAGTATAAGTTTTCTTATGTAGGAGTAAATCAGTCTAATACAGTTCGCATCCCAGGGGTGTAAAAGGAAGAAGTCTCACTTGCACGCCAATTTCACTACAAGTGTCATATGTGAAGGTGACACATTTTCATCACTGCATCAGAGAGGAAGAAGAGGCAGGGGTGGGTTACAGAAGGAGACAACCTGAAACACCACCTACGCACGTGCTTAGGAAACACCACTGCGGAATGGCTCTTTAATAAGAAGGCAGAACACCATGGTCACATCTAAGTGTTTACCTTTTGGAGGTCGAGAACAGAATCTTTGATAAGCAGCAATTACATCGGTCAAGAGAGAATTTCTGCTGGTCGTTGCTTGAGTTGTAGCATAGCGATAGAGCTGCAACATGACACATATAAAAGCATAAATTATATGAAAATGAAGAATTTTTAAAAGAGCTTCATTTCCTAGTATCATAAAGTGGATGAAATGTTCCTCCCTTCCACACGTGGTTACAGACTCACACAGAAAGACTTCCTCTATGAACTATGCCACTCCACTGAACGACAGACATAAATTATAATCCAGAACACAAGAATACTTCAAAATCACACAGAAGTTAGGACTGTAGCCCAACTACAATTCTCTGCCAACACATTCACTCTGGTATTGTTTACTCAATTTGCAGCATTCAAAAGACAAACCCGGACACTGAAAATCTGCTGCTTCACGCTGACTCATTTGCAGGGTCTATAATATTAAAAGGTTATTTACCTGAAATTACAGAACAATGCTGTTTGTAAACATAATATTAAATTTACCTTAGTTCAAAGATAAGAAAGTTATAGGGATTATCAGTAATGTTGGACTATTTGCTAAAAATATTTGATATACTATCATCCCAGTGAAAACCCTGGTTACACAAGTCCCATTAATGATACATCTCTGCTTTAAGTAACATATGTTGCTAAAGAGTTGCATGTAAATACAGTCTGGGTAAATCAAAATTTGAAGTAAACAAACTGAGAAACTTCCTATTAAATTTGTAGCTGCACAATAAAAAGCAATCAAAGGCAAGGCACACTGAGGGGATATATTCAAATTTGGTAGTGAAAAGGTTCAAGTAATCTTATCCTTTTGCAAAGTAAAAATTCGCCACCATTTTTTGGGAGGACAAGCTTTTAAATACAGGTGAGAATGTTTAAAGTGAAGTTCATCTATATTATCATCTATCATTATTTGCCTCCTTTATAGTCTAATGAGAAAAATAAAACATCTCAAAACCATATAAAAACCACTTGACAATCACTAGCATGGCAATAATCAAGAAGACTGACAATAACAAGTGTTGGTGGGCACGTGGAGAAAAGTGGAATCCTCATACACTGCTGGTAGGAATGGGAAATAGTGCAGCCACTTTGGAAAAGTTTGGAATTCTCAAAATGTTACATGCAGGGTTACTATATGATCTACAATTCTACTCCCCCTTAAGAAATCTGAAAACAGACGTCCACGCAATACCTTGTACTTGAATGTTCACAGCAGCATTATTTATAATAACCATAATGGAAACAACCCCAATGTCCATCAGCTGACTATGAACAGATAAAATGTGGCCTGTCCAGAAAAAATCCAGTCGTTAATATAACGAGAACACTTGCATGTCATCAACGTAATCTGGCATCCAAGAAAGAATGGACTGGAATGTGCATGCGTGAACAATGATGACTTCACTGTATCGTCAGTGGGGGCCTTAGACACTGGTGAATGAGCATGTGTAGCCATTGCATTCAAAATGAATGAGCAAGTAGAGCAATAAATCTGCATCAAATTTTGTGTTAGGCTTGAACATTCCTCCATGGAAACTATTTAGATAATTCAGAAGGCCACAGCTATGGGCAACTGGTGACTGGCAGCTTCATCACAACTTGTGCAGAGTGTTTTGGCGAAACATGAAATCATCCAGGTAACTCAGCCTCCCTACAGCCCAGATTTGGATCCCTGTGACTTCTGGCTTTTCACAAAACTAGAGTCACCTTTGAAAGGGAAGAGATTTCAGACTGTTGATGAGATTCATGAAAATACTATGGGGTAGCTGATGGTGAGTGGGAGAATTGTGCGAGGTCTCAAGCGGCCTGCTTTGAAGAAGGCCAAGGTGTCATTGTCCTATATACAATGTTTCTTGTATCTTGTATCTTCTTCCACAAATGTTTCTGTTTTTCATAGCACATGGTGGGATACATTCTGGACAGGTGTTGTATTCATACAATAGAATATTATTCGGCCATAAAAAGAAATGAAGTACTGATAAATGCTACCACATAAGATAAGCCTTGAAAACATGATGCTAAGTTAAAGAAACCAGAGTCATATATTATGATTCCATTTATATGAAATGTCCAGAATAGGTGAACCTATAGAGAATGCACATTAGTAGCTGCCTTGGACTGGAGGAATGATTGGGGAAAAACGGGAACTGACTGCTAATGAACACAGGACTTCTTTTTGGGGTGACAAAATTGTCCTGAAATTAATACAGTGGTGATGGTTGTGAATATATTAAAATCCACTGAACTGTACACTTTAAAACAATGAATTTTATTTTGTGTGAATAAAAATGTCAATTACAAAACAAAAAAATGAACCTTCAAATTAATATACAATTCTACACAGCAAAGTAGGATAGAAGGGTTGATACTATTCCTGATTGCAAGCAATGCTGGTCTGGAAGAGTTTGGACCTTCTGTTGTGTTAGGCCTTCCCCAGCTGCTGGGAACACCTGGTCTAAGAAATAAATGCTGATAATGGACAAAAATGTATCGTAACTGAATACATTTTCTAATGCAAAGTCTATTAAGGGTATAGTTAGACCAACATGTTGTTTAACCTGTACAAGGGAACAAGTCATACTGATTTGCTGAGCATCCACTCCAGGCAGGCGCTGCCAAGCAGTGAGGAGTCCACAGGCAGATCAGAACAAGTCCCTAACTCTGAGAAACTCAGAAGTGTAAAGACAGTCCTGCAGAATGGACAATACGTGCAAAAATAAAAAGCTTTTAAGTACAAGGAACAAAGGCAGCACAGAGGATGAGTGATTACAAGTTTAAGGGATCTCGGGGTGTCACAAGAAAAGTGACACCTAGTCTGGTAATTGAAGGACCTATCGTCAACATGTTTAATTTTGCTAAAACTAGAAATCTGACTTTTTTTTTTTTACAAGTCTCAATATATTAGAAGCCTCATTTACACACTGGTAATGGAAGAAAACAACTCTGCCTGGCCAGTTCTCAACGATACTACTGTGAGAATCAATGTAATCACACATGCAAAAGTACTTATAAAATTGTATGGCAATGCCTACATTTAAATGATCATTTCCACTTATTCTGAAAGCTATTTAAGAGCAAGCTTTCTTTATATCCCATGTAAAAGCAAGCCTTTTGGTCACCGCAAAGCTTAGTACACAACTGTTTGTCGACTAATCAGCCCCCTTTTGGCTATATTTTCATATTCTGTTAACCTGGAATATCTCTAGCAATAATTCCTGTGACTCCATTTTATGCTGAGGTTGTTTTCTATAAAGAAACTTCCAGTGAAGCTTTTCTCCTATACATATCTAATTCAGTCCATACAAAGAATAATAGTCTGGTCAAGATGGAGGCATAAGTAAACATACCTTGCCTCCTTGCATAACTACAGCAAAAATTACAACTAGACTATAAAACAAGTATCTCCCAAAATCATCAGAAAATCAAGCTGTATGGAAGTCAGATGACCAAGGATTTAAAGAAGCCACATTCATCCAGATGGGCAGGAGGGGCAGACGTGCAGAGATACAGAGTGGCGTGGAGACACGTGGAAGAGGCAGTCCCACATCCACATGTGGTGTCAAAAAATTGGGATTGCTACCTTGGGTGTGAAGGATCCCAAACCCCCAGGCCCAGGGTTCCAACTCCAGGTAGATTAAGTTCCCATAACTTCTGGCTATAAAAACCAGTGGGTATTGGCACAGGGGAAGAAACAGTGGGATTCTCAGGAGACCCCTCTTAAAAGGCCTGCAATAGACTTAGGACCTATGCAGACTCACTTCCTCTGGGCTTCAGCACCAGGGCAACAGCTAGAAGGGCACCAGTGGTAGACAGGGAGAAACTTAAGTGACTGGCAACAGTGGAAGTGCTGGGAGACAGCTTCCTCCCAGGCAAAATTCCAGAGGCCAGAGAGTGGTCACTGTCCCTTTTATGAGCCCTCCCCCCGACACAGCCACAGGGCAGTTAAAAGAGTTGCCCCATCCTTGGGGCAACTCTTGCCATTAGGCAATTACCTAACACTCCACCTCATACAACTAACAGGTGCACTTTTCTACAACAGGCCACGCAACTATGACAGGGAGTCAAAGCAGCTCTACCTAATACACAGAAACAAACACAGGGAGGCTGCCAAAATGAGGACACAAAGAAATATGACCCAAAATGAAAGAACAGGACAAAACTCCAGAAAAAGAACTAAACAAAATGGATATGCAATCTATCAGACGCAGAGTTCAAAACACTGGTTATGCGATGCTCAAGGAACTCACTGTGTACTTCAACAGCATAAAAAAGACCCAGGCAGAAATGAAGGTTATACTAACTGAAATAAAAAACATTTACAGAGAACCAATAGTGGAGGGGACGAACCCAAGAATCACATCAACAATTTGGAACATAAAGAAGAAAAACATGTTCAATCAGAACAACAAGAAAAAAAAATCAAAACAATGAGAAGCTAAGGAGCCTCTGGGACATCTTCAAACACACCAATATCCAAATCAATCATAGGGGTACCAGAAGGAGAACTGGAAGAGCTAGAAATTGAAAACTTATTTGAAAAAAATGGAAGAAAACTTCCCTAATTTGGCAAAAGAAATAGCCATAAAAGTCCCCAAAACACAGAGTCCCAAATATGATTAACCCAAAGAGGACCAACCAATACACATCATAGTTAAATTACCCAAGACTAAAGATAAGGAGAGAATCTTAAAAGCAGTAAGAGAAAATTAGAGAGTTACCTACAAAGGAGTTCCCATAAGGCTATCAGCTGATTTCTCAAAAGAAACTTTGGAGGCTATATGGGGCTGGAAAGTATTCAAAGTGACGAAAAGCAAGGACCTACATCCAAGATGACTCTATCTAGCAAAGCTATCATTTATAATAGAAGGGCCGATAAAGTGCTTCCCAGACAAGGTAAAGCTAAAGGAGTTCAGCATCACCAAGCCCTTATTAAATTAAATGTTAAATGGACTTATCTAAGAAAAAGATAAAAAATATAGACATTAAAATGGCAATAAATTCACAATATCAACAATTGAATCTAAAAAACTAAGTAAACGAGTAGAACAGAAACAGAATCATAGATATGGAGATCATTTGGAGGGTTATCAGGAGCAGGAAGAGGGAGAATGGGGTAAAAGGTTCAGGGATTAAGAAGTACAAATTGGTAGGAAGGAAATATTCAACACAATGTTAAGAACAGTACAGGAAATGGAGTAGCCAAAGAACTTATACACAGGACCCAAGAAAATGAACTAAGGATGTAAGGAATGCTGAAGGTAATGGAGGTACTGGGTGGAAAGGGGCAAAGAAGAAAAATTGGCATAAGTGTAATAGCATAATCAATAAAATACATACATATTTTTAAATGTTTTACTTATTTATTTTTAGAGAGGGAAAGGGAGGGAGAGAGGGAGAGAAACATCAATGAGTGGTTGCCTCTCACGCGCCCCCTACTGGGGACCTGGCCTGCAACCCAGGCATGTGCCCTAACTAGGAATGGAACCCCCAACACTTTGGTTCACAGGCCGCCACTCAATCCACTGAGCTACAATGTATGAGTGTCTACTCTGAAGACGGGGTGTTACCTATAATCACAGTTAATGTTTACTGGTATGTACTACATGCTAGGCACACAATGCCAGCAATAGTCCCACTCAACAGATGAGAAAATGGAAGCTCTGAGTGCTTACGAGCTTAACTCCAAAACCTTTGCTTTTATTACATCATGTTCATGCTACAAACTCTTAAAACGCATACACACACAACACATGCATCCTATTTTCCAATGTCATCAAAGGAAACAACCAATGCCGGAGATGTGACAAGTATGTTCTTTAACCTGTTTAGGTCTCAGTTGCCATACTTCTAAAACAGGTTCACCCTGAATGAAGTCAGAGAACCTTCGCAGCTGCTCTTTATAAGTTCCCCTACACAAAGATCTGATTCCACTGGAAATTCACGTTTTAAAAAATCCAACTCTATACCCGTGGTTACAAACGTGCTACGGGACAAATGATCAGAACGCAGGGCGTCCTGATATTCATAGGGAGCGCACGCGGACTCACTCGCGGGAGGAACTCCCCCCCGGACGCCGCGAGGTCCCCGAGCGTGCCCAGGGCCGGTGACCTTGACGCCTAGCTCCCCGGACCGGAAGCGGGACCAAGAGCCGAGCTGGAGCGGGCCACGCAGGGGGCGGAAAGCGCCGAGGACTCACCGTCCGGAGGTAGGACCGTTTGTTGGGGCCCACGCCACCGCCAGTAACGAGCAAGGGGGGCAGGCCACGGGGCCAGCAGCCGCCCCGGCCCCACAGCAGCAGACAGCGGTGTGCCATGGCTGTCGGCGCAACCCGCTCCGGCCGGAGGCGCTGCGCAGGCGCAGCTCTACGGCCGACGGGTGGACAGCGACCGACGGCTCCGGCCAGCTGAGTACCACCCGTTTCTGAGAGACCCTAAGCAGCGTCGTGGGCCCGCGGCTCACGGGCGAGCCCACGCTCTCCACGCGCGCTTTTCTCGACCCCGGCGTGATGACGTCAGCCGTAAGGCGGGCGTCGGGTCCAGCTCCGTTTCACGCTCAGTCCGGGCTGGAGGTGGGGCCTAAAAAGAAGAGCTTGGGAGGAGGTGCGCCGTGTTGGGGGCGGGACCGAAAGGAGCGCGGAGGGCGAGAGGAGGGCGAGCGCTAGAGAGAGGTCTGGACCAAACCGGAGCTGCAAGGTGGGAGTCGGAGGGGCTGCTGGGTCCGCAGATCTGTTAGGGGGCGAAGCCAAGTTCAACATTTTTGGCATTCTCTCTCTCGGTAAGCCACTGGTCAAATGATTTGAGCGCCTTCTCAGTAGTGTGCACCGTTCTTGGCTCTACAGGTGCCAAAAACACATACCTTAACTCCTAGGACAGCAATATAAAGAAGCACAAACCAGTGACCTCATTGTAATAGTGAAAGTGTTGCGATGCTGACATCTAGCTTGGACCCATCAGGAACCTTTTCAAAGAGAAATGATTTTCAGAGAGTAGGGTGAGTTCTTCAGTCAGTAGAGATCTCTCCATTTTGTATGGGGACCACTGCTCTGTCCTGGTGGGTGGAGGATGCGGCGAGGGCGCAAGTGAGAGCACACCAGCCAATTGGGTTCTGCTACCACCGCGTCAGTATAACGCAGGGGCGATCTGGACCCCTTCGTTATTTGCAGTTCCACCCAGGCACTGTGGTGCTCGCTATGTGTGTGCACCCAGTCTGCGACTTTGCATTTTTGTGAGTGAGTCAGTGTCCTGATCTTTGCTAGTACGTCAGCCTCCACATTTCCGGGAGGCAAATTAGACTGGTCAGCCTAGCAGCAGTTGGCTCCTGTAACTTTTTTCCTGTGACATTTCCTGCCATATCGTGGCCCCCAACAATGACTTCTTTAGTACCTGCCGGCCATCTCATGTTCATTGTGGCAGCGAAGTCATTAGACCCTTAAATATAGCCAACTGTCTGTACAGGGGACTATAGGCCATGGCTCCTGTGTAAATACCAGTCACGTGGACCTTAGTTGTGTACACTGGCTACTCTGTTATACTCTTGTTTCAAACCATATATTGTATGGGGTTATATGGCCACACACAAGGATTACCTTAGCTAGACCTGTGCCTGCACCATGTATATTTAGAAATAGGGATTGTGACTTCTCTTACTGATGGGCAGGGGGCATGCTCTATATTAGGGGCTGAAGTGGTCCTGTAACACATTAGCCTCAAAAAGGCATGTGACAACTCATTCCCCATAGGACTGTGGAAAGGGCACTGTGCTGTTGCAAATACTCATGCCATTGTTGTAGGGTGAAGTCTTGGGCAACAGCAGAAGCAGTCCTTGCAAATAACTCTTCTATCTAACCCACAATTGGGAGGCCTATCTGCACTGTCACCGTAGGGCAGCTATGATGGGTTCTATTTGTTGCCATGTTGCAATACAATCTCAAAACCTTTCCAATGGAGGAATAAGGTCTTTCCATAATTGGAACTAGAACCTAAGTGGGATGACTTTCCCTGGTTGAGCTTGTCATAGGGCCCAAAAAGTTCCATTGGAGCTTACAGTAACATCCAAAGACATGGGTACCTTACCAAGGGAGAAAACTGAGGCCTGTGCCTGGGATGCTAGGATTTTTCTCTTCTCAAATGCAGCTTCTGTTCACCTTCCCAACACTAATGAATGCCTTTTTTTTACCAGCCAACATAAATATTGTATCTCATCAGTTAGTGTGTCTGGTATGTATGTGACCTCTAGAAACTTCACAGCCAGATTCAGGCCTTATATCATTTGTGCATCGATGGCCCAACTTCTCTGTTGCAGGTGGTTCACCAAGGCGGACAGTGTTTTCTATAGCAGAGGGAAGTCTTTACAGGTTAACATTACATCATCAGTGTAATGGGCCATTTCACAGAAGAGGGGAAGGAAAACAGTGACAGGTCCCGAGCCACCAAGACTGTCTAAGTAGAATTGAGAGAGCACTTGGAAGGTATACCTGAAATGGGAAACAGTTTTTAACAGGTTTTTTGTTTTTGTTTTTTATTTCTGTGAGGGCATCAGCTTTACTGCAGGGGAAGGCTTTAACCCATCCAGAAAGTATAACCATAGTAACAAGAATTTACTGATAATCCATACCAAGTGGCAGTTGAATGAAGTCCAGCTTACATGCACTGTGGTATATGAAGGAATGTAAAAACTGAAAACTCAGGTTTGTCAGGGAGCCTGGAAGAACCAAGCAGCCATCCTGGGTTTCCTATAGCCCATTTATTGAATTTACAACTATTGTTCAGCAATTATAATTTTTCTGATTCAGAAGAAGACTGTTGCCATATACAAGGACATCAGGATGGGATGTCAAAAGTCTGGTCCTGAGGGATCATTTTTGCAGAAACAGAATGTACTTCATCTACATGTTCTACAATCTGATACTCAGGTTCAGTCCTTTTGGTGTGTGCCTTAACTGTGATGACAAACATCTTATGCCAGGATATCACATGTTTTGAAGAACTTCATATAATTTCTGGAACATATAAAACAAACACAAATATAACATAAAGAAGTCTCAATATTATTTTTTATTTGACAATGCTTTTTTTCTACATAACTTCAACATGCCAAATAAGCCCAACTAGTTTAATATTTCTCTTTGAACCAACCATATGGGAAAACATATTTGCAGATGATACCTTAGACAAGGGTCTGATCTCCAAAATACAAAAAGAATTCACATGATTCCACTCCAGGAAGACAACCCAGTTAAAAGATAGGTAAAGGACTTGAACAGACACTTCTCCAAGGAGGACATACAAAGGGCCCAGAGACATATGAAAAGATATTTAACATCACTAGCCATCAGAGAGATGCAAATTAAAACCGCAATGAGATACCACCTCACACCAGTGAGAATGGCCATCATAAACAAATCAACAAACAAGTGTTGTAGAGGTTGTGGAGAAAAGGGAACCCTAGTGCTCTGTTGGTGGGAATGCAGACTGGTGCAGACACTGTGGAAAACAGTATGGAATTTCCTCAGAAAACTAAAAATGGAACTGCCTTTTGACCCAGCAATACCACTGTTGGGATTATACCCTATGAATCCTGGAACACCAATTCAAATGAACCTATGCACCCCAATGTTCATAGCAGCACAATTCACAATAGCCAAGTGCTGGAAGCAACCAACCTAAGTGACCATCAATAAATGAGTGGATCAAAAAACTATGGTACATTCACACAATGGAATACTATGCAGCAGAAAGAAGGAAGGAGCTTCTATTCTTCAGGACAGCATCGATAGAGCTGGAGAGCATTATGCTAAGTGAAATAAGCCAGGTGGTGAAAGAGAAATACCATATGGTCTCACCTATAAGTAAAACATAACAAAACAAACAAGCAAGTGAAATACAACCAGAGACATTGAAATATAGAACAATCTGATAGTAACCAGGGAGGAGGAGGGAGAGGTATAATAGGGGATAACGGGGTGGGCATCAAGGAACATGTATGAAGGACACCTGGACAATGCCAAAGGGGATGGGTTTGATGGTAGGAGGCAGGGATGGGTGGGGGGATATAGGGGGGTAAAAATGGAGACAAATGTACTTGGGCAACAATAAAAAAACATTTCTTTTATAAGGACAGATAATATAACTTTTGAGGTATTCCAGAGGCCCTTTGGAATACTCCAAAGCTATTTCCAGGTCAAGAAAAAGATTCTAATTTTATATCAGCTTACTTTGGATATTTATATACTTAATTAAATATATTTCAATCTTATTTAGCTTGACCTTTAAATTTTCTTTTTTAACATTTGTTTTTATAGCCCTGACCAGGGTGGCTCTGTTGGTTGGGCATCATTCTGCAATGCAAAAGGTTGCAGGTTTGGTTCCTGGTCAGGGCACATGTTTAGGGCACATATGAGAGGTAACCAATCGGTGTTTCTCTTTCTTTCTTCTACCTTTTCCCTCTCTCTAAAAATAAATAAAATCTTTTTAAAAGATTTATTTTTACACCCTGGCTGGCATAGCTCAGTGGACTGAGTGTAGGCTGCGAACCAAAGCATCACAGGTTCGATTCCCAGTCAGGGCACATGCCTGGGTTGCAGGCCATGGTCCCCAGCAACCACACATTGATGTTTCTCTCTCTCTCTCTCCCTCCCTTCCCTCTCTAAAAATAAAATAAATAAAAAAAATTAAAAAAAAAAAGAGATTTATTTTTACAAACCGTCTTCATGCATGTCCCATGAAAATGGACAATGATATGGGGATTGACTGTGGGGGAGAGCAGGGTGGAGGTAAGAAAAGAGAAATAGTGGGGACAACTGTAAAAGCATAAACAATAAAAACTTTTTAAAAAGATTTATATTTACAAACCTTCTATTACTTTTTTACATTTGGATTTTGTCTTTTTTTCTCTTTTCCTTTCTGAAATAAGTAGGCTTACTTTATGACAAAATTATATTTTTTTTCAAAAATTTATTTCCTTTTTCACTGAAAACATGTTATTTTTCTTTTGTCTTAATTAGAGTCTTTAACCCTTAGATTACTCAAAGACATGCAAGTTTTACTTAGACCAACAAATTTAAACTAGCTTTTATTTATTAAAGATTAATATTTTATCATGTAAACTTGAAAGGCATTTGGGTTAGTTTCTGTATTTCTGAGAATTTTAGAATAGCCAGTCCTTACAAACACATGTTTGTTTGTTAAGCCAATTAAACATAGCTCTTTTACAGGGATGTAAAGTATAGCTTAGAGAATATAGTCAGTAACATCCTGCTCTGCCTGGTGTTGCTCAGTGGATTGAACTCTGGCCTGCTAACTCAAAGGTTGCCTGTTCGATTCCCAGTCAGGGGATATGCCCGTGTTGTGGGCCAGGTTCCCAGGTGGGGGCCTGTGAGAGGCAGCTGATTGATTTTTCTCTCACACATTGATGTTTCCCTCCTTCTTTGTCTCCCTTCCTTCTCCCCTCTCTAAAAAATAAATAGAGAAAATCTAAAAAGATAATATTCTGACAATTATGTGTGGTGCCAGGGGGGTACTTGAATTATTTGGAAGATCATTTCATAAATTATATAAATGACTAACCAGTAGGTTGTACAACTAATATAAAATGATGTCGGGGGGGGGCTCTGCCCACAGAGTGCCCCTCCCCCAATTTGCCACAAATGAGAATAAGTCCACCAAGACATGATCTGCTTGGGGAGGAAAGGTGGCCGATCTCAGAGGAGAAGGGCCAGAAGCATTTTCCTCAATGGGCTTTTATTGGGTTCAATTTTCACAGGAATACAGGTAGAGCTCATCAATCATTGTCAGACAGTAAGGATCAAACAATAGATAACATACAAGGAACTATGAGGGTTTATTCTGGGTCAGGGTCTGTTACCTAAAGGGCTATAAAACTTTGGGGAACAAACTCATTCCATGCTTGGACCCTTATCAGAAAACTGAGGGCATTCTTAGCAAAGCAGGTTTCACAGGATTTTATGTATTCTTTCTTAGGCCTGATCATCCTGGGGAACCTGCACTTTCTAGCACAGGGCTGCACCGACCTCTGTCATTGTTTCAGGCTTAAGTCAGGTGAGGGAAGTAAGGCAGACAAGAAATTGTGAGACATCTCGCAGACAGAATGAAGACTCAAAGCTGAGGGGTGAGGGTCCATCGCCCCCTTTCTCTGTAGCCCCCTTAAGTCCTTCCCTGAGGGGCCCTTTGTGATCATGCCTGTCTTAAGTTGTTCCTCCCTTGGGGAATCTTACCCATCATTGGCTAACCAGTCATCCGCTCAGGGCCAAGGAGGGTGAAGTAAAAGGGGGCAGAGGTGTTGTCCCTACCAGGGAGATAAGCTTTGTCTCTTTAGTGGCTTAGGGTCCCAAGGTCTCTCACTCAGCCTTAGCCATGGAGGGTTACAGCTTCTGAAACCAGGCAGGGTGGGTCCCAACAAAATGATATTGAATGTCAACTGTAATATACAAAAGAATTTTTTAAAAAGCTTTTTTACAAGTTGTAGTACCATCTGGAGGTAGAAAATATAACACAAATATATTTATAGACACACCTGAACATACAAACAGATAAAAACAGAGACTCCATGGCTGTCATGGGAATGTCAAATGGTGCAGTTGTGGGAAGCGTTTGGTGCTTCCTGAAAAGAACGAAACAGAATTATCATTCAACCCAGCAATTCCCTTCCCAGGTATATGTTCAGAAGAACTGAAGAAGGACTCAAACATACTTGTGCACCAATGTTTATTACAGCATTATTTCACAATAGCAAAAAGTGGAAACAACTCATGTCTATCAAGATGAATGTATAAACAAAATTTGGTAACAATACAGAAAATGGAATGCTATTTAACTCTAAAAAAGTAACAGAATTCTAATATATGCTGCAACTTTGAAAACATTATACTAGGTGAAATAAGTCAGACACAATAAGACAAATACTACATGATTCCGTCAAGGTGAAATGTCTAAAAAAGGCAACTTCATACAGACAGAAAGTAGATAAGAGGTTACCAGAGGGCTGGGGGCAGGGCAGAAGTGTCGCTTGATGAGTACAAAGTTTCTGTTTGGGATGATGAAAAGTTCTGAAAATAAATAGTGGCAATGATTGTAAAAAATTGTGAATGTAAATAACACCACTGAATTGCACACTTGAAGTGATTAAATTGACAAATTTTATGTTACAATTTTACCATGGCAAAAAAAAAAAGGCCTTAACTCTTTGGGGGAAAAAAAGGAGGTGGTGGGGTGGAATATGGATGAACTGTATGCTAGGTGAAAAAAGCCAGACCACATAGTGAATGAAGCCATTTTAATGAAATGTCCAGAATAAGCAAATCTATAAAAACAGAAGTAGACTTGTGTTTGCCTAAGGCTGATGAGTGGAAGAAGGGATTAGGGAGAAGAGCTAAAGGGTGTATGTTTCCTTTGGGGGTGATAAAAATGTCCTAAGATTGATTGTGGTGATAGTTACTTTACAAATGCAAGTGAATGAAAACAATTGATTCAGACACTGTAAATGAATGAATTAAAGAGTATATGAATTATACCTCATTAAAGCTATTTTTTTAAAAATTGGCAAAGGGTCTGAGCAGACATTTCTGCAAAGGAGTTGTACAAATGGCCAACAAGCACAGTAAAAGATTTTCAGCATTATTAGCCATCAGAGAACAACAACTCAAAGCCAGAGTAAGATTTCACTTCGCATTCTAAGGTGGCTAGAATTAAAAGAAAGACACATATTGGTGAGGGTGTGGAGAAATAAGAACCCTCAGGCTGGGAGGATTTTAAAAGGGTGCAATTGATTTGGAAACAGTCTGGCAGTTCCTCAGAAAGTTAAACATACAATTACCACATTACTCATCATGTCTGCTCTTAAGTACAAAACCAAGAGAAATGAAAACATATATCCACACAGGAACTTGTACACAAGTGTTCATAGCAGCATTATTTGTAATAATCAAAAAGCAAAAACAATCTAAATGTTTATCAACTGATGAATGAATAACCAGATGTGGTATATCTTTACCATAGATTATTACTCAGCCATGAAAAGAAATTAAGTATCAATACTGGGGCTTCTGGTCAAGATGGTGGTGTAGGTACTCACATCCTCCCCCACACACACCAAATTACAACTAATCTATAGAACAACCATCATTCTTAAAATCTAGCTGAACAGAAGTTTTATAACTAAGAATCTAAAGTAGCCACATACAGGATGACAGGAGGTGGGGAGATGCAGAACAGGCTAGTTCAGCAATTTTCAACCTTTTTCATCTCATGGCACACATAATCTAATGACTAAAATCCTGTGGCACACCAAAAAATAGGTATAATTTTGATACATTCACACTGGACAGCTACTGTTGTATTGGCAGTTGTCATTTTTTTATTTGACAGTCTAAGGGAAAAGAGGTCAGTGTCCCTCACTAAATAGCCAGATATTTCATGTTTTAAAAATTCTTGTGGCACACTGGTTTGAAAATTGCTGGGCTAGTCCCATACCCACATGTGGCAGTTGAAATTCAGGAGGGGTTTGTCAGCTATGAAGTTTTCCCCTCACCCCCAGGAGTAAAGTGTCCCAACCCCACACCATGTTCCTCATCCCAGGGCTCCAGTGCTGGGAAGAGAAGTCCCCATGACTAAGTGAGATGGAGGGTTTCTAGAGTCCCAGGCATGTCTCTTAAAGGGCATGCATACAGATTTACTCAGACTCACTCCCTCTGAGCTCCAGTGCTGGGGCAGCAGCTCATAAAGAGCCAGGGACATACAAGGAGGAGCTGAATTGCTTAGTTTGGGGTGAGAGTTGAAGGGGCAGCTTTCTCCCAAACAGAAGTGCTGGCAGAGGCTATGGTTCCTTTGCGGAGCCTTTCCCTGAACAGAACTAGCAGGCAGGTGCCATATCTGAGTCTCCATCAACCTGATGATTCACACTGTTCACTCACCATGGTGATTCCCTGAGGCCCCACCCAACCCAACTTGTGGGTCCAACATACCTGTTTCTAGTGGCTTTTCCATACAAATGGCCTGTCTTGGCTCATGCTGATGACTTTCCTCAAAGGTTCACATACCCCAAATAAGTAGCACTGGCCTTCATGTGCCCCCTACCTCTTGCTAAGAGGCCTCAAGCCCAGCACTAGCTGCTGCTAGCCTGGGTTCATAGCATGTCCTCTCCTGGGCAACTGCAAGCCCAGCACAAGTACCAACCCTCTGTAGATCGCTCAAGCCAGGTGGCCCTGGGAAGGGTACAGGTTGCCACTGATCTTGGCTTGTATCTCCCATCCCACCCAGAGGTCAGCTCCAAACCACATGGAAGCACCACCCAAACCCTGCTGTGAGCAACACACTCGAGGGGAAGACTCATTTGGTACCAAAGCCCAACTGAAGCAAGTCCTCTTCCAAGGGATTGGCCCTTACACAGTAGCTCCTCCACTGTAGTTACAGCTAGTGCTCACAGCCAATCAGCCTGTGGGTAAATTTCTGCCACTGATATGCCAACAGTAATCATGGCTCAACTACAATAACAGGGTGCACACACCCCACACTAGGCAGCACCTGAAGTGCGCAGCTGGGATGTCCAAGAAGGCTACACCACTAGGCCCTATAGGACACCTACAATATAAGGCTACTCTACCAAGACTGGGAAATGCAGTAGCTCTACTTAATACATAGAAACATACACAGGAAGGCTGACAAAATGAGAAGACAAAGAAATATGTCCAGAAAGAAAGAATAGAGCAAAGCTCCAGAAAAAGTACTAAACAAAAATGAGACAAAATGCAGAGTTCAAAACACTGGTTATAAGGATGCTCAGTGAACTTAGGGGAAAAATAGATGAACTTAGTAAGAACGTAAACAAAGAGATAGGAAACATAAAAATGGAGATAGAAAACATATTAAAAAGAAATAGAAATGAAGAATACATTATTGGGAATCAACAGTAGAATAGATGGAGCAGAGAACTGAGTCAGAAATTTGGAAGATAAGGAAGCAGAAAATGCCCAATTAAAACAGCTGAAAAGAAAAAAGAGCTCTGGCTGGTGTGGGTTAGTGGATTAAGCACTGGACTGTGAAGCAGAGGGTCACTGGTTCGATTCCTAGTCAGGGCACATGCCTGGGCTATGTTCCTCAGTGTGGGGCACATAAGAGGTAACCACACAATGATGTTTCACTCCCTTGCTTTCTCTGTCCCTTCCCCTCTGTCTAAAAATAAATAAATAAAAGCTTTCAAAAATTAAAAAAAAAAAGAAAAGAAAAAAGAATCACTCCCCCTGCCAAAATGAGGATAGTTTATGGAGCCTCTGGGACAACTTCAAACATACCAACATTCACATTGTGGGAGTGCCAGAAGAGGAAGAGGGAAAAAGCAAGGAATTGAAAACATATTTGAAAAAATGACTGAAAACTTTCCTAATATGGAGAAGAAACTAGACATACAAGTCCAGAAAGTTCAGGGAATCCCAAATAAGACAAACCCAAAGTGACCGACACCAAGACACATTATAATTAAAATGCTAAAGGTTAAAGACAAAGAAAGAACCTTAAAAGCAGCAAAAGAAAAGCAGTTAGTTACCTACAAGGGAGCTTTCATCAGACTGTCAGCTGATTTCTCAGCAGGAACTGTGCAGGTCAGAAGGGACTAGCAAAAAATACTCAAGTGATGACGAGCAAGGACCTACAACCAAGATTACTCTACTCAGCAAAGCTATCATTTAGAATTGAAAGACAGATAAAGAGGTTTTCCAACAAGGAAAAGCTAAAGGAGTTTATTACCATCAAGCCAGTATTACAAAAATCTTAAAGTGTCTTCTTTAAGAAAAAGAAAAAAATAAAAATATGAATAATGAAATGGCAAAAAATACATGTCCATCCACAATTATTTTGAATGCACATGGATTAAATCTTCAAACAAAAGACATATGGTGGCTGAATGGATAAGAAAACAAGACCCTTACATATACTGTCTACAAGAGACTCGTTTCAGATCAAAAGAAACAGACAGTCTGAAAGTAAAGGAATGGAAAAAGATACTTCACTAAAATGGAAGCAACAATAACAAAAAATGCTGGGGTAGCAATACTTACGCCAGACAAAACAGGCTATACAGACAAAACAAAGGCTATAACAAGAGACACTCCACTTCTGGGTATTTATCTGAAGAAGCCCAAAACACTAGTTTTAAAAGACATATGCACCCATTTGCAGCAGTATTTACAATAGCCAAGAATGGAAGCAGCCTAAGTGTTCATCAGTAGATGCACAGAAAAGAAGTGGTGTGTATACACCATGACATACGGCTCAGCCATGAAAAAAGAATGAAATCTTGCCATCTGCAGCAAAATGGATGGACCTAGAGGGTATTGGACTGAGTGAATTAAATCAGACAGAGAAAGACAAAAACCATATGATTTCACTTATATGTGCAATCTAAAAAATAAAATAAATGAACACACATACCAGAGACAGACTCATAGATACAGAGAACATTTTGACTGTTGACAGATGGGGTTAGTGGGTGGGGGTAGAGGTGTTGGCGAAAAAGGTGAAGAGACTAAGCAGTAAATATTGGTAGTTACAAAATAGTCATGGGGATGTGAAGTACAGCACAGGGAATATAGTCAATAATAATATAATAACAAGGTATGGTGTCAGACAAGTACTAGATTTATTGACATGATCACTTTGTAAGTTATATAAATGTCTAATCACTGGGTTGTATACTTGAAACTAATAAAATATTGTATGTCAACTGTAAAAAAAATAAAAATTATTTTTTAAAAAGGAAGAAAATACTGATATATGCTGCATGCAACATGGATGAATCTTGAAAACATTGTAAAATGAAAGAAAGCCAGTCAAAAGGACCACATATTGTATGAACCCATTCATATGGAATGCCCCAAGTAGGCAAATCCGTAAACACAGGAAGCTGGTTAGTGCTTGCCAAGAACTGAGGGTAGGGCTGATACACTGTACAAGAAACTGATGAAAGTGGTATGTTATCGTAGACAGTCAGGGAGTGCTGGAGAGCCTCCTCCATTGGCCAGACGGGTGCAGGGGGGGTTCTTGCACTGAGCATGCCAGTGGCTAGCGAGGTGAATAGACAGGGCCCAAGCAAACCCAAAGCCAGCAGTGTGATTGTACAGAGAAAGAAAGCCCTCCTCTGCCTATCCCTGTAAGGACCGCAGGTCTTTGAGACGGGAGTCCACCGTTCTTCAGGTCCTGGCACTTGAATAAACCTCTTTTCTTTAGCAACAATACTTGCCTTATGAGTCTGGCTTTTCTTGCAGCAAGCAGCTGAACCTACTTGGATGGTTTCAGTTACTTCCAGAAGGCAGGGTGGCATGGATCACCTGAGACTTCTCAAAGTGTGCTTTTCATATTGCTTACCTTTTTTGATTCATGTGAATATATTACCTAATCAGATAAAATATATAATTTAAGAATAGCGAAGGAGGCTAGATCAGTGCTGAAATTATAAATTTTTAAAAGTAATTTTATGCTTAAAGGTGACTCTAAGTAGTTTTTTTCTGTATCAGTTCATACATTTATATATATTTGCAAGTATATTAAATGTATTTTTACATGAATAAAATTATACTTTATGCACCTTGCTTTTTTGATTAACATATTTTTTATATGTTAATAACATAGTTCCACCCCATTCTTTAATCAGCTCCATTGTATTTTTTGGTAAAAGGGTGACAGTTCCTAACCATGATCCTTCAGACTGCTTCCAATTTATTTCTATTTCAGATGCTAATATTAACATTCTTATACATGTGTCAGTATCCATTCAGAGGATGAGTTCCTTAGCAGAGAGATTGCTTGATAAACATTATTTAAAAAAATAATTTGTAAGTGTTTTGGGGCTAAGACCTTGAGACAGCACATGAAGAGTTGTGCTGCATATATTCTCCCACGAGGTGGCAGGAGAGGTCTATAAATTTCTAAGAGAATGGAGCTTTGTGCATTTCAAAACCTTACAGTGTGTGTATGTTGATGTTGGTATTGTTCCTAGATGATCTGTAACAATCTTGATGCTGTGCTTTGTTTTTAAAAAAGACTTTATTTATTTAATTTTAGACAGAGGGGAAAGGAGGGAGAAAGAGAGGGAGAGAACTATCAATGCATGGTTGCCTCTCACGTACCTGGCCTGCAATCCAGACCTGTGCCGACTGGGAATCGGACCTCCGAACTTTCGGTTTGCAGGAGGCGGGCACTCTGTCTACTGAGCCATACCAGTCAGGGCCTGATGCTGTGTTTTCTATAAGGTGAGGCTGACATAGTATTTTCCAGCGGCGGTCAGGGTTTATGCTGCTGTTCCCAGAAATGTGCCTCAGGTGATGGAATCTAAAAAGAACAATGTCTGATTAATATCTAGATGATAATGAATAAAAGAATGCATGTGACATCAGCACCAAGGTGTAGCAATGCAAGTTTCATGAATGACAATAGCAGAACATTTAAAATATTCCTAATTACTACTTGATACTGATCAAATATACTTTTAAATTGTTGACCACAAGAATGTACATAAATCATAAAGTTCCTAGATTTTCTTCAATCATATCCTCTTGCTAACCTCAAGACCCCTTAGTCATAAGCCATTTTTTTAGTATGTTACTGTAATACCAGAAGGCATCAAGGGAAAGAGGATTTGCAAACTGTGATGGAAACAGTGTCTTAAGTTTCTAATGAAAAACTACAGAAGCTGTAATAGAGAGAACTGAAGTGCTCAGAAGCAGAAATAAAGTACAAAATCAAAGGTACATATTGGAGAGACTTACTTCAGAAATTGTCTTGGGAAGAGGAATTAATTACATGCAAACATATACCATAGAAAGGAAAAGGTCCAGAGATGTACTCTGTTTTTACAACATGCTATTACATCTAGGTTATCTTGAGGCTCAGGATAGTTCTCAGTTTAGTTAGAGGGAATACGTCCTTGGGTTCCAATAATATTCTATGCACAGGATCTTAGAAAATCTAGATTTTAGTGGCACAGACTCAGGATCCCTCGCCTTCTGCCCTCTCACTCTGCCAGTGTGGCAGGTTGAAGAGTCTATAAATTGAAACTTTACTATCACTATATTTGAGGGTCAATTAAATATCAGAACCTAATTTTTGTTATTGTTCTGGGGTAATGAAGCAATGTCCATGGTAAATAGGGGGAAAAAATCTCTGAAAGTTCTTCAAAACTTTCTACCTGTTGGAAAATTGATTTTCTCCCTAAATTAAAAAAACAAAACAAAACAAAACAAAAAAGACTATCCTGGTACAGCAGTTTTCAAACTTATTTATTTTTAGCAGCAGGCTATTGTAAAAATGAAAATTTGACACAGAATCTCAATATATAGAATCTAAGTAGAAAAAATAAACAAGTAGGACTATTGGTTGAAAAGCCTCTTAATTTACCGTACATGTGATCCCCAAAGGCAATCGAGCCTCCCGGAACCGTCGACTGGATGGCTCTGTGTGTGGTTACACCAGATGGAACTCCACCCAGCTGCTCCCAGTTTCATGACTCCCTCAGAGTCACACTTGACTCACTGAACAAGCAATTACCAAGTGCTTATTGTTTGCCTGGTGCTGGGATAGATCCTGGGTACACAAAGATGAATAAGGCTAAGTCCCCATCCTCGAAGAGTTCAAATGGTTTAGTGAAGAATTCCTTTCTTAATTTTAGAGAACTTTCTCACTGCCTGGACTGCTCACTAAAACTGCCTGTTTCTGGGTTTTACCCCAGAGATGACAATTCCAAAGGTAAGAGGTGGAGCCTAGAAATATGCCTCTTAGTAAGCATTAATCTAGTGGGAGAGACAGAAACACAAACAAGGACAGTAATTATAAAACAACATGCTGAGTTATGATGGAGGTATGTGGGAGCAATTACAGGAGGACAAGGAGGAGTGAGGAGCATCCAAGGGGGCAAGCAAACAAAGCTTTGGAGTGGATTCCACACAGAGCAGGCTGAGAGGAGAAGTAGTAATGGTCTGGGCATGGGAGTGGCAACACACTGAGGGGCTAGAGTAACCCAGCAAGAGGTGATGAGGGACTGAACTAGGTCAGCGGTCAGCAGGGATGTAGTAATAACACTAACCATGATAAGGGCTGGCATTTATTGCTACTGCCTACCAGTCAATGTACTAAGGACTTCACATATACTCTCATTTAATTCTCACAAGTCCCATAGGGTAGGTACCACTAGAATTCCCACTTCGTAGATGATGATACTGACATTTGGAGAGGGAAAGCAGCATACAGAAGGGGGTCCAGGCCTGGAACTCAGGTCTGTTCATCTTTCAACTGTTGTCTCCAACTCTAATGATTAAATTGTATTGTCTCTTAAAGGAAGAAGAAGAAGGAATAGATTAAAACGATCTGTAAGAGGTAATTCCAAATGACTTGATAACTCGTTGGGTATAAGGTAAGGGATTACTCTAATTTAGGGCACCTGGGTAACAGAGGTACCTGGAGAGTAAATCCTGGAGGAGGAATTTGCTTGAGGAGGAAGATGCTTTGGCCAAGATGAGTTTCAGGTGGGGATCTACGGATTATCCCATGGGTTGAAGCTTGGGGTAGAAATAAGATACAGATACAGGTTTGGGAGTAGTGGGAACCATGAAACTTGATCAGTTCAATTGAGAGAAGGTGTAGAGTGACAAAACAGTAGAAAAGAAGGGAAGAGAGATATGCAAAGGAGACAGAGAAGGAATGTTACTGAGTGACTGAGTGTCATTGGAACCAAGGGGGCTGAGTTTCAAGGAGAGAGTGCTCAGTAGCTCAAGTGCAGTAGAGAGATCTAGACGGGCAGGAACTGACAGTATCCATTCAACAGGAAAATGGCATTGTTTACTGATGATCCTAATGAGGAAGTTTCAGGAGCCCAACACAGCATAAGGTGGGATAGATAAGGGGTGAAAAAAATGGGAAGAGCAAACATGGACTCTCCCTTCAAAAGGTTTAGATGAAAAGTGGAAAGAATAACTGCAGAGTGCTTATGGGGGGACATAGAAGCTAAAAATATCTTTCCAATGCTTCACACACATACGGGTTTGGCATTTAGCACCATCAGCTTCTAGGATGGCATGCCTAATCCATCCTTTCCCTTGATACTTCTGAAATGAGAGAAATGACCCTGGTTCCCAAGCCAAAAAAATGCAGAAGAGGCATTTCTGCCAAAGATAAAGATTAGGAATGATTTTTGCTCCTGAAATCTCCATTATTTGAAAATCTTTCCTTAGTTCCCACCTGCTATGACAAGAACCCATCCACAGTTGCATTGCTGTGAGAGGTTTATCCAATGCCTGTCTCTATCATTCCATCTTTGCTTGATAGCTATTGGAAAAACAATGGTATCCTGTGCTTGGTTTAACCAACAAATACATCGCCAGTCATCCTTTGACTGGCATCTTTCCAATTCTACCACAGCAACAAAGAATCTGCTGGGTGTCACTGAATCAGATCCATGTGTGTCACCTGGCTGTGAGCACATTTGCCTGCGAGTATCTGTCTTGGCTGTTCCTCAGAGGCCACTTCACATTGCTGAGTGACCAGTACCTGCCCTGGAGTGCACAGCAGGTCTGCTCGGCACAGCATGAGCTGACCTCCCTCTCTTCTTAAGGATTCCTATGAAACAAGAACATTGTTTCATTTGATATTTAATATAAAATAATAAATCTTTGCCCATTTAAGTGGTGGGTGATTGGAGATGGCTCCTTTGTTTTCTGCAAAACCCAAGAAAGGAAAAATCAACCCACCTGATTTATTTGGGGTGAGTAGGGGTACAGATGGGTGAAAAAGCTCAGGTTCTGGCTCCTCAAAGGATCCACCTACAGGTTGTTGGGAGAAAGCCCCAAAAGTCTACATTCAGGATTGATTCCAAAGGACTGACACATAGCTTACTCAAATTCATAAGAGCTTTAATAGGAGAAGCTGACATACATGGGCAAGACAGCTGCTTATTCCCAGTGGTGGCCAGCTGGACATAAATCCACCCCTCTCCCAGGACAGGGTCTCCTTTTTATAGGGGGTTAATAGCAAAGCCATGTGGTGGGTAGTTACATAGACCACCAGAAAGAGCAATGCATTCCTAAGTTAACAGAGACCATCAGATAGTCATCCACACTCTATACATTCATTAGCCTCCTCCCTGGGGTCTGACATTTATTGCTGGGGGCATTCCAGCTTTCTAGGTAGTCAGCTAAACCTGAGGCTATGGAAAGTTAAAAAGTCACAGAAGGTTAAACACACAGACCAGCATTTTTCAGACGCCTTTTTACTGCTGGAGATATATTGCATCTCTGAATGAGGTCCCCTACAAGGCACAGAGTCAAGGGGGAGAAATTTTGTTTTATTTTTTTAAGTTGAGAAGACTTGACCATATTTATAATTAATGGTGGAATGTGGGGTGAAATGACCAATGGGTGGAAGAGACAGAAACTGTAGAAGGGAAGGACAATAAAGCAGGTGCCTGGGGAGATGGGACAAAGGAGAAGAGTAGGGTGGTCAGCTGAGACCGGAAGGCAGAAAGGCAGTCTGGCCAGGGTCTATATTAGATAATAGCTACTGTGTACTGGACACTTGCTATGTATCTGACACCATGCTAGGCAATAGACATTTGTGGTCCACTCAACCACTCGACAGACAAAAAGACTGGGTCTTTAGAAAACTCAGGCAACTTGCTCAGGGTCATACAGTTAGTAAATGGTTACCCAGTGTTAGTACCTGAGAGCCTCTGTCCCCTGGAGGCATAAAGACAATGGGAAAAGTTGGGTGTCAGTGAGGAGGTTGGGGTAGGATGCTAACCAGGGATAAGTAAAGTATCCTTGAGGGCTTGAAGGAAACCTGTCATTCCCTGTGTGACAATCTGTAAAGCTGTGGTTTTTCCTCAGTAGCACAGAATGTTGGGGTTCTGACCAGAGCATACAGATTCCATCCTTCATCCAGCATGGAGGGGAGAGACCTGAGGCTCAGTTCTCTGTGGACTGTGGTCTAGAATCTGGGGGGCTCGGGGCGGGGGTCAGAGGCAGACAGGTTCAGGAGGAGCTGGTGGAATGAGAGAGGCTGGAGATGGCAATGAGCTTGAAGAGCGGGTGTCATGTGAGGCTGCTGGCAAACACAGGAAGGACTGGAGGCTGTGCTCAGAGAGCAGGTATATTGGTTAGGGACTTTGGGCTAAGAATGTGAATTTAAATGGCATGAAACAATAAGGACATTTATTATGACATAGGTGCAAGTCCTGTCTAAGGAGGATTTCAGGCTGCTGAGAAGAGGTTCAGTAACATCTTTAAGGATTATTTCTTTACACATCCTGTCTTGGTGCTGATTTCATCTCCCTGAAGATGGCCACACCAGCTCCTGAAGCTAAACAGTGGAAGAGATGGCTTGCTCTTTGAAGCAAAGAGTTTTCTCCCTGCAACCTCACAGCAGGCTCCCTCCACACAGCAGGCTCCCTCCACACAGCAGGCTCCCTCCTGCTCACTGGCCACTGCTGGGTCGCCAGCCCTGAAGTAAGTGGGGTGGGCCGTCCCTGAGGCACTTACTGATGTGTGAGAGGTGGTGTCTAAACAAAATCATCATTCTGTTAGGGAAGTAGAGAGTCTCTGTAGAGGGAAATCAGAGCATGAAATGTGTGAGATGAAATTCAAAGCATACACAAGATTGGTGGGAGTGGGTGGCTGAAGTGAAATGAGGATGAAGGTAACTAAAGGTAGGAAGGTGCAGGAATCAGATGCCTGGGTGAATCATCCACATAGATGTTGAAATGGTAAGCAGTGCGGGTAGAGAGAGGCACCCCATGAGCCAGGCTGCCAGGGCCTCAGTAAGTAACAGTGATGATGGAGAAGTTCTTTGGTGACAGGACAAGAGGGAAGCGGTGTGGGAAGTTCTTCTTTACCTTCTCCCCTAAACCCAATGGATTATAAATAAGGGCCTTAATTTTTTGTAAGTCTCACCCCCACTGCGCTGTCCAGGTGCTCATTTCTCTCCTGTGCCAGGGCAGCAGTTTCTAGACTGCTCTTCCCACAGGCTTTCACTCCCTCCACTTCATGGTTTTCAATCTCAGATGCACAGTAGAATCACCTGGGGAGATGTTCAAGTTCTTGACAACTTGGGTGCCCAGTAGTCCAATTAAATAAAAAACCCTAGTAGATTCCAGGTTACTTTCTCCTTAGATGGTTTCAATATGCAGCCGCATTTGGACGTTCAATATGGACATCCTACCTCTCTGCACTATTGCCCATTATCTTCCCAAAAGGTGGTTGGAGCAGGTTCCTTCTATTTGCTCAGTGGAATGAATATGTTAAACCCTTACTGTGTACAGTCCAGCTCCCAGGAACAGAAAGATGAAAACCTCATGGCCCCTCCTCCCCAAGATGCCTCCCTGAGGACATAGGCACTACACACTTGTGGTACAGACCGACAGGTGCCACAGTGCAGGGAGACACTATGGTGTCAAGGCAGTGCCTAATACAGCCTTGGGGAAGACAAGGCTCTTGGGAAAGATGTTATGTAGCATCTTTAACTCCATTGCACTTCAGGCTCTGCGGACAGTGAAGTCTACATCCTGGATTTTGCTGGTATTTTGAACACTTTTGCCTGAGAAATCTCAAACACCAGAAACCATCAAAACTCCATTTTCTTTGAGAAAAAATCTGAACTTTTCATATTGAAATATGAGGCCCTTCTCAACATGGCTCCTGCCTAACTCTCTAACTTCAACTCCTGCCACTTCTTTCTGAGACCCCACAATCCAGCTTCACAGGTGAGTTGTAGGCCCCTAGGAGCTCCTCATACTTCTGAGATTTTGCATGTTCTGATCTTTTTATCTGGAATATGCTTCCAGAACAAGCTTGGGGGAGTACATTCTGGCTGGCAGAAACAGTATGAGCAAATGTTTGAAAGATGACAAGGAAGAGCTTTGCTCAGTCAGGCTGGAGGTGTTGACAATGGGTCTGTGTTAGCATTAGAGTCCCCCGAGATGCTGTGTCAGGGCTGAGATGGGCCTGGGGCTTCCATTTCTAATCAGCTTCTAGGCAAAGCAGCTGCTCCTGCTCCTGGACCAGCAGGGAGCCTGGCAAGGTGAGGCTGTGAGAGGGTGGACTGTATCAAAATGGAGAGATCAGTATAGGATTTCAAGTAGGGATGTAGCTTTCCTTTTAACATGTTTATGTACTGGGCATCTGCTATGTTTCTGACTCTGGAAATACTAAGAGTAATGGTAACCTAGTTCTTGACTGCAAAAGTTGTTTCTCCTGGTGGAAGGGGCAGAGAAGCAAGCAGATGATCACATCATGTTGTGGTGAGTCTTGGAGGGAGGGGTGTACAGGCTGTGATGCAATTACAAATGGCAACTTGAAGAGATGTGATGACACCTGAGCTGGGTTTTGCTGACGAGAACTGACAGCTGTGTACAAAGTTGATTTGAAAGCAAGGCGGGTGCAGGTAGTGGTGAGACTGCTATAATCATCTAGGGACTAATGGTGGTCTTCATTTCATCCCTGTTCTCAGGCACCCAGTTCCAATCCTAAACCACGTGCCTCTGTACCAGGACACAACTGGTGGGGTCTTGGTGTCCCCACACGGCACGAAGAGCAAACTCAGCAGCTCATCCCTCTCAGACCTCGAGCCAGTTACACCAACTGTCTCACCTACAATGTCTTCTCACTCTCACCATCAGCCCAATTTCTTCAGCCTTGTGCTCAGTATGTATTGGTGGAAAATACTGATTGTAAATGATGACCCTTTAAAACAAAAATAGTATTTAGCTCAGTGCCTAGCATATAGGAAGTGTTCCACAACTGGCCTGGTTATAATTGTGAGTCACCATAGCATGTTGTGAGGGGGAATCTTGCAACCTTGGCTCATCTCGGCTCTATCCTTCAGCACGTGAACACTGAGAGAACCTTTACACTTCCTGGAACCCTCCTTGGCTCATTTATAAAACAAGGATAGTAGCACTGACTCGGGAAGGTGACCGTGATGTGAAGCCCGAGGTGTGAGTGGATGATGGAGCCAGGATCCTAACCCAGGTCTTCTGGCTGATGCTGGGGCTCTTTCTGCTTCGCTGTCTCATCACACAAATAGGCTTCCCATGCCCACTCGATGCTGGGGCTGGGCTAGGTGCTGCATTTGGTAACAAGCTTCATGCAGTGCCTGGCCCCCATGTTCCCATGCCCCATCTCATCCTGCTGGGGGTCACCCTCTTCTCAAAAAGCATCTTGCTTCTTTGTACTTGACCTTTGTTTCTGGTAGGGCAGGGTAAGCACAAATCTAGAAATAAAAAGTTGATTTTTCACTGGTGCAAAGGGGAAGAGCCCTTCCTTTCCCTTTTCTTAGAGCTTTTATTCTAGAAAACTTACAAGTTCTATGTCTTTTTGAGGTGTATATAAATGTTTTAAAAAGCTAAGTGGGCCTTTGCCAGTTTTACAACCCAGGGGTGTTTTTTCTCAAGGTCCTGGGAGTCATCAATTTGAAATATTAGCCTAACTTTCAGGCAACACCTGGCTCCAAGATGCAAACTTGCCTCCTGTATCAACATAGGAATTTATTTCTCCTTTAGCTAGCAAACACAAATGGCCGCTCCAATTGCCAAGTGAATTTAGGATGGATCCCGTGTGTCAAATGACAAGTCCTCTCATTTGAGAACATGAAAGTGACGACTTGCACCAGCCTGCATCCATAAAAGGGTGAGATTTCTTGCTGTCTTTGCAGTTTCTTTAACAGACTGCCTGTGAGGCGTACCACCTTCTGGGTTAATGCTTATTCCATACTATATTCTTCTCCCCACTGCCCCCCATTCCTGTGGAAAGCTTTATCGGCAGGCAGATTTTTTTTTTTTAATGTATTTCCCAACAGTGAGAAAACCGCCTGGCTGCAAAGAGCTTCGTATGAATGTGGACAACCTCAGCTATAAGAATAGCTCCCACCTCCATTCCCGCACTTGAGGAAGGTGCTGTCAGTGAACCGCCCGTTGGCGCAGATCCCTAGCCAGCCCAGACTGTAGCGTCCGCAGTCCTATTTTTAGCCGCCGCAGCTAGAACTGTCACCTGACAGGCACCCGAGAGCTCCCCGCCCTCGCCACGCCCCGTCCTGCCCACGCGCAGCGCCCGGGGTGCTGCGGTGGAGCCCAGATTCTGGAGCCGGCAGCCCGCGCCCTGCGACTGGCGCTCGGTGGCGATGAAGATCTGGAGCTCGGAGCACGTGTTCGGGTGAGGCCAGGCTGCGGCCGCCGTGGGGTCTCGGCCGGCGGGCAACTGCTCATGCCCCCGCCCTTGCCCCCCGCGCCGCTGGGGGAGGCCTAGAGAGGCCGGACCGCAGACCCGGCTCTCGGCTCTCGCAGAGCCTAACCGGCCTGATGTGGACTGTGCCCCAGAGCTGCCTCGGTCTCCTAAAAAGAGGCTCAGGTTGCCTGTCCCTTCGAGGGTTGTCGCCCTGTAGCGAGACGCTGTGCTGTTACGTGGAGGCGCCGCCTGACCTCCAGAGGCCGTGGTGGGATTTCTGAAGCGCTGGGGAGGGGGTCGGCCTGTCCCTTCCCGGTCTAAGGAAGGCGAGCCGCGGGATGGACTTCTGCTAGCCGAGTAGGGACCTGTGGCAGGGTCCGGAGCGCCTCCTCCGAGGCGCTGCTGGGAGGGGACCCGGCAAGATGACGGTACGCACTCTTCAGCCCAGCCGGCCGACCTTGCCTACAACCCTGTTCTGATTTGGGGAAGGGGCATGGAGTCCTAAAGAGAGCAGAGGCTCGGAGAGGCCCGGTCTTTTGCTGAGATTACGCAGCGCAGCTGATCCCGAACATTAAGCCTGTTTTATGAACGAAGGGTCCAGAGCGGCCCAGGAGTTCGGGGGAAGCCTGGTACTGAGGAAGCACGTGGCGAGCTGTAGGGTGGGATGCACTTGTGGTCCTGGGAGGCCTCCAAGCTAGCATGGAAAACTGGGAGCTGTTTAAAAGTGCCCTCGAGACCTATGTAGTATCTTCGTCTTAAGTCATTTGTGACACTCCGAAATTATTCTTTTATATTTTTTAAAGGAATAGAGATTTTTAAATACCCTAACCCCACTTACAAAAGCATTTTTTTTTAGAAAAAAAGTAAACTATTATTTTAAAAAGCTTAAAACTGCCTGAAATGGAATTGTCATCGTTGGCCTTTTATTATGTAAACTCATGATAAAAGTTTATCAAGAGGTTAAAACCTGTAAATTATTTTTAATGAGATCTTTAGACTTGATGGGATTCAATTTTAGTGTTGATTTTTGTACAGCCTGCAGCCTTTCTCCACTGGGGTTTCTTGAGAGAATGACTCCAGAGATCCTTCTCTCAGTTCTCCCAAGGGCGGGACAGAACTGGCAGGGTTCTGTCAGGGGAGAAGCTCAGGGGAGAAGCTCCTGAGGGGAGGGGAGAAGCTCAGCCACTGCACACTGCAGGGGCCTGGACAGCGGGGCTGGCTTCTCATGGGGTAGTTAACAGGACTGCTCTAGAAGTCCGTGAAGTGTGGGTTGACAAGCAGAAGTGAATTGTCAGCTGTGAAAGTCACTATTGATAAAATCCACCAATTAAAAGTGTACAATTCAACAATTTTTAGTAAATTTAGATTTGTACAACCACCACCCCCTAGACTGATTTCAAAACATTTCCATCATCCTACAAAGACCCCACACACCCATTTACGGTCATGTTCCACTACCATCCTTTGCTCCAGGCAACTGCTAGTCCACTTTCCATTTGTATGGATTTGCCTTGCCTGCACATTTCATATAAATGTAATCATACAACATGGGGTCTTTTGTGTCTGCCTTCTTTCACTTAGTATAATTTTTTTGAGGTTTGTGCCTGTGGTAGCCTGTATCAGTACTTCATTTTGTATCCCTGGCATGCTGCCAGTGCCTGGTACATGGTAGGTACTCAGTGAAGGGCTGATGTATCTCATGGAGGTCAAGATGCCATTTCAAAATGAGGGTGGTTATTCGCTAAAGGCATTTCAGTCAACCTCCAGGCTGCTGTGGACTGGGCACTGATCCCCTGCCATTGATTTTTAAAGTTAAAAGTGAAGGGCCATAATGAAAATTGACAAACATGGAATGCATCTGGCTGAGGATAATGTTGGGTAGGCCCCTGTGGCTGACAGGTTGCCAATGATGTAGTAATGTGCAGTGGCACAGCACAAAATGGGAAGCCCAGCTTTCTGGCTGTGTGTATTGTGGAGTTCTCCTTTGCTTAATCCTTTAAAATCCCTGGTGTATATTTTTCTTTCAGGATTATAGATCTTTTCTTTCTCTACTTGTTTCTTTTATATATGTGTTGTACTGTCAGATGAATATTTGATCAAAAATTAATAAATTTGCTCTGGCAGGGCAAGAAATAATTAGGCACAAAAACTTTTGATCATATCAAGATTTCTTCTTTTCTCCACATCCCAAAGAAACCCCAGGGACTGGAGATCAGGCACAGCAAAGACCAACATAAACACACCTACAGAAATGGAGAACCCTTTGAGAAAGCCATCTGAATTAGTGTGTGTTACCTAGACAGCGTTTTTCAGGTTGTCTGAATCAGGGGTGTCCGACTCATTTTCATCAGGGGCCACATCAGCCTCCGGGTTGCCTTCAAAGGGCCGGATGTAATTTTAGGACTGTATAAATGTAACTGCTCCTTAACAGTTAAGCGAGAGTTTGGTGCTGCCACGGGGTAGAAACAAGGTGCCAGGCTGGATAAAACAAGGTGGAGAGCTGGATTCAGCCTGCAGTCCTTGTGTTTGATGCCTGTGGTCTGAATGGTAATTAAAAATATAGAACTGAAACATAAAGATATAGAAAGGGACATTTAAAAGTTAACAGGATTATAAATTTCATCCTCACAGCACTGATTTAGGTTTCAGGTAGACCTATAAAATCTTCAGGAACAGAGTGAATACAAGTAGATTTCTGGCAGAGATCCAGGGCATGGGGTCTGTCCAGAAAAACTCCAGCCATTGTTAATATAACAAGAACCGTTTTCATGATGCTGATGTAACCTGGCAGCCAGGAGAGTGCACTGGAATGCTCATGCATGAGCAGTGATGACTTTGCTGTACTAGTCAGTGGGGGAGGTAGACACCATTGAGTGAGCATGTGTACTGCATGGCCATCACATTCAAAATGACTGAGCAAGTACAGTAACAAATCTGCATCAAAGTTTGCATTAAGCTTGAACATACCTCCGAGGAAACTATTTGGATAATTCAGAAGGCTGTAGCTATGGGCAACTGATGATTGGCAGCTTCATCACAACAATGCACTTACTCATGCATCACATCTCATGCAGAGTTTTTTGGTGAAACATCAAATCACCCAGGTGACTCAGCCCACACACAGCCCATATTTGGTGCCCTGCAACTTCCGGCTTTCCCCAAAACTAAAATAGCCTTTGAGAGAGAAGAGATTCCAGATTGTCAGTGAGATTCAGGAAAACACGCCAGGCAACTGATGGCAATTGAGAAAACTGTGAGGTCCCAAGGTGCCTTCTTTGAAAGGGACTGAAATGTCATTGTCCTATGTACAATGGTTCTTGTATTTTGTATCTTCTTTAATAAATGTTTCTACTTTACGTAGTATGTGGCTGGATACTTTCTGGATAGACCTCTTACTCTGTGAATTCCAAGGACTACCAGGAAAGGTCTCTCCCTGGTAGATAATGTCTATCTCAGGGAATTAAGGGCTTTGGAGAAGATGATGATGCCCTAAAGCAAACTTCCTTTCTAGCCAGAAGCAGGGAAGAGAATGCCCCTCCCCTCACTACCTTTATTTTTTTTTAATAAGAGAAATTTAACATGACAGATAAGAGTTGAAGCACCTCCCCAGTGTGGTAGCCCCCTCTCTCTTTCCTCCCAAGCAGATAAGATTATGAATTTGGTAGGTATCCCTCTGAAGGTATATATTCCATTTGACTACATTTACGTATTCTGTGTTTATTGTTTTAGTATAGAAATCAGTGACATCTTCTTGTACAGATCTTTTGACAATTTCCCTTTCCTCTCAACAGTATGAGTTTGAGATCTGTGTGTGTGTTGTGTGTGTGTGTGTATTATATGTGTGTGTGTGTATTATACACATACACGCATATATCATAGCTATATAACTTTACATTGTATTGAATGTTACAATTTATCCTTTGTCTTATTGAAAGGACAGTAAGTTTCCCCCCGTATTACATGTCATACTACAGTGAATACATGTGTATAGATAATGCTGGTCCACTTAATAAGGGCCCACTTAGGCCAGCAATTTTCAAACTCTTTAACCTCAGGACTTCTTTACACTGTTAGAAAATATTGGGGACCCCAAACAGTTTTTGTTTATGTTAATTATAGGCATCCATATTTACCATATTAGAAATTAAAACTGAGAAATTAAATAATATTTATTAATTCATTAAAATTAACAATAAACCCATTACATTAACATAAAATTTTTATTTAAAAAAAACCCCTATATCTTCCAAAATCCCCAAATAAGGGTACTATTTTCTTGTGTGTGTGTACTTTTCTTTTGTTGTTTTGGGGGGGTTGTTTGCTCATTTCTGTAGTGTCTGACTTAATAGAAGACAGCTTGATACTCATATCTGCTTCTGCACTCAGTGATTTACAATCCATTGTTTCGGTTGGAGCATATGAATAAAACCCAGCTTCACACAGTGTGTGGATAAAACCCTGTTGGAGAAGGTAGGAGTATTTTAATAGTTTTTAAAAGTATTTGTGGCTACTTTTTGCTACTATAACAAAATAGGTGGCAATTTCTCAGTGTAGTTTCAGTGTAAAATCTGAAACATAATGACTGGAGTAATTGGCCTGTCCTGTGCTTTGAATGAGCCTTTCACTGGTGTATGATTTTGTAGCATCTCACACTGGTCATTTGGAATATGTGAGTTTACTTGGTTACAGTATGGGGAGGTTATAAGGTCATGGGAGTGGATACAAGTTTTCAAAAATTCCAATTTTCACTTGAAACTCAAAATTTATTTTTGGCAACAAATACTAGCTGTTGTTTTCCTTGAAATGATGGGCTCGTTTCATTGATTTTTGAGAAAATGTCTGCCAGATACCACAGACTAAGTGACCAAAGTTTGTCCCTGAGTTGTTTCAAGTAGAAGCGGTAGACATGGAAAGAAGCAGCCAGCTGGGCCCACCACGCAAACAGCTGCCCAGCACTTCTCTGGCCTCCATAGACCTCCGTGTACAGCAGAAGTGCTCATAAATTCTTCCTGTGACCTTTTATGTCTTATACTTGGGTCTATTGTAATTCATTTTTAGGGTTTGCTGAAGATGGTGGTATATAGGCCAAATTGGCAAGGGTTGGTGAGGTTTATTAGGGCTTATTGGTTACAGAACAGACTCCTCTAGAGGGACACAAAGCACCATCAAGTCATTTGAATTTTAGGCTGTAGCTAGTAGTACTGTGGTGAATAATTTTGTTATGTAAGTTGTTTAGTTTTAGGGCCAAGCATAGTGGGGTATCTAATCCTAGTTTGAGTCTTAGCTATCATGTGGTTAAAATTACTGAAAAGGAGTCAGGGAATCAAATGAATAATTTTACTATTTCATCATGGATAGTCTTTTTATTTTTAAAGATTTTATTTATTTATTTTTAGAGACAGGGGAAAGAAGGGAGAGAAACATTGATGTGAGAGAGGAACATCCATTGGCTGCCTCTTGAACGTTCACCAACCAGGGACCAAACCTGCAACCCAGGCATGTGCCCCAACCGGGAATCGTACCTGCAACCCTTCACTTTGGGGAATGACACCCAATCAACTGAGCCACACCAGTCAGAGCATCATCATGGATAGTCTTAAGAAACACTGGCGTGGTTTTCCTGAGTGCACAGCAGTGAGCAGTGACTATGCGTGTAGCTTGAGGCCCTGTCCTTAATTCATGGGGAGCGGCCAGCAGTTTTACTTGACACTGCTTTTGAAGTATAAATGTCAGTAGGGTGAGAAAGACAAATCATGTGGGTAAGAAAGACAAATCATGTCTTTGTAGCACTGTGAAACAGTTCTGACCTTGCAGACCTCCTGAAAGGGTGTGAGCGCTCTGGGTGTGTGGACCACACTCAGAACTGCTGATCTGGGCCTAGAGTCACTTTGGATAGGGTGCAGGAGCACTTTGCCTTATTTGTGGCTGCCTTCATGCTTTTTATTTTTTGAAACTTGCTTTTATGGAAATTTCAGAAGTATGAAAAAGTGGGGACTAAAATGCTCTGGCTGGGTAGCTAAGTCCCATGCACCAAAGGGTTGAGGGTTTGATTCCCCATCGGGGAACATACCTAGGTTGTGGGTTGTATCCCTGGTTGGGTGTGTATGGAAGGCAACTGATTGAGTTCCCCCTGCACTGATGTTCCTCTCTCCTTCCCTTTCTCACTCCCTAAAGTCAATAAACATGTTCCTGGGTGGGCATTTAAAAGAAAAGTGGAGACTGAAATAATGAGTGCCCAGTGCTATCTTCCAGACTGACATTCTCTCTCTTGCAGCCAGTCTGGCTTCATTTGTCCCCACCCACTGTTCCTTCCTCCAGTTTACTTTAGGCAAATCCCAGACATGTTGTAATTTTATCCCGCTTCGTGTTTCTGACACCCTCACTGTGCATAGAGAGAGGCCTCGGTTATCCTGCGCATTTCCCAATGTGGGAAGGGTGTGAATCCTCCCACTGTCCTGGCACCCGCACTTTCCTCCTTGTAGCTGTCTTGCAGAGGGGCACAGAGACTTCCTGCCCTGGGGACAAATTCCCACTCTGCCATGGTCTGTACCTTCTAAACTTAGCAGTTCCTTGTGTGCCTAACACAGGCAGCTGACGGAAAAAGGATCATGCTTTCATGCTGTCTCTAGGTAAACTGCACTCTCAGGGGCTATGCCAACCTCTGTTACCAGCGGTCTTGTCTTCCCAGCTCCCCCATCCTCTCCAACACTTGATGTGTCTAGACTTTTCGGGTTTTGCCAGTCGAATGAGTTTTTGAATGAATGTCAGCTATTTTCTTTTAATTTTTTAAAATTTTATTTATTTATTTCCAGAAAGAGAGGGAAAGAAACATCTATGTGAGAGAGAAACATCAACTGGTTGCCTCTCTCATGCCCCCTACTGGGGACCTGGCCCACAACCCAAGCATGTGCCCTGGCTGGGAATCAAACCAGTGATCTTTTGGTTCCCAGGATGGCACTCCACTGAACCACACCAGCCAGGGCTCAGCTATTGTTTTTGTTTTTAAGATTTAATTTATTTATTTTTAGAGAGGGAAGGGAGGGAGAAATAGAGAGAGAGAGAGAGAGAGAGAGAGAGAGAGAGAAACATCAATGTGCGGTTGCTGGGGGACATGGCCTGCAACCTAGGCATGTGCCCTGACTGGGAATCGAACATGCAATGCCTGGTTCGCAGCCCGCGCTCAATCCACTGAGCTACACCAGCCAGGGCTGTCAGCTGTTGTTTTTAACAAAGTATTGTGTGATACTGACTTCTGTACTTTTTATTTTAAAAATGTTATGTTCACCCTTTCCCTCCATTGTTCTGTCAATGTTTATATTAATTTGTGTGGTCATCCTGCTGTAACTAGTGGAACTATTATGTGAGTATTTTAAGTGGGTTGCATTTAGTTTAAATAATTAGCCCAAAGATTCAAGGCTTCTGAATAAAAGAAACATTAATGTGGAAGATGTGCTTAATACAAATATTTCCTCAACTTTTAGGTAGTTTTGAGTAATTTTAGAAGGCATAGCCTATTTTGCTTAAAGTAATGGTTTTTATGAGAACAACCCTTAGGAACCTGACTTTCAGGGCTCACAGATCATGTTGCTGAGAAGGCCCGCCTGCCTGTGCTTCCATGTATCCCTAGATTCTCCTTCCCCAAGGTCTTAGATTGGCCATGTGCCTGACCGTTCTTCCTCAGAGAGGAAAGGGCTCCTTCTCTGTATCCTGCAGAGTCGTCCAGACCAGCAGGGTCTCAGCTCCCTAATCTCTGTGTGCCAAAGCCAGTGAGCACATTAACTTAGTGACATGACTCCATGGTTTGTAAAAGTATTTCTTTGTCAAAGAGGGGCTTCTAGACCAGGCCCTGACAATTTAGAGGCCATGGAATGTAATGGAAAGGATGTAGGGTAGGGAGTTGGGTAGAACAGACTAGATCTTGTTCTAGTCTGGGCCCTGCTGCTGCTAACTTTTTGACCCTGGGACAAGAGCTTGTGATGATAAAATAAATTAATGGTCAATAAATTCTACTGTCTGAAAAAAGACATCAAATATGGACTAAAACCCTTCAATATGTTCATAATCTTTAGTATTTGATTTAGTAACTCCATTTCTAAGAATTTATCCTAAGGAAAAATTAGGTATGTTGAAAGACTAGTGTGGACAAATGTTCACTATGGTCTTTATTTTACAGCACAAAATGGGAAGCAATCTAAGTAACCTACCGCTGGAGAACAGTTAAATATAAATATCCACAAGATGACGTGTTGTGCAGCTATTTATAATCACATTTGTGAAGACAGCTTTATGATATAGAAAAATGTTTGTCATTTAAATATAAAAAGCAAATGATAAGTCCATGTATTGAACATGATGCTAGTTTAATTTTTTAAAGTGTGTGTGCATGTGTACACATGTGTGTATAAGTCTAGTTCTTGGGTCTAGGCTGTGTCTACACATGCTGTTCAAACATGTTTGGGGGCACCTGGAAAGTGATGGTGTCATCGATACACAGGTACCTGTGCAGGAGGCTCAGATGCCTCCTGGGAGCACACACATCCTGACGGAAGGAAGAATTAGGACATTAAGTGCTGTGGGGGGAAGGATCACCCTGAACTCAGCACAGTGGCACCTGACTTGGCTCCCACCAGACTGTGTCTATGGTTCTGAGCCTAAAAAATCACAGAGCTTGGGAAAGCAGTGGGGCAGCAAGTACCTTGCTTGGGACCTCTGACGGCAAGAAAAAACTAGGGACAAAGGTATCCATCCCCTCACCTCAAGGGCTCAGGGCCAGAAAAGGAATGGAGGTGTCCTGCAGGGGAAGTCTCAGGGTCTACACAGCCTTCTGAGTCTTCCACGCAGATGCTGATTTTTATAAACAGAAAAATATGTGACCTCTTCAAGTCACATACCATTTAGAAGTTGAAACAAAATAGTTGCTTCTTCATAGCACAGCAGTAACTGGGAGCAGTGGCCTGTTCTAGATATGCATAAGGCAGGTTTGTTGGTCTGTGATCATGGTGACAAGCTGCCAGGTGTTAAGGTGGTAGCTTAGGACAAGAAGCCTAAGTCAGTCACAGCCAAGCCTTTATTCACTGCAGCAGTGCAGGCTAGAGTCAAAAATGGTGCCAGTCCCCTAGTGTTTCATCACCCCCATGGAACAGTAGGCAGGTGACAGGCAAGGGATGGGGATAATTGTCCCACTGCCCAGTAGCCCCAAACTAAAGCATGTTCATCTTTACGGACTGGCGGGGGGGGCAAAGAGGGAGGAGGAAGTGCTGGGACGGGAAAAGTGCTGAGCCAGGAAAAAGTGCTGAGCCACGGGAAGGGCCCCCCGGTGATGATGAAGCCTCTGTGTGGAGACTAGGACTGCAGACCTGCTCAGTGTAGCTGCCAGGGCCGAGTTCTTGTTTGTGCCCGAGGTGCCTGGCAAGGCCTGGCGGCACAGCGTTCTGACTGCCTGAGGTCAGCTCAGAAGGATCACAGAATCCAGGATTTGGGTCTAGACCCAGACTCCTCAGATATATTTGTTTGAATATACCTTTAGTTAAAACCAAAAGAAAAAGCTTTTCTTCATTTCCTGCTGTGGCACACAGCATCTCTGGCTCCCAGCACCATGCTGGCACACTTTACAAATCATAGGGATTGCTTGCTTATGCTGGGTGATTGTATTTTTCCTCCAGCCACCCTTGGGACACTGTCATCAAAGCTGCTATGAGGAAGTACCCAAATCCGATGAACCCCTGTGTCGTGGGAGTTGATGTGCTGGAGCGCAGTGTGGACGGCGGTGGCCGGCTTCACAGCCACCGCCTCCTCAGCACTGAGTGGGGGCTGCCCGGCCTTGTGAGAGCGGTGAGCCTGAAGCTGCCTGCCTCTGCTGGTACCTGCCCTGCCCCAATTCACCTGCACCACCCAGCTGGTACCTACTTTGCTTTCATTACACCTGCATCACCCCAGCTGTATCCCCTTGCCCCGCCTGGCACCCATCTGCAGAAAGTGACAACCTTCCCTTTGACCCAGAGCATCCGCTCTGGGTTTCTGGGAGGCCCAAGAGATGATGTGTTTCCCTGTAAACTTCACTGAACCCTCCACCTCCATGGGTCCTGACACATCTGACACATGACATGGCTCCCACACCCTTAGCCACCCACCCCCAAATCCTCTCCGGCATCACTCCACAGCGCTGGATCTGTTTGTTCAGGCTACTGTAGCAAAAACCACAGATTAGGGGCTTAAATCACAGACATTTGTTGTCTCTCTGTTTTGGAGGCTGGAAGTCTGAGAGCAAGATGCCAGTAGGGTGGTTTCCTCTGAGAACCATGAAGGATGGTTCTGTTGCAGCCTCTCCTTGGCTCATAGAAGGCTGCCCTCCCGCCACCTCCTCACAGGGTTTACCCTCCTGCCAACCCCTGAACTCTGCATGGCGCCCCCGCTCTCTCCCTCCTGCACTCTGCTGCCAGCAGAGGGGCCTTTCCTGCACTCCTACCCACCCCACCCTGTTTTTTTGTCAGAACATTTATCACTGTCAAACACTCAACTTTACTCAAATTCATTCATTTGTTCAGTGTCTGTCCCAGCTGTCAGAACAGGAACCCCGAGCTGCTGCACTGGGTCTGTCTGTCACTGCACCCCCGCTGTGCGGATAAGTGAATTAGTAAATGAAATGGTGGTGTGTGTTTGACCCTACAAAATGAAATTTTAACACATTATTATGCTAGTTTTGTTTGTTTTTTAGATTTTGGGAACCACTAGGACTTTGACATACATCAGAGAACATTCTGTTGTGGATCCAGTGGAAAAGAAAATGGAACTTTGCTCCACCAATGTAAGCAATGACCTAAGATGAGAAAGGTGCTTGGTATGTCTTAGTGATGGTGCGTAATGGCTTCATTTAATTTTATTTCCAGCCCGTCTTTTGTCTTAGTGATCATTTATTTTTAATAGGCTGAAGTTATCTAGTAGTATTATACTTATTTTATTCCAGTACAATAAATGTATAGAAAAATGCACATAATGATGAGTTGTGACAGAGTGAACACTCCTACTTAACCAGCAGACAGGTTGGGAGACAGAATGTGACCAGCCGCTGCACCTCCCCACTCCTGTCCTTGCTCCCTTCTAGAATTTCCACCCCCACACCCAGGATAACTGCTCTCCTGACTTCCAATAGCAGAGGGGATTTTTAGCAGTAATTTTATTTTATTTTTCTTTGGGTTTAGCAGTAATTTAAAAGCAACTTACCTCCTTCCCTCCCTCTCACTTCTCTTAATTAAAAAATTTTATATTGGCCTAATGCACACTTATAAAACATGTTGGGGAAAATGCAATGGGCTAGGAACGTGGTTTACTTTATAAAACCTTACTGTGTGGATCATGTCACTGTATGCTGGAAGATGAGGTTCTGAACCACTTGGCATTTTTTGGTATACCATCTGTGACCTTTGCCAATGGCCCCTTTCCTTTGTCGCCAGCAGCCCTTCTGTGTAAAGTCACAGGGAGCCTTGCAGGTGTTAAAAAAGGGAAGTCTGAGAGCAAGATGTCAGTAGGGTGGTTTCTGATACTCAACTTTTTACCCCCAACCCCTGCACCACTCCTGACAATGTACATATCGTTTTCCCTCCTCTACTTGGAAAATTCCGTTTCGTCCTTCTCAAAAGCTGAGTTTGCAGTAAAGAAGGGTTGCTTATGCTACAGTGAGGTCTAGTGGAAAGGAGGGAGGGTATAGAATAGGACAGCTGGGAACCTATGTCCTGAAATTATCACTGAATAGCTGTATGACTGCATATGGTCCTTGTTAACCTTTTCTGGGTCTCACACTCGTCTCAAAAAAAAGAACAAATCTCATAATGGTGTTATGAGGATTAATGAAGGGAAATAAGGTTTATAAAATACAGAGCCTAGCATAAAAATACAGCACATAAAATGGTAATACCTAATCTGAGTTTAATTGTTAATGTTGTTAAATATTTCCATACACTGTAATAACTAACTAATGAGACTCCTGATTACTTTGCACTTAATAGGAGGAAAGAGATTTCCTAGCTAACCACTTTGCTGGAACAGAGAGGCCAGGCAGGGGACTTCAGTGGAAGATTATTACATGAGCAAAAAAAAGTGCTTTAAGTTTATTAGTGCTAGAAGATTATATTGCTTTTGACCACTTAAAATTATTTTTTAAATTGTCTTATATTGGAATTGGCTCTTTGCTAAGAGAGCATGTTGGGTTTAACAAGGATAAAATGCTACTGGTCAATGTGGCAGCCACATGTGGCCGTTTCCATTTAAGTTAATTAGGATTAAGTAGAATTAAAAAAACAATTGCCTCAGTCATACTAGCCACATTTCAAGTGTTCATTGACCACACATGTTTAGTGGCTTCAGCAATGAACAGCACAGATATAGGACATTTCTAACATTGCAGAAAATTTTGTGGGACAGTGCTATTCTAGAGCTCTAGTTTTTAAATAGCTTTTAATAGAAAATATTAAAAATGCACATGAGTGGCTGTTTGGTTTGCAGGAAGCAGCATTGGGGGAGGCGATACCTATACAGCCTTGCTGTCACTGTCTGTGTAGGTTTAGGGTCTGCCCTGTAAACCTCCAGGACTCAGGGTCCCAAAGCCAGAGTCTGCCACTGGTGGGTGGGGAGCTACCTGCTTGTTCGCCTGCTCACTAACCCATGGATATTTTGTCTTTTTCTGCTGAGGGTTTGGCAGTTTGAAAATACAGGTCTCCCTGCTATCCAAAAGTAGAGTGTCCCTATGAAAGCTTAGGTAAGCCAAAGTGATATGAAGTGAAGAAGCGATTTTCTTTAGAACACATCTTGGTAACAATGCCCAAAATAAATGGAGATGAAGCACAGACACAGACACAGTTCACAGCTCTGGGGCTGGATGCTGAGACGCTGAGTGGGTTCCTGGGGATGGAGCTTGCGGGGGCCTCGTTCACTGCTTGGGGTGCGCACTGCCTCTGTAAGGACTTGCTGCGAAACAAATGCTGAATGCGGTCTTTGCTTTTCATCTTTTTTCATAAAAGCAGAGATCCCCTTCGGATTTCTATCAGTTAGTGAAAACAAGGACTTATGCAGGGACTTCTTTCCTAAAAGCAAAGTGGAACATGCAAACTTCGAAAAGTGGGGATACCTGTCCCTTAAAGGCCAGACCCAGCTCAGGTTTGGGTGGGTGGTGGAGACAGGGCAAGTGACTGTCACTGGGAGCAGCAGCCAGGACACCGTTTCCCTGAGACTTAATGTGGTGGTGCCTTCTGGGCCTAAATGTTTTTTCTGCTCTGGCTTCAGTAAGTGCTGATTTGGGGATGAAAGGGTGTGGGCAGATGGTTTGGGAAGAAATGCAAGAGAAGTAAAACCTAAAGTCATTGTTCCTTTTTTCAAGATCACACTCACAAACTTGGTGTCGGTGAACGAGAGGTTGGTGTACACACCCCATCCAGAGAACCCTGAAATGTATGTGGTCTTGCCCTGGCATTGATGTGCCAAACTCCAAGGTCAGGGTGGGGTGGAGGCTCCCCTCTCTTAGGGCTGCTTAGCCTTTTACTTCTTGCTCTTCCATAGGACTGTGCTCACACAAGAAGCCATCATCACTGTGAAGGGGATCAGCCTTGGCAGCTATCTGGAAAGTTTAATGGCCAACACGATATCATCTAATGCAAAGAAGGTATGGATCTCAATTTGGGCCCTGTGTGTGCTGTAGCTGGTAAGTGCCAGCGAAAGCAGGTGAAGTGTGTAGTCCCATAAGTCCGTAAGTGCTGGGCCCTCTGTCTAGTTGAGCTTGTAATGCCACAGCATGTCCCACATTTACATTCAAAACCAGAAGCAAAGGAGACCATCCGAGGGACAAGTGCAGGGTGAACCCAGATGAGGCAAAAAGCCAAAATATCATGGGCTCATCTAACACAACAAACCTCACCCATCAAAAAAAATGTGTTTGCATTGTCAGGCAGGATATTTGGGATTTTTCATATTTAGTAGGCATTATGTGGCTTTGGCCAAACCTCTCCACTTGCAAAGTTTCCCTGGAATCAGCTGCCAGTCTCTGCAGGATCAGGGAGTGAGCTTGGTGGAGGTGAGATGAGAAAAGACGCAGCCAGGAGGCCATCCTCCCCAGGGTCCCTAGGGGGAGGGCTCAGCCTTTAAGAGGCAGAGACTACTCACAGAACCCAGGCTGCCCCTCTCCAGCAGAGCTGTTGGAGAGAGCTTGGACATGTGCAAGTTCAAGTCTCGCTGTTCCCCAGAGCAGGGCCTTGGCTTTTTACCTTAGCTTACCTCATAGGCTCACATCTTCCCCAGGCTGTCCTTGCTTTGCTCCCACCCCTGGCTTTTCCTCTCCCCCTTTCTCCTGGTTTTTCTTTTTTTTGGTCAGAAGTGATTCTTCATTTTGAGGGTCAGTTAGATGCTGCCTAAACTGTATTTCCTACCCTGCTTAAGTCACAAACAACTTAGTGGAAAACCACTTATGGCTCACATTTAGTCTAGAAGAGCCCATCTGCTCCATTGCTTAGAAAAATCCAATTTGAGAAATGCAGTCACTTAGCTCCGTTCAGGGAAGACAGGGGAACCACAGTGCCAGACGCTGCACTCATTGTCTCCACGGCAAGACCTCCAGAGAAGAGACAGAACCTTATTGACCTTGTGTCCAGGAGGGATTAAATACTGGCTGAGGCCAAACTTCAGACCTTTGAGAAAAATTAGGATAAACTCACTGTGGCCAAATAAAATTTTTATTCACTTATTTTAGGGGTTATTGTGTTGAAGGCCTGACAGAGATTTAGTTGTCCCTCTAGCTTTAGTTATGATTTGACAGCATCCCTGGTCAGTTGGGGAGATGCCTGGGACAGCTGGTAGTCCAAGGGTGGGCACAGGGGAGGGGGATGGACAGGCGGGTCATCCAGGGGTTCAGGAACCTCAGTTTAGAGACAATGCATGGAGGAGGCCATGAGGGTGGCTGCTGTTTCCCCTTGTCCTGCACTCAGGAGGTGACAGTGTGGATCAGGAGTGCTAGTGTCAGTATAGCCCAACCTAATGCAAGAATTTTAGGCAGAATACTTACCACTTTATTTCTGAACTTGAGAAACTGCCTGCTTCTAGTGAAAGATGGCTCACAAATGGTTACTGCTGTATCTTTAAAATTGCAGTACTTTCCTTCTGCCGTTTAAATTACAGGCTTATAGCTGCCATCTGCAGTGAGAGGCAGATTTCTTACAGCATGTTGAAACCCTTCTGTGTTGCTCCAGGGGTGGGCTGCTATTGAGTGGATAATTGAAAACTCTGAAAGCGCTGTGAGCTAATGGGATCTGCACCTGCACCTTTTGATGAACAGTGGTAACTACACTATTCTTTAACTTGCTAGAGAACTTAGCAGCTTGCTAACCCCATGCATGGTGTGCGTTGCCGGACGGGTGTGTATGAGATGGAGCTGCATGCGAGTCTCCAGGCCCTATGCTCCATACTACCTTCTGTAGAGAAAAAACCACTGGGTTCATCGTCTTCCTAATTCATCTCCTTGTTTCATGGCAGGAGTTATTTTCAAGGGAAGCCTGAATGCTTATCTTATCTCTAATGAAGTACTTGGTTACATTTCCTACAACTTGTGCATAATAAAGAGGTGTTCATTATTTGGTCCAGACAGCGTTAAAGGCTGAGATCATGGTAGGGCTTTTCATTTGGAGTAGGATTAAAGCATTTGTACGCGTTCTCATGAAGACCACTTGGTGCTCTTGTGCAGTGCTGCAAGGAGAAACTTGGCCCACCTCCTTGCTCCCTCAGGCCAGCACCTGGCCAAGCGCCTGCCATAGGCTGTTTCCTTTTAGTGGCCAAAGCCATTTTTAGCACCTCCTTGAGCTACACAAACATCCCTTGGTTTCTTAGGTCAGCAGTGTCTGCCTGTCAGAACTGATTTGACACGTAATTGGTCAGCAGTGATTTTCCTACCTCATAGGAAAGTCAGAGTTTCCCACTGCCCTCTGTTCAGGAAATCCCTACTCTCCTGCCTTGAAACTCCTACCTGTTGACTTTCTCACTGTGCTGATCTGGGCCCCACTTCCCATGGTCAGTCTGTCTGTCTGGCTGTCAGCAGCATCTGTATACACGTTTGGTGTGTCTGTCAGCAAACAAGAGCCATGGGGTTCAGGCTTCTTTGAGAACTTCTTGCTGATTTTTCTTAAGTCACTGGAGTTTAGGTTTGCCAGACACCTTTATCTTGAATCCAAAGTCATGGTCTGTGACCGATTCTCTTTTCTTTCCTGGATGCACCACTAAGGTGGCTGCATGTGGAGGGCCTGCCTGCTGGGTGAGCATGGTGTGTGTGGGCAGCGTGGTGTGTGTGATGGTGTCACTTTGAGTTGTGGACTCTGTTACAGTCAGTTTGCTCATACTAACCTGCCTCAATCTTCAATCAGATGCCTCATCCAAAAAATCAAAGAGGAAAGAAAGAGAGAAAGGAAGAAAGAAGCGAGTCCTGGATATGGTTCATCAGCCCAGTCTGAGAGAAGTGTGAAATCTGCTGGAACCTGCTGCCTGCCCGCTCATAGCCCCCACCAGGCTCCTCGTGGTGACCTCCAGGACAGAAGGCCTGGCTGAAGTGCAGGTGGAGTTCTAGTCCATTGCAGAGTGAGACCCAGAGGAGGAAGAACTCTGACAGGAGGAGGACAAGGACCATGAAGCTGCCACTTTGTCATCCTGGTTGCTGACCAGGGTCCTGGGAACTGGCCTGCTCATAGCCCAGTTGCCTCATGCCGGCAGTTAGCCAGATTGTTCTTTTGCCTTGTCTATTTTCTGCTTAGCAGCAGCTCCCAGCTCTTTCTTGCCAGTTCTTGGGATCTCACTAAATAGCTTTTCTCTTTTCAGAGAGCTGCCCATTTCCCTCCCATGCCTCTGAAATGACAGTCTTCACCACCAGCCTCTTCACACATAATCTGGCTACCATGTGTCATTTGAGATGATGTCGCCACGTATCCTTCTCATCACTGCAAAAAATCTGCATACCCCGCAGTAGGGGCGTCCACCCTCAGTGGTGACGTGTGTGGCTGACAGTACCATGAGCTTTCCAATCAGGGGCAGAATTGGTCAGGAGAGCAAAGCACTCTGTCCTCGGCCTGCAACGAGTTTGTCCAGCCACCTTAGACCAGTGACCCCGAGCGCTGAAGGCCCGTGTCACTTCTCACCATTCAGACCTGTCCTCACAGAGAGCCACTGTCAGGAGGTGGCAGCAGCAGCGCTTGTGATTTTAAGCACTCTGCTATCCGATTAGATTCAAGGTACTTCCAAATTGAGAGTTTTAATTTTCCCATTTTCCAAAATAAAATGTACAACTTCTTTCAATATATTGCAAGTTATAAAATTTTAGAGAAGGCCTCCTCCACAAAGGGTGGGTAGAACTGTTTCACTGTGTTTTATTGGATAAACTAATTATTTGATACTGTTTTACTTTTTGTTTGATAATAGTAATTCCAATCCAAAATGAAATTACATTTTTATCAGATTGTTTAATGAATATAGCTTAAGGTAAAATAGAGTTAAAAATTTATCACAAAAGAAAACTCTTACCCCTTCTGCAGAGTAAGGTTCAACCCTTCTAAGAGGACTTGGAACTTCTTTGGTAGTTTCTGCCATTTATTGCTAGATTTCTAAATAAATGAGCACATTGTACTACTTCTTGATTCAGCAATTTCAGATATTACCTGTTGACTTCCTGTTGTGGTAGGTTATTATTTTACCTCTCTTACATCTTCTCTCCCTCCCTCATTTCTCCAGTATAGCTATATTGTAATTTATGGCGAAAAGCACAGTCATAGTTTACAGAATTTTGAAAATGCATTACCAAGCCAAACCTAAATACCATAATTGTGTTTTCTTAATGTAACTTTTTCCCTCGAATGTACTACTAATCTTATTTTTTCACCAATTGAATTTTATTTTTTAAAAAATCTTTGGCTGAGTCCTTCTACATTGCTTACCTACTCTCCACAGCACCCATAGTGTCATTTTCCATGGGCCAGACCTTGGAGGTAGCACCTCCCTTTCTGGCTTCCTGGTGCTCTCCTTCTTGGAAGCCTGGTCTCACTGTCCTCTGACCAAGCAGCCACACGGCTGTCCTCATTCCTGGGCATTTTCTTGGCCCGCCTCCTTTCCCAGAACCCTTTTCTCCTGGATTCACTCCCTTCACTCCCTTCCTCTCTGTCCCATTCTAGAAGGGGAAGGACATCTTGTAGTAGCTCCTAAGAGCTGGCACATCCGAAATGTCTATTCTGTTCTCATGCTTCATTCATAGCTTGGCTGAACATATGATTCTAGATAAAAAAATATTTTCACTCTAAATTTTATAGGCATCGCTCCATTGTTTTGCACTCTGATGCTTGATTCTCTGTATGTGGATTTTTTTTCTCTCTGAATGCTTTTAGGATCTTTTTATCTCTGATGTTGTGAAATTTCATATGGTTAAGTCTGGTTTAAAGTGCTCTTTTAAAATTCACTGCGTTGGCCCTGGCTGGTGTGGTTCCTGGCCAGGGCACATGCCTGGGTTTTGGGCCAGGTCCCTGTCTGGGGGTGTGCACCAGGCAGCTGATTGATGTATCTCTCATGCATCATTGTTTCTCTCCCTCTCTTTCTCCCTCCCTTCATCTTTATCTAAAATAAATAAAATCTTTTTAAAAATTCACTGTGTTGTATGTGTTAAATTCCTGGTATGTAAGATATTATTAGGGGGGAGTGAGTAAAGGGTACACAGGGCATTCCTGTGCCATTTTGCAGCTTCCTGTGAATCTATAATAATTTCAAAACTGAAAGTAAAAAAAATTATCTGACATCACAAAAAAGAGGAGAGATGGGTGCTCCAAGAATCAGTCCTTCCAATGAAACAACCAATAAGCTCGTAACAATGACAGAACCACCTTTGTTTGTTAATTTTGTTCATTAGATTCCACATATGAGTGAAATTATATGGTATTGTTCTTTTTTTTTCTTTTAAAGATTTTATTTATTTTTTAGAGAGGGAAGGGAGGAAGAAAGAGAGAGAGAGAGAGACATCAATGTGCGGTTGCTGGCGACCGTGGCCTGCAACCCACGCATGTGCCCTGACTGGGAATCGAACCTGCAATGCTTTGGTTCGCAGCCCGCACTCAATCCACTGAGCTACGCCAGCCAGGACAGTATTGTTCTTTTTCTGCCTGGCTTATTTCATTCAGCATAATACTCACCAGGTCTATCTATGCTGTCACAAAGGGTAAGATTTCCTTCTTTTTATGGTCAAGCAGTATTCCATTGTGTAAGTGTACTACAGCTTTTTTATCCATTCATCTACTGATGGGCTCTTCAGCTGCTTCCAAATTTTGGCTATTGTAAATGCTACAATGCACAAAGGGGTACATATATTCTTTTGATTTAGTGTTTTGGGTTTCTTCAGATATATTTCCAGAAGTGGAATCACTGGGTCATAAGGCAGTTCCATTTTTAATTTTTTGAGGTATCTCCATACTGCTTTCCACAGTGGCTGCACCAGTCTGCATTCCCACCAACAGTGCATGAAGATTCCATTTTCTCCACATCCTTGCCAGCTCTTGTTGTTTGTTGATTTATTGATGATGGCTATTCTGACAGGTGTGAGATGATATCTCATTGTGGTCTTAATTTGCATCTCTCTGATAGTTAGTGATGTTGAGCATCTTTTCATATGTCTATTGGGCATCTGTGTGTCTTCTATGGAAAAGTGGCTATTCAGTCCCTTTGCTCATTTTTAAATTAGATTGTTTTCTTTGTGTTGAGTTTTATAAGTTCATTGTAAGTTTTGGATATTAATGCCTTATCAGTGTATCATTGATGAATATGTTCTCCCGTTCAGTGGGTTGTCTTTTTATTTTGTTGATTGCTTCCTTTGTTGTGCAAAAACTTTGTAGTCCCATTTGTTTATTATTAATGTTATTATTTTTGTCTTCCTTGGCCAGGATGATATATCAGAAAAAATACTGCCACTAGAAATGTCCAAGATTTTACTATTTATGTTCATTTTTTGGCACATATCTGTTCAGTTTTCCCAACCAACACAATTGAATGGACTGTCTTTATTCCATTGTATGTTATTGCATCCTTTGTCAAATATTAACTGACCATAAAGGCATGAATTTATTTCTGGGCTCTCTATTCTGTTCCATTGATCTATGTGTCTGTTTTATGCCAGTGTCATGCCCATGCTGTTTTAATTTATGTGGCCTTGTAGTATAGTTTGATATCAGGTAGTGTGATTCCTCCAACTTTGTTCATTTTTCTCAAGATTGCTGTGGCTATTTGGAGTCTTTTGTGGTTCCACATAACAGAATCAACTTGTAGAATTATGGATTCTAATCAAGTACTTAAACCAGGGGTGTCTGACCTTTTGGCATCTCTGGACCACACTGGGAGAAGAGTTGTCTTGGGCCACACATTAAATAATACATCATGACATGTAATCACAAAAATCTCATAGTGTTTTAAGGAAATTTATGATTTTGTATTAGGTCACATTCATAGCCATCCTGGGATGCATGCAGCCTGCTGGCTGCAGGTTGGACACCCCTGAAACCAACCAAGGAAGCAGTTAATCTTAATTAACCTACTCTCCAGATGTTGGACTTGCCAGCCTTCATAATCATGTGAGCCAGTTCCTTAAAATAAATTTTTGATTCCTTAAAATTAAATCTAGATATATGTGTATATATGTGTAGATAACACACATACACATATTGATTCTGTTTCTCTAAAGAACCCTTGATAATACATTATTGAAGCTAAATTGGCATTAATTCAGATTACATTATATAAATATAAGATGTTAATTATAATTACGAGGGTAACCAGTGAGAAGATAACCAAGCCTATATACAGAAAAGGATTCAAAGGGAGAATCAAAATGATATACTAGAAAAAAAATCACACACAACAGAAGGCAGTGTGGAAGACTTTAGATACAAAAAGTTATGAAATTTATAGAAACATAGCAAAATGTAAGAAGGAAATTCTTTAGCAGTAATCATTTTAAAGGTAAATGGATTAAATTCAAAAATTAAAAGACAAATTGGCAGAATGAATGAAAAAACATGATTATACTATTTACACTGTCTACAAAAAACTCTCTTTGGATCCAAAGACAAATAGGTTGAAATGTGAAAGGAGGGAAATAGATAGTCTATGCAAATATGAGCCCCAAAAGAGTTGGGTGGCCACATTAAGAAAAAAAAAAGCCCATACATTAAGCCCTGGCCAGGTGGCTCATTTGGTTGGAGTATCATCCCATACACCAAATGGCTGTAGCTTCGATCCCTGGTCAGGACACATAACTAGGCTGTGGGTTTGATACCTGGTTGGGGCATGTATGGGAGGCAACTGATTGATGTTTTTTTCTTACACCAATGTTTCTCTGTCTCCCTCCCTCTCTAAAATCAATAAACATATCTTTGGGTGAGGATTTAAAAACAACAGACTTTATACAAGAGATGAAGGACATATATATTGGTAAAAGGGTTAAATCATAAAGAAAATGAAAGTTATAACCATATACACACCAAATGACAGAACCACAAAATATATAAAACACACATGAACAAAACTGAAGGGAGAAATAGACAATACTACAATAGTTGGAGATTTCAATAATCCACTTTCAATAATGGAATAGAACATCAGACAGAAGATCAATAAGGAAATGGAGGACTTGAACAACACCATAAACCAACTTGATCTAACAGAAATATATAGAACAGTTCACCCAGTAACAGCAGAGTATACATTTTTCTAGAGCACATGGAATATTCTCCAGGATAGACTATATGTTAGCCCCAAAACAAATCTCAATAAATTTAAGACAAATAAAAAGTATTTTTTATGGTTACAATGAAATGAGGTTACAAATCAATAGGATAAGGAACACTGAAAAATTCACAAATATGTGGAATTTAAAAAGCATACTTCTAACAAACAGTGAGTCAAAGAAGAAATTACAAGTGAAATTATGAAATATTTTAAGATGAATGAAAATGAAAAGAAAACATATGAATGCTAATGAGATGCAGTGAGAGCAATGCCCGGAGGGAAATTCATAGTTAAAAATACCTACATTAAAGAAGAGGGCTCTGGCTAGTATGGCTCAGTGGACTGAGTGCTGGCCTGCGAACTGAAGGGTTGTCAGTTCAATTCCCAGTCGGGACACGTGTGGGTTGTGGGCCAGGTCCCCAGTTGAGGGTGAGCAAGAGATAACTGATCCATGTATCTCTCACACATTGACATTTCTCTCCCTTCCTCCCCTTCTCTCTTAAAAAGTAAAAAAAAAAAAAAAAAAAAAAAAAAGAGGGAAAAAATCTCAAATCATTAACCTGACTTTAAGGACCAAAATGAGAGAGAGAAGAAAGAAAAGAAGGAAAACAAATGGCATGCAGAAGGAAGAAATGATAAAGATTAGAGAGAAGATACAATAGAGACTAGAAAAAACAATAAATAGAATTTTTGAAACCAAAAGTTGTTCCATTGAAAAGATCAGCAAAACTGACAAACCTTTACTTAAACTGACCAAGAAAAAGAAAAGGACTCAAAGTAAAAATAAATTAAATAAATAAATAAATAAATAAATAAATAAATAAATAGAATCAGAAATGAAAGTGGGGGCATTTCTATGAGCAGTTATACACCAACAAATTAGGCAACCTAAATGAGATAAACAAATTTCTGGATCACAAATTACCAAAAGTGACTCAAGAAGTAGAAAATCTGCCCTGACGGTGTGGCTCACTTGGTTGGGTGTGATCCTGCAAGTCATCAGTTCTATTCCTGGTCAGGGCACATGCCTGGGTTGTGGGTTTGGTGCCTGGTTAGGGCCTGTGTAAGAGGCAACCTATGAAGGTTTCTGTCTCATATAATGTTTATCTTCCTCTCTTTTTTTCCCCTTTCCCTCTCTCTAAAAAGAAATATTTTTTAATAAAAGAAGAAACAAAATCTCAACAGACCTATGACAGGTAAAGACTTATTAGTATTAATTAAAATCCTTTCAATAAAGAAAATCCAAACTTCTAATAGAATTAACACCAATTCTTTGCAAACTTTTTCAAAAATAGTGAGGGGAATACTTCTCAACTGCTTCCATGTGGTAAGGGGCATTTTTGAAAAACCCATAGCTAATTCCCTACTCAATGGTGAAAGACTGAAGTCCTTCTCACAAAAATCAAGAATAAAGCAAACATACCTACTTTTACCACTGCTATTCAATGTTGTATTGGAAGTTCTAACCTAAGTAACTAGGCAAGAAAAAGAAATATTTAGCATCCAAACTGGAAAGAAGTAAAACTATCTCCATTTACAGATGACATCTTTTTTTTTTAAAGATTTTATTCATTTATTTTTAGAGAGTGAAGGGAGGGGGAGAGAGAGAGAAACATCAGTGGTTGCTGGGGGACATGGCCTGCAACCCAGGCATGTGCCCTGACTGGGAATCGAACCTGCGATGCCTGGTTCACAGCCCGCGCTCAATCCACTGAGCTACACCAGCCAGGGCCAGATGACATTATCTTATACATAGAAAATCCTATGGAATCCACAGAAAGTTAGTGTAGGAATTCAGCAAAATTTCAGGGTACAAGACCAATGCATAAAAATCAGTTGTGTTTCCTACAGTAGCCATAACAATCTAAAAAGAAACTTTAGGAAAGCTACCCAATTAACAGTTACATCTGAAATAATAAAATATATTAAAAAAGTTAAAACAAGAAGATGAAGAACTTATAAAATTACAAAACATTGCTGAAAGAAATAAAAGACAACAAATGAATGGAGCAACATCCGTTGTTCATGGATCAGAAGACTTAGTATTAAGATTGCAATACTACCTGGACTTCGGCTAAAATGGAGGCATAGGTAGATACACTTTGCCTCCTTGCACAACCAAAACAAGGACAACAATCCTCGTCCTTGCATTTTGGTCTGGACATGGATTCAGTATTTATCTGTGCAACTCTTTCTATTTGGAATTTACCATAAACACAAAAGCAAATGTTTTACGGTAAATCATCATGAAAGATGAGGGAAGATAACCCTGTGAAATTTAACTTGGATTTCTAATTTGAGAAAAATATTGAAAAGCTCAACTTTAACCTTATAGTACTGCTTCATAATAAATATCTGTTAACAGTGCTGTGGCACTGATGTTCAGCAGGTGGCCCCAGCAGTTGGAGGGGCCTCCTTTCCTGAGATGTCCTCTGGCAGAGGTGTCAGAACATGAGTATGATGACACCTGGCGGAGGCCTCCATCTCACCCTGTTTAAGTGTGGACACAGCCCCCTGGTAGGTTCCTCAAGGCTGTTTTCTCTACAGGGGCGTGAGGCCTTGGAGTGGGAGATTTGACCAACAGAACACAGAGTTGGAACCTCTCAGCTTTGATCTGTGCCAGAGCAGGAAGCACCGGTGGTACCAGCCTGCAGGCTCCCTGCATCCAGGACCAGAGACACAGGCTGAGCAGCAAGTGGCTGGGCATTCATCACCCACCCTGGGAGGTGGGACCAGACAATAGCTCCACACATGGTTTGTCAGAAGGAACATCTGTGGTTAATGCAGCCTAGAGACACAAAGGAAAGGGACTAGAAAGGAACGAATATGTTACATCTTGGCCTATACTTAACCTTTAATCTTGTTTTTGACGGAAAGGTTTTTTGTTTACTAAACAAAAAAGTTAATTTCAATCTTTGATATTGTTTTCCTGGAAACCAAAATATTAGAGTGAACCAGGGAATGGCATTCTCACATTCTATAACCTAACATTCATATAGAAGTTCCTTGTGGGTTTTGATCTTCCAGTTTGCTGTGATCATAGGCCATGGATATTCCCCTAGACTTTCTCAGAAGAATGCTGTTTCCCAGGGCTGGCACAGTGGCTTTAAACAATAGAGCCTGATGTTCACCTTGGGATTTTGTTAATACTACCGATTTCAGGCCATCAGTCCCTGAAGTCCTGCAAGGTCTGGGCTGTGTAGCTCACCAGGCCAAGGGGCACTGACACTCCATCAAGTGCCTTGTGCTCTGCCACTGGCTGGACAGTACTGATGTTTCCTGTTCTAGCAACATCACAGGTGTTCTGCACAGATACTTTATTTACCAGATTTCATTATCTTCCACTGACCACAGCCCTTAATTTAGGAGGTAGGTTTTTAGTATGTAGACAGAAAGTAATATATGAGGGGAGACCCTCCCCCCTAAAAAAACCCCTGGAATTATCTTCTGGAGGGAAGGCCCATTGCAGCCCAGGCTTCCCCCACTAGGTGAGTGTTCTAGGAGTCCATCTGTATCGGTGTACCAGCTGGCGTTGTTGTGAGAGGCTATGTTCGGCTTCAGTGAGTTTTTTTAAGATTCAACATGTTTGCCCATTTCAATGATGGGTGAGTTAGGAGCATATCTGCCCACACTGTACTGAGTGTTCAGCAGTTTTTGACCAAAAACCGATATGTCCCCCATGCCCCACCCTCCCTATTAACCTGATCTCACCCCGAGTGACTTTTTTTGTTTCCACAGATGAAAAAAGTCTTAAAGGGAAACATTTTGCTGATGTGGAAGAGATGAAACAAAGAAAATGACAGAAGCACTAAAAGGTATCAAAACTGACAAGTTCAGAAACTGTTTTGAGCAGTGGAAAAAACATCTTGGTACATGTACTGCATCACATGGAGAGTACTTTGAAAATGACCGAAGTTTAAACATGTAAGAATAAATACACAAATTTTATAAATAAATTCTGGGGGTTTTTTTGGTCTCACCCATCCTAAAGCATCCTTACGTGGATGCTTTAGCACCTGAACATGAAATGGAATACAATTTTCCTTATTTATATTTTAACATAATCAAATGGTTTAAATTTTTTAGAGAAGAAATGAGCATCAGAAAAACTAGTTACTTTGACAATGTCATATTACTGGCTTAAGGTTTTATTATTTTGCCAAAAGCATAGAAATAAATTCAGAATTCTGCTGCCTTTCCTTCATTTCATGTTATATGGCTATGTTTGTGGCCTTCGAGTTTGGTATGAATCAATGAATGTGTTAATTACTGTGTGAACTCTTCAGATGAGCCAGTGCTGTGAGCCCATCAGACCATCCTGGGGCTTGTGTCCATGTGCACCTTCTGGTTAGGCGGCAGCTGTAACCCCTGACTGTAGAAGCAGCGCCTGGAGCTCTCTGGAGTCAGAGGCTTCCCTTCTTGTAGGAAAAGCAATGACTGAATGTTCTTGGAAGACTCTTCCTCCCACTTGGAGTTAGAACTATTAAAATTATCTATCTGATTTGAGTGAGTGGTTTTTTGACTTCCAAAGGGTGGGTGATTGCCTCCAGCATTTCTGTACTCACATTTAGGAAGGGCCAGGCATGCTTTGATACAGCAATTATCTGCTGGGTGTCTCTGCATCTCCTTCCTCACCCAGCTCTGAGCCCCAAATAGTCTTCACTACCAGATGTTTACTTATAGCTGAGCCTCAGTGAATGCTCAATACATTAAGAACAGATTTTCACAAGTTCTGTTACAACTTCAGCATCTTAAAGAAGAGGCAGGATTATTCCGGTAACTTTGGCAGCAAAGGAGAATGACCTGGGTAATTGGTAGGTATGAGGAGTAAACCTGGGCAGGTCATGTGACCACTTAACTGTTGTTTCCTCATCTGTAAAACACAGACACTGATGACCACTTCAAAGTACTGAACCAGAGGGGGCTGTGAAGCACCTCCACAGGGGCCTGTGTCTCTGGTCCATGGTGCTTACTGTGGTGCTGGCCAGCGCTGGACGGCGGAGTCCCTATGACAGGGGATTCAAGAGTCGGCAAGTTTTAGTTTCAGGTAATAGTTAATAAGCCTAGTAGTTAATGCATGTGAAAAGCTACTGTTTCAGGAGCTGCAGATAAAGCCCACCCTGACTCCAAGAAACCACAGTGATTGGCCTTTGCTCTCCACAGAGACTGTAAGCAATGAAGGTGGTATCAGAACTACTGTGTTCCAGGGAGAGACAGACAACTGCCTGGGGCAAAGCTAACTGTCCAGGCTGAGAATGCTGCAGTTTTTTAAATCTAATTTTCCCTGAATCCGTCACCGATAGGGGACTTAAGGATTGGAAAATTTTAGTTTCAATAATAGCTAATAAGCTTAGTAATCAATGCACGTAAAAGCTTTTGTCCAGGAACTGAAGGTGTGACCCACCCTGATTCCAGGAGACCATAAGCAGTTCCACCTTTGTTCTCAGAAGGACTACAAGCAACTCAAGGTGATATCTGAGCCACTGTGCTCCAGGGGAGACCACCGCCCAGGACACAGCTAAAGACCACTGCCCAGGACAAGAATGCTGAAGTCGTCTTTTTTTAACCCAATTAACATTTCCCTGAATTTCAAAACCCCTCACCACACCTTGTTTATTCCCTGCTATAAAAAGCTTGGCCTGGAAAGAAAAGACAAGATGGTCTGTTAGGGTATGAACTTGCCATCTTCTCAGACCGCCAGCCATCTGAATAAAGCGCCCATCAAGATTCACTCCCTGTCTCTGCTTATTGGGTTTGGTAGCGACAGGCAGCCCGAACTCCAGTTTCTTTTTCTGGTTTCATCACCACACTTTGATCTCTGTTATAAAACAGCTGGTTTGAAAGGAAGTGTAGGGTGGTCTGTTAGGGTACAAACCCGCTGTCTTCTCAGATTGCCGGCCATCTGAAAAAAGTGCCCATAAAGACCCAGTCCCTGTCTCCGCGTACTGGGTCTGGTAGGTGACAGGCTGCACCAGTGCAGGCTTTTCCAGCTTCACCTAGGGAAGATTACTGGGCTTCACTGATGGAAATACTTTAGTGAGGGTGTGTTCTATTTTTCTAAAATTTGTATAATCACTAGTAAGAGTTAACTATCAACAGTAAAAAAAAAAGGCAATTGGTTAAGAAATTGAATACTCACTCAGTAATGATTTGGGTTTCCAGTCTTGACTTCTCATTAGGTTCTATGCTTGTGTTTTCTGCTCTTACAGGACAGTTTGCTTAGGGCAGGAGTTGGCAAACTACAGCCTGTGAGCTAAAAATGTTTTTGCATTTTTAAAGGACTGTAAATAACCCCTCCCACTCCCCACACAGAGGAGTAGACGACAGAAACTGTAGGAGGCCCATAAGCCTGAAGTATTTACTACCTGGCCCTGTAGAGAAAATCTTTCTGTAAAGCTGACCCCTTTCTTAAAGACCCCACTAAATCTCTCAAGCAGCACAAATAAAACTAAATTTGGTGCTTTCCACTGAACTGCGTTCCTTCCTGAGCACAGAACCTGAGTTATCTGACTTCTTCCTTGCACTCTCTGCGGTCATTTAGAAACCAAATATGCCTATAGAAGGTCTCAGAACAGTTCTGTCTTTTCATTTTAACTGTCCCAGTCTGCTTCAGGTGCTTACTGCCTGGTGTAGACAGCTTCTAAGACAGCCCCAAAGAGGCCGCCTCCTGGTGACCACACCTGTGGGGGATCGTTTCCACACAGAGCAGGGCTGAACTGTGGGGTCAGTGGAATACTGAGGACCATTCCACGATGGTCTGTAACTTCCCAGTCTAGGTCATAAAAGACACGGCAGCTTGTACCTTGCTCACTCTCTGCATCACTTGCCCTGGGGCAAGCCAGCTACCTGGAAGAGCCTGACAGAAAGGAGCTGTGTGAGGGGGCCGTCCTGAAAGTGGGTCCTCTGGCCCCAGGGAAGCCTCCAACTACCTGCAGCTGCAGCTGACATCTTCACTGCAGCCTCACTAGAGACCGTGGGCCAGAACCACTCAGCTAAAGCTGCTACTGATTTCCTGACCACAGACACTTGTGAGATAATGTTTATTGTTTAAAGCCACAGTATAGGGGTAATTTGTTACATAACAATAGATAACTGATACTTCACCTTATACTAAACCTGTACAATCACCTTGTTTCCTTTCATGCTGTTCTACTTCCTTTCAAACAGCTCAAAAACAATCCTAGCATAACCTTCCTTATGATTAGATTAGAGAGGTTTCTCATTCTTTTTTATTGTTGTTGTTGCAAAAAGTCAAAAATAAGTCCTAGGCATTGGACCAAATGATTCCAATACAGGCGGCAATAAGAATGTACTTTGGGAAAGACTGAGTCCTCTTCTTCCTCTGAAACCACCTTAAAATCTGATTCCACAAAGCTGTCCTTGAAGCTGACACCAGCTCACAGCTTGCTATATGTTCCTAGAGGTTTATATTGCCTTGGACTGAAATAAAAACAACACAAAACAAAAAACATGTTCTCATTATGTATTTGTCTGACAAGTTTAAAATTCTTTAGAAGCCAAGATGAGATGTTCTACTTTGCATGCACAGTTCTCAGTATTCATTAAATGTTTTGGTGACTCAAGAACTGGATTCAGAATCAAAGCAGTTAATAGGAAAAGCAGCTGGAAATGCAGCAGGGTCACCAGGACAGTTTGGAAGTGGAGAGACCCTCAGGTTTTGATGCTGGGCTAGTTAGTGGTTTTAGCTTGGGCAGATGATGTCCTTGCTATTCCCCGTTTCTCATCTGTAAGAGTATATTAATATTATCTACTTCAGAGTTTGTAACAGGGTGCAGCCAGGGCCCCCAAATGAAGGATTTTAAATGGGGTCCAGAACTTGGGGTGTTCAGAAAATTTAAAAATATAGGACCCCCAACACATCCTGCCACCACAAGTCTGGACTGGGAAATGGGACACCTGGAGCAAGACCATTGAGTTATTTTGCATATCAATAGTTGGCCAACCTCATATCTGATATGCAAAAATGGTTATTTTACATATCTATAACAGCTGACTAGCTTCATAGATACGCTAAGCCTAAGCCGCTGTGGCCCCGCTTTGACCTAGGGAGGTGGGAGTGACTTCCACCCAGGATGTAACTGGGAAGCAACTCCCCTTGTTTACAGCACCTGCATGAGAACTTGGAGATGATTGGCTCCATGTCATGGGGCCATGCCTGCCCAGACTCACTATGGCAGCCCAGTAAAGCTGGAAGGATACAGGAATGCTGGCAGGTATAACTGATGGTGGGAGGAGTCGGAAATGGGGCTGCAGAGGAAGATTGGCACGGGGATTTAAACCCAGGTGCGGCAGCCATACTGGGTAGGACCACGCAGCTTGGGCAGAGAGCAAGAATCACCACTCGTTTTTGGATTAACTGGTGGTTGTGGTGGTGACACAGCTGATGGTGCTGGAAGCCTGAATCACAGACTTCTACTTCTTTTCCTGAGATACGGTACCCCTGACTGGGCAAAGGGGAGAAGGAAGGACATGCCAGGTGTGTTTGTGGGTATCCTAAAGAACGTTAGTATTTTAATGAAGACATTAAGTCATTAGTCTAAGCCTGTATAACTTTTAAGTAAATAATTCCTTTCCTTTTCACCAATCCCTGGCATTGAGATACATCTTCCCTTTGGTAGCAGGCAAAGTGAACCTAGTATGGGGGAGGAACCCCCAGAGAAAAAGGGGAGGTCCTTTTGGTAATAATGTCATTCACATCCCCCCATCTGTTCTGTAACAAAAGGACCCTTGTGGTGGGCAGTGAGGCACCACGGGGTTTCAGATTAAGAACTGGAGAGTGAGGTGACACAGCTGATGCTGCTGGGACCGCAGGAGGCCTGCCCGCTGAGCACAGGTTACTGGGAAGGATGGGAGCCAGCTGAGCTACAGAATTCTATTTTTCCTGAGATACGATACCCCTGACTGGCCAAAGGGGTGGGGGAAGGACTGTGTTTGTTTGTGGGTGTTTTAAGGGACTGTGAGATTTTAACAAAGACATTAAATCATTACTCTAAGTCTGTATAATTTTGAATAAACAGTTCCTTTTCTTTTCACCAAACTCTGGCACTGAGAGCCATAATCCCAATTGCTAAGGGTGAGAGGCAAGGCGAACCTGGTACAGAGGGACCTCAAGAGGAGTTCCATTCGGTAACAATATCTTGTCCTCCCCCACCCCGCATCCGTTCTGTAACAAACTGAGTATTAAATGAGAAAATGTACTGAGGGTGCTTAACACAGCATCTGATATAGGTAAGTGCTTAATAACTGGTAGCTATTAGCTACTGAAAATTATCAAAATATCCCCTAAATTATGTTTTAATAGTGACACACAGCCCAGAATATCTAATGTAATAAAGCTTATCTTCATATCTTATTTCCTGTTATTGGCCAAATATGTTAATATGACAAATTTGAAGTACTTTAATATTTACTTCAGCCTAGTTGGCACATGCATTTTAATCAATCTTATGCTTACTGGTAAGAGTTAATTATCACACTTGAAAAGCAGTAAAAGTTAACGAGTATGAACAGTACTGATAAACATACCCTGTACATTTATGCAGCAGCTTCAGTTATAGTTCTGCAGGGTCCCTGTATATCTGCACGTGCATTTTTTAATGGACAACAGCTCTGTGAGGGAGGCAGGGCTGTGCACGGTGACTGCACCCAGGAGCTCTGGAAGGGGAAGAGCGTTCAGAGATGATAATGTGATGAGTGGCATTTACAAGGGTGAGGTAGGAAACCCAGACTGGCAGGTAGGGCTTCTGTAACCTCTAAGTCAACCATGCTAAGGGCATGAGCTGCTGACTAAAGCTGTCTTCTAATTAGCCACTTTAGGGCTGTAGTGATTTGTTGATTCAGAATTGTATTCCTGATTTAAAAACACAAGAGCTGTATGTGGCAATTAGCTGTTAATGAACAACCAACCACTATGTCAATTGTTTTGCAGACGTCTTAATGGCTCCATTTTTGTATTTATTTGCTCTAGTTTCCACAGAGAACTCGCCCATTCATTCATTAATTCACTCCAAAGACATTTAGTGAGTACCTATTACATGCCAAGTGTTTTTCCAGAAACTGGGGAAGTGGCACTGAGAAAATCCGACAAAGATCCCTATCTTCATGGAACAGTATTATGGGATGTTAGGTGCTAACTGCAATGGAGAAAAAGAAAATGCAGAAAAGGAAGTAAGGAGAAGTAGGGAGTGTTAACAGAGAGACCTGAGAATTAAGCTATTTAAGATAGACACTTGGAAAGGAGAGTAGGCACATTCCAGACAGCCCCATGAGGTAGGACTGGGGAGTAAATAATGGGAGTAAATTACAGGGGGCTGAACTTCTCAACTATTAGACCTGTTCAGTGATGGAGCTTTGCATAGAATAAGCGCCTGCCTGATCCTGGACATTTCTGAACAAAGCGGAGAGCTTGCCATTGGCTGGAGGGTGGACTTTTTGTATCACTTTCAGCTCTAAAAGTGAAAAGTAGAGATCCAACTTGGTGAAAAAGAGCTCACACAGTGATGGGGTGTAAGGCAAACTCCTTCGCTGAGAATCCTGTTACTACCCTGGGAGGCATATCTCTTCAGGACTCTGATAATTCTTGTATCAAGCTGGACAATGAGTTGTCTGTACTTTTGTTTTCTTTTAATGCAGTTAGGCCAGTATGTCACATATAGCTGCTCCTACAGCTATTTGCTTCTCTTCACATCACACTATGGGAACAAAGACTTGCTGATCAGACAAAAGCTTTTGCGTAGGTTGGGAGATGAACCACCAGTAATCAGGAGTTGCTGATACAAAATGGCTTGTGCTAAGGGTTTGTTTGTTTTTATTTTTAATGTATGTCAACTCACATTTCTGTGGTTTTTCTTTTTAATTTTAAAAATGGACTCAGGTTCTTTATAATAATTAGTAAAATTTAATTTGCCTCCCCGTTTCAAATAAATGTAGCATATTTTGCTTTGTACTTTTTCTTGCATTCATGTAATATACATAATTAGGTTTGTCATCAACACAAATACTGTTTAGAAAAAGTGATCTCAAGAGACCACCTTGTCCAACACCCTTGCTTTAAACTTTAAGAAACTGAAATCCAGAAATGTTAAGGAACTGTCCCCATGTCAGATAGCCCTTTTGCTACCAAGCTGGAGCATAATTTAGTTAGAAACATTTCAGATACTTGAAACCAGGTATACTGCTGAAAAAAATCTACCTTATGAATTAGAGTCTAGTTTTTTTTTCAGTTATCAGGATGAAGGTCTTGGGTCCTAAAAAAAAAAAGTGTTTTGTTTTGTTTTGTTCTTTGCTATGGAGTACCATTTTGGAACAGAGAGGATCAGTTTTTATGATTAGAAATTGTGTCTACCACTGGCTACACCTGGAGGAAATTTTAGGCTGTCTGTCATAGGAGTCACTTGGAGGTGGGATTATCTAAGCCAGTTACACCTCCAGTGCCTCATCTAAGCTTCTGTTCTGTGGATTTGACTTCTGAAACAACCTTGAATTGTGGTAGGATGATCTAAGGGGCTTTTTATCTCATGTCATTTTCTTTGGTGGGCAAGGTGAAAGGCTCTTTTTTTCTTTGCAATGTCTAAGGAAAAGATTCTGTACAGCAGTAGCCACACTGTTTAGAAGAATTTATCTGTGCAGGATCTTGCTGTTCTTTCTTTCTCCCACGTTTCCCTACAGTGCTGATACCATTTGCTTAGGAACTTGATATTCAGCTTAGCTCTACAGAAATCCTCAAATCCTTTGGCATTTCCACTCTCTTAAACACTGTTGCTCCTGGGAAGAGTTGGGATGTGACATTCTCTGCTGTCATCCTAGGGGAAGGGACCAAGAGAGAGGTAGGCCAGGAACTGAGAGACAATTCTTGCACTCACAAGGGAACAGCAAAGCAAAAAAGAATATACAGATGGGCAAACTTCAAGTGAGCAAGCTTGATCAAGTGTGTCCCTCCTTGCCAGCCACACCTAAGCGAAACGGAGTTCCCCCTCTTCTTCAATTCACAGAGAATCATATTTATTAGAGCAGCTTGTAAGAGCATTTTTAGTATACAACCGACGGTGTCTGGCCCTCTGAGTGGAAACGAAATAAGAACACTGAGTTGTGTTGAGCATGGATGGCATAGGTTCAAACATAAAGATGATTCTGCAGCTCTTAAGCACCAGGCACAAAAGCAACTTCTTGATGCCCCATTTTTCCAAAGCCCACTTCTCAAGAGCCATGTCCTTTAAGTCCTGAAGCCTTTTTACTTCCACTGCTTCATTAATATTGTAGTTCAGATTTTGCCACCAGCCTCATACAGAAACAGAGCTGCAGAATTTTTATTGCACAGTGAGATCTATTCTAAATACATCAATTATACGTCATATACATTTTAATGGAATAAGCCAGAATAGTACAAGTTCAGTCTGTGAGGTAATCGCACCTAATCATTTAATTAGTATATGCAGAGTTTTATATTGAGTGGTTTCTTGACTATTAAACATTTTTGGTGGATGTTTCTAGTCATGGGCCCTTGGCTAACATGAGGGAAGAAGAGGCATAACCTTATAAGGTTTATAATGAATATCTGTGTATGTGTGTGTTAGTGTCTGAACATTCTGTAGAAATAGCGGAACTGGAGTCTCTTAACATATCATATGTGCAGGCAAGCCCTTTCCTAAAAGCGGTTCTCTATGAAATTCTAGACAATGATGATTTACAACTACGTATTTTTCCTTCACTGGAACTTAGAAGAAAAAAGAAAGATATAGTTTGATGTGGACCCCAGCTCATGGGGTCCGCAACATTGTGGATGAGATATGAAACAAATTCACAAGGACTACTGGGTCCTGTGGAGGAAAAGGGACAGCACGGCTTCTCCCTCACGGGGAGAAAAGCTTTGAAGCACTTTGGCCACTCAAGTGGAGAGTACCCCAACCCTTGCCTTGACAAGCTTTTATTGCTTTTCGGGGCATATTACATGATGGTCCTCATTTACTATGCACAGGTTCACTTTAGGTGGTTACCTTTTACAGAAAACAAAGGACAGGATGCTGCTAATCACATCACAGAAGAGGGATATTTGCAAATGCAAAGGGAAAAGTGGTTGAACTGGTTACACTCATCCTTGGAAGGTTTAGCACAGACTTTAGGGAAGTTACAGTAAGCACTTGCTGCCTCAATTCAGGGTGAAGAAGTTTTAGCAAAAGCAAGTCTCATAGCAGCCTAGGTACAATGCAGGCCTGATTCCCCATGGGAGAACCTATCTGTGGGTGTGGGTCCTGTCTGGGTCCACACCACGCAGAACAGTCTCCCATAATAGTTAAATAAAATTTACCCAGAGCTTTCCCTTTTTATGGTATCTGAGTTTTCTGTATCCAAGGAGGCATGAGACAAGAACTCTTAGACTAAGAAAGTCAGTAAATATTTGGATTATGAACTGTACACATACAAACACATCTCACAAAGAAACTTCAGTGGAAGGAGTTCCTAAAATATATCTGGCAAATAAGAAAGTAGCTTGTATATATGAATATCAAATTCAGTATCATGTAATACTTAAAGATATGTAAATACCTTAAATGATGCTATTTAGTTAACATTAAAACACAACTTTCCTAATTTCATTTCTGGGTTTCATCTTTCTAATTTTTTCTCAAGCAACTGAAGGGCAATAATAAGAAGTTTTCTTATCATGGGACATTTTAGGAATATATCCCTTGAGGAACTCTATTTAAAAAACATATAAAAGCTTTATCATCTTCTCTCTATATAATTTGTCTACATATATACAGCTTCATTTTTAAATTTTTTTTACATTTTATTTACTTTTATTTTTAGAGATGGCGAAAGGAGGGAGAAAGAGAGGGAGAGAAACATAAATGTGTGGTTGCCTCTCACGCACCCCCTCCTGGGGAACTGGCCCGCAACGCAGGCATGTGCCCTGACTGGGAATCAAACCAGTGACCCTTTGGTTTGCAGACTGGCACTCAATCCACTAAGGCACACCAGCCAGAGCTACATATATACAGCTTCTTACATAATAAAATGTTTATAAATTTAAATTCCTATGTTGCTAAGGTGAATAAAGGACTCATGACTGCTTGGTAACATAGCAGTTATTTTGGAGGCTCCATTTTTGTTTATTTTTCCAATGTGGTCCTTGTTAGATGGTATTTCTCAAACTGATCTTAAGGTGCTGATAATAAAAGTATCTTGCCTTCTCAGTGTAGATGGCTGTTGACAGCTAGTTACCAAAAGACAACATCATTTTACAATAGAAACTCAACACAGAAGATATGATGGAAAGCCATTTTATTTTTCCCTACATTTTAAAATAAAAGATTTTAACGAAAAACTTTTAGTACCATCATGCCACCCTGCATGCCAGCAACACCTTGTCTTTTATACTTGCAGGAAGCAAGGTCAACGTCCAGTCAATATTCACATTTCTCCATGGCCTTTCAACAGCTTTGCATGTACAAAATTTCCTGTTATTTTGCTTTAGCAAATAGCAACATAATTTAAAACTTTCATGTCCCCTATGTGATACCTAAAATCCATACCTATATTTATTAATACAGTTAGAAAAATAAAAGCCTTAAAAATTCATGGTATGAGTTCACGGTGCTAATCACATAATCTTTTCAAATGTAAGATTTTAAAAATTCCTACATAACAAACCTAGTTTAATCTGAAAGCCTTAAGATTTGAACTCAAGTAAGACTTATATTAAGTCAATGTATTATACATAGCAATTATTTGATTTAATTTTAATTTGCCTTGGGAGAGTTAATTTCCATTGTCCACTGAATGAATGCCTTTCAAATATTAATAAATATATTACAATATTTACAAGCCTTCTTATCTACTCTGACACTGACAGAAAGTTAAGCCATGGGGAAGAAAGCGGAGGTCTCCCAACAGGGTGAGTTCACAAGGTGTATGGGAAAAAAGCAATGGGTAGATGCTTAAGCATGGAGGGACCAGGGTAAGCGTTCAGGGATGTGCACAGGGAGGACTGCTCAGGTGTACATATGAGGTCTAAGACACTCAGGCTCCAACTGAGACCAGTTAGCCGACAATTTTGTTGTCGTTAGATCAGAAGTAAATGCCAAATAGCTGGAAACCAAGACAAAGAGGAACACTGTAAAGGTATGTTATTTCAGTAGTAAGAAGAGGAAGACAGACCTAAGGTCAGCCAGGGATTGTAAACCCATACTCTACAAGCTATTAATGAATTACTCTGGAATTACCTAATTTAGTTGAGGTGTTTGGTACGTGTCATGATAAGAAATGATTAAGAAATTCTTTTGGCAACAAAAAGTGATGCTAATTTGATTTCTATAATTTTAACTATGCCATGTGCCCTTTTTCTACACTACTTTCTGTAAATTATCTCAGGCAAATATACCATCCATGTGACCTCTTTAATACACTTGGCAAACCAATGCTGTTGAAGAATTTACACTGTAAATTTCTGGTAAGAGGTGATCATAATGCCCAAATCCACCTAAATGAAGAAGTGAAGCCAAAGATTTGTTCACAGACTTAGATTTTGAGAGCCAGGAAAAAAGCAAGTGCTAGATATTTGCTTTATGAATGTGGATGAAATTCTCATTTTGGGGGTTTAGTTTCTCATGTTTATTTTATATAACAACACTGAACTAGTAATTACTTTAAAATAGCACACTATCTCTGGTACATCACATACCATTCCCTCTGCCTTGCACCCTTCCTTGGAAGTCGTTTGAAGGCTCGAGCCTGGGCCTTCAAACTCTCGACCATCTGGAGTAGAGAGCTGAAATGGATTCACCTGATATAAATGTTTAAAGCTCTTAAACAAGAGTTTTTAAAATAATTTAAACATTTGCACAATAATTAAGGGTTTTCTGGTGGCCCACTTTTACATGCAAATATAGACAAACTGTTAACATACATTATTTTAGTCAATTGGTAAAGTTTATTTCATCAGTATAAGTAATTCTAAGCCATTTACTAAATTGTAAATTTCAATACATTAAAAACCGCTGCCAGAGCAGTTTTGAGGTATCAGTGTTAAAGTGGAAATGTCACTATACTTTGATGTGGTATGAAATGTGACTACCCTGCCTTGTAGTAAATGGTGTTGTCATATTGTTGACTACAGACGTGCCCCATAGCTTTTAGGAAATTATTTGTGCATGTGTGTTAATGATTTTTCAAACATTAATGGCAATTTGATTGGTTGATCATTTCTACGCATACCAAAATAATAAAGTATAGTCATGGTATGGGCCAAACAAGCTGAGAAATTTCAGGTATACAATGCTATCCTCCAATCTACCTTTATCACAAAACCCACCCTACTCGCTCAACTTGTTTCCAAGGAAAATTGTGCAAAAATCATCCCAAAAAATATCAGCAGGTTAATTATCTTGTAATTTTAAAAGAACTAGACAATATTTTTTCTTTTAAAATTCATTTATAAAAATATATTTTAGTTTGAGACCATACCTACCAAATTGTGGCTTGATTTGAGTCACGATGGCTAGACTCTAAAGTTATGAAAAATGTGGCTGAAAATATAAGGGCTCCAGCTCATGCCCCGCAGTGTTGGCAGCAGCTGGCCCCTCTGCTGTTAAGACCCTTTATACAGTTAACTGAAACACATTCCACCTACTGACAAAGGGTTAGTCTTCCTTGGTCTGGAAATTCCCACAAAACTTTTAATTCTTAGACCTCCATTATAAAACTACAAGTAACCATAATACATGCAAGATAGGGAATGAGAATCTGTCACCCACTCAGGAGATATTGATCCACTGCACCAGGGCAAACAACAGCAGCTCAGAGGAAATGGTCACCCAGTTGGGTGTACAGCTTATTCAGATGTTTTGCACTGAAATGGAGGCATAAAGTCCCTCCCACAGTCTTTATCTCAGAGCAACAATTTAAAAATCAGTTTGATAGTATGAGCAAATCCTAGGTTTTGTGCTGTGAGATGAAAAATAGCTCGACCCCCACCCCCAAGTATCTGGTGTGAGGCAGAGCTCCAGATCACTATGTACATTAGATAGGAACACTGTCAGGTGGCATGCCAATATGACTTACTGCTTAGAACTGTGCTAACATCGACACCTTTGTAGGCTGATTTCTCATATGAGAAGCTTTTTGTCTTAGTCGGAAAATTATTTGAGGAACAGTAAGGAACTGAACTAAGGAAAAAGCTTCAGGACTCCAAATATACACACACATAAAGGCAAGTTTCAAACTATTATCCTCTCAGTGCAAATGAGCAAATTGGCTGACCTGTCACATATCATCAATCTATATGAACACAGCATTCAGTCTGTGGAACAATTTGATGCAGCAAAACCTGATCTAATGCAAATCAAGCCTATTAACTAAAGCCACAGCAAGGAGAGACAGTCCAGCCTAGTGTTCTCCCTCGCTAATGCTGACTCTGAACACAAAAGCAATTGAAAGGCACAGGGGTCAGATTTCATTGATAGTCCTCTCTGAAGGGCAGTATTCCGAGGGGCCTGGTGAGGACATATAGAAAGACTGTGTTTTCCTTTTTAATCGGGCTCTTTTGTTGGCCAATACCAGGCTACGCCGGCTTGAACTGATGATTTCTGAAATAAATTTTTTGCAGTCTACACACACCTCCATGGTACTCCAGTCCTCCATTAACTCTTTGGGAAATTGTAGTTCTTCATCTGATTTGTCCACAGACTTAGATTTTGAGGACAACCTGGAAAAAAACCAAACATTTCAAACATCCAGACTATTATTCATAGTACTACTGCAATACTACGAAAATTTGTTGAAAAAACATTATGGTATGGTGAATGATTTAGTTGTATTGTGTTCTGCCAAAGAAGAATTTCTAATGGGAGACAAGGTTCAAAGCATTTTTTAAAAAAGAAGCCAGGAAACATATTTTATTAAGAAATAATACTGAAAATTCTTAGCACCTCTTCTAGGATTTTTAGAAAATAGGATATTGAGTAGTCATCATATGATTATCATACATAGATTATGAATTTTAACTAAGACGAAATAAAGTACATGTTGCTAATGTCCTACTGATGACTCAGAAGGGATTTCAAGCTCTTTCTCCAGTGACCCCACGTCATGGGTAATAAACATTAGTTATCTGTACATGGTAGGTCAGACTATAGGAAACTGAAGTAAATTTATCTCTATGACACATTCTTAAAAATTATCTTTGGAACAATTTTCTTGTAATTTCTGTATTTGTCAAATAAGTTTCTCCCTCCCCAATGATTCTCTATATTTGCATGTATGATTATCTGGATTCTAGACAGCTAGAGTTAACTAAACCAACATCATAATAAACCTTTTGGTTACTTTTTGAAATAACTAGGAATCACTTATTCATCTTATCACTTCGAGTAAACCAAACAGGAAGTCTCAGAGTAAGTAGAGAAATGGACAAAAATTATTTGCACTGCCTATAGCCCACAAATCATGATTCGAGGTCATCATGGCGCAGGAGTGTCTCAGAGCAGAGAGTTGAAGGCACAGGGCAAGCAGTCTTGGGCACAAGTTACTTGCTGGGCTCACAGCTTCCTTGCCTCACTGATCACAGAGCCATGACCTGCAGAGCAGCTGCTGTCCGGCATCTGGCACCAATGCCAGTGTCCACCCCACCCCCCTCATCCCCAGTAGGTGGCTGGTGCATCAAACCTTGATCATACCGGGCCCTCCAAGGGTGTGACCTGAGCTGGCCTGCTATCCTTCCATCTTTCTTAAGGACCAGCACTAATCTTACTCTGCATTAAATGCAAATGGATTGATATCCAGGCAATATATTTTTTTCTTTTATATCGTCAGTTCTTCATTACTGCCTTTATAATAAGAAACTAAATTGCAGACTATTGTAAACACAGGATTAAACAGATTTTCTTTCAAAACTAAAGAAGGAAAGATTAGACTATTATATATATGCAAGTTTTCGACTCCATTCAAAACAAGGGCAGATTTAGAGATGACTTAAAGGACATACAAAAGTAATTATATCTAAATAGAAATAAAAATAAACTGTGAGATTAAGGTATCCTTCAAGCAGCTAATCATTATTCTTTGACAAGTTACCTTCTGGAAGTTTTGGAGATTTGTGTGCAAGTCAAAATTATATTAAAATCAACCAACCACCGCCAGTCTTCTTGACCCAAAACCTTGCCATATCACCACAGTCTTCAAAAGAAGCATTCTTCTTTTACAAAGGATGCTCTGAAGATCCAGCCTTCTCGCTCACCTGGCAATGCTCCGAAGTGGCCGATGGTGGCTAGTGGAGGGTTTTTCTGGCCTCGTAGAACTTTCCCCTCTTTGCAAGGCAGTGGGCCCCAATGAAAAGATAGGAAGAGTGGAGTATGGCTTGGATGGCAGCCGCATCTATTATCCCAAAAAAAAACTGAGAATGAGCAGTACTGTTAAAAAGGAAGTCTGTTAAAATAGTTATTATGTTATCATTTCACCAAGCTGAGCTTACCTTTTTGCAACACTGTGAGCACACGGGCCTGTACACAAAATCAGAAGCATTACTTGACATGATACCACCGATGCGACTGGAGAGTTAAAAAGGCCAATTGCTACATGGTTGTAAATTTTTACAATAAATTGCACAAACTCTCTGGATCTTCTGTCAGGATACAACAAATTGATACAACTATGGATTGCCAAAAAGATAGTTAATCTCTAAAACTGAATTCTTATATTGTTCCCTATGAAAGGAATCAACTTACATCTGGAATTTTCTTATTTGTCTATCCAAGGGTCATATGACAATCACATCTATTTTTTTTCTGTTCAAATATGACATATTATTATTAGAATTATCTTGGTTATGTAAAAGAAATAAATGCACAGAAACATTTTCCAGATTTAACATCCAATAATTGTTTGATCCACTGTCTTGATCAGTGGATCAGTATTTTTATTCCACAAACACAGCACAATGTGATAACAGATAATTTTTAATATTGTTCTTGCATACAAAATGATGAAACAATGAAGTTAACTGATACTTATTGACTATTATTGTCAACTACAAAGAGCCTTACCTCTTACAGAACTGACAGGTGTAAGACCAGGTGAAGAAGGAAAATCTCCTGGTTCGGCAACAAAAGCAAAGCTAAAAAATACAAATGTAAAAGGAGAAAGAAAAAGCATCGCCAACAATGAATTTCCTAATTTATATGATTGAATCCACTTTACATTATATGCTGGGGAAGTTTAGTACACAGAAGGAAAAAGTGAATTCAGAAACCCTGATTTATGTTTGGCTCTGTGATAATTATAATATGACTCTATTTAATTATAATTCTACTTTTAAAAGTAATAAAAGACCACAGCTGTCTAGAGTGTCACCACCATAGAAGCAATTGAAAGGAGGTTCTAAAAAAGTCTCCCCTGTATAATGACTAAATTCTGACATGGCTATGTGAAGGCATACAATTATTTATTATGGTTGTTTTAAACCTTCCTGAGTTTTGGTTTCTAAGGGAGAAAATACTCGCTTTGGTGAGCAAGGCAGAACAGGAAATGACTTCTGGAGAAGAAGCCTCCTACCTCCTAAAACCCCCTATAGGTCCTACACCATCTGAATAGCAGAAAGCTCCCTCAGAAGACCATGCCTGTGACTGACCATTCTGCTAACCCTGCTGATCAATCAACTTTAAACAGCTCTACCTTTCCTTTTTTCAGGGCAGTGTAGACATCTTTATATTGTTGGTATTTTTCCAGCTCTGCCTTCACCAGGACCTGACGAATATGCATCACTTCCTCCACAGTAAGAGCTAGGCATTCCACTGGATAGCAGAATTCCTCCTGAAATTTAAAATTCCACATGAATGAGAAACTCCCACCCCCTTTTCTGGCATTGTAATATTTCCCTTCAGATCAGACACCTGGTTAGTAGGTTCAGAAAACAAGAGGTCCCAATCAACACTGGAACAGAGCTGGCTTACTCTGGGGACCACATAATTTCTAATTACACCAAGACAACAGATGATACAGAGCTTTGAGGACCACATAAAACACTGTAGCCTACTGAAGTTTCCAAAAAATAAAAGCTCCTCACATTTGTTTGGCTATGTATCTATGCACTGAAATCTTGAAAAAAATTTTGTTGTTCTAAACCAAATTTATGTCAGTTTTCTCCTACAATTATGCAAAGATATTATTTAGTGTTGTGTTGTATGCTATATGAAAATCAACAACATATTTTTAAAACTGGTCTGTGGTACCCAGAATAGCCAAAAGAAGGTGGTTAGTAATTTACACTGAGAAGCATAGTGGTAAGTTACATCAGCACACCTTGAAAAATCCTAATGGAATGACAGGAGCTGAAACATGTAGCTGCAGTTTACAGCCAGCAGGCAATCTCCACAGGCTGTCCCACAGTTCTCCAGATTTCTGTTATTACTTTTAAACAACTACTGAATGCACGATCAGCATTGGAAGGATGTGGGAAAAAAATCAGAACTTCACAATAAATATTTATGTTGACTGTCTTATGTTAATAGTTTCCCTAAAGCCAGCTGAGAAAGATGTTGATGTAACTGATTCCACTGAATAAAGAGCCTCAAACCCATTTGCTCCCCATCCGGCCTGCTCTTGATTGGTGGATCTAACAGAAAGACAGAACAGTCTTGTGCATTCGCACCCTGCCAGGCTTCACAAGGGCCATTGTGGTGTAGTGACACTGAAACTTAATGTTCTCAGTACAAACACATTATAATTCACTCCCACACACACACACAATAGCACTGCTCACAGGAGTTCTGGAATCAAACAAGCCAAATGAGAAAGCACATGACTACGAATGCAGTTTTAACATTCAGTTCTGTCTTTCAATCAGATAAAAACAAATCTAGGTTGCAAACTTGACAAACATTAGCATTTACTAAAAAAAGTAGTTTGAAGAACTACTGATTTTTACTAACAGTCTATACCAAATCGTCTTTATTCAGGTTAACTTAAAGAAGGTTAAATGTGCTTAAAAATGTTTTGGAAAAAAAATCCTGCAGTTGAATATTTATGATGAAGAACTTAGTATTTGGAGGCTGGGAAGGTAGACTATTCAGAGAGATTATATCATTTAGTCTAAGATGTCTAAAATCCTTTAAAAAAATCACCATCATATAATTTTCTCCTTCAATAGGACAGCTTTAAAAGATAATAGGATTAAACTGGCATGTCCAATATCTACTCTGTTTTGCTCCATCCTGAGAAAAGAGTTTAGTGTCAAATGGGACGGGGCACTGACTCTAAGTTAGGCCATTGAACTGCTCGAGGTAAGTACTGTTGGCTGTACACAACTGAGTGACAGCTTTTTTGAGCCCTGAATATATTTCATGGGACTTTTTCTATGGCAATTTTCATTCATCAGTTATGATAATTATGATTGTGGTACATTTTATGGCAGCTAACTCTGACAAAATTGTTGACTTGGAGCAAAATAATGTATAAATCCAGCAAATAACCAGATAATCACTACTGACATTTATTGTTGTGCAAGCTAAGAAGAGGGCAATTAGAGCCAATTTAATTAACTTTATAACTTGGATGCCTGGACTGGTAAATATTTCTGTACTCTTTCCTCAGTCTTAAGTCACACAGGGCGTAGTCAAGCATACTTCCAAATGACTGCTTTGAGTCATATGTAAATCCAGTACTTCACAGAATATAGTAAGAAATTGTAGATTTTTTGTGTTCTTTTTCTTTAAAAAAATTTCAAGTAATTACCCTTCAGTAAGATAATTTCCAGTAGGACAAATGCTAATGTTTTGATTTTGGTGCTTTCCCAAGGACAACAAAACTTTAATGCAACATGAAAGAAAATAATAGTTACTAGAATAGTTTTTATTAACTGACAAAAAATATTGATTCAACATTCCCAAACCAAATGAAATCTTAACAAATCTTGCTGAGACACTAATGCTCCAAAACCATAAGGAGCACTCAGGGTTTTAACTGTGAGCAAGTGTCCCTTTCCCCATGGTGACACAAGGCTGGGTCACTCCTACAGCAAGCACTAAGCTCACTGTCAGGGTGAGACAGACTATAAGGGCTAGATCAGCACAACTCTAATTCTTTTGCTTCTCTGTACTTCAAAATGACTCTCAAATTTAGGAAAGGGACGCTAAATCTTAAAGTGTTTTGATAATGATTACAATATGCAATAGAAGCAGATGTGCCTTTAGAATTTATTTTTATGTATGTCACTAAGATCACGAAGTTTTTGTTGAAGATTTTGGTTATATTTACCATTCAAAAGGGGTCAGAGTTAGGCAGCACAGAAATTATAGAGCAAAATGTGTAATCCGATTATTGAGCCTCAGAGAGAAATGGGAACACTCACATTTTATATAGTGTTCTTGATTAGCACATATTCATAAATAAGTAGCAGATACTTAAAAACTGTCCAAAATAATAATTGGTTTTTGAATATTTAAACTAAAAAAGGCAGATTTACATAAAAATAGCAACTATTAAGTTTAATTATTCTTTCCTTTTTCCAAGTTTAACTTTAAAATACCAAGTGAATTCTTTGCCTAAAATAGTATGAGGACTTAATATACAGATATCTGTGTTTGGGGGGGATTGATAATAAATATAAAATTGTTGTTGCATCTTCAGTAATAGTGGGAGTGACAGGAATTCAAATGCTCTCCCTGCACTTGGTGGTGCTCCCAAATGGCCAGATCTAAAAATGGGGAAAAGATCAGACTTATTCTGTATTTCATGACAAACAGGGAACGGGATTTGTTGTTTCTCATTTACATTCTTTCATAGTTTCTTTTCTAAATCAAGATGGGTAATAAAGAATAACAAAAAAACTAGCTGCTGGCTCATTTGTCAAAGATGTGTTTAGTAAATAAAGGATCTTGTATGACCTGGAATAGGCAAGTCTGCTGCCAACAGTGGTCAACAGCATGCATTACACTGGGGTAGAGGAAGCTTCACTATGGTCCCAGGGCTATTTATTTCACCGGGGTCTGGAAATTACTATACTTTCTTTAAAAATATTCTATATGAAAACCTCAAAAACAATAATAAAATGCAAGATAATGTAAAATAATACAGATGATGTATTACACCTGAAACCTATATAATTTTATTAACCAATGTCACCCCAATAAATTCAATAAAAAATAAAATATTTAAAATAATCACATCAATAAAAAGAAAACTTGAAGTTTCTCTCCACAGAGAAGTGGTTGTCATAAAAACTACATGACACCCTGATCATCACAACACAGCTTTGTGAAAGGTGCTGGGGAAGAAAACGATCTCTGAGACCAGGGGAGACACCTGCTATGTGTACACAGCCCCTCAAAGCTCAGGGCAGGGTGTTTGGGACACAGACAATGACACGGCTCTGTGGGAGGCAGAGTCCCCAGTAGCAACTTAGCCTGGCAGGAGCAAATGTTCCTCTGATGACAGGAGGCCCTGGGATGAAAACACCTCACAGGTGCTAAGAGGTGGCATTCCTCCTGCGGTAAAATTGGGTCACTCAGAGACAAACACTCATAGGTCCCTATATTCTGATGCTGCATTTTGAGTTTGTTGTCCTTTCAAAGTTATTTTCCTCTCAACTGAGATCATGGTGTGATCTATGCATCCTACAGAAGATTGGAATCAATGATCAGAAGCAGAGTGCCCATCTAAGCTGTTAATTCTTGCAGAGTGCAGGAGTTGAGGTATCACTGCCAAAGAGATAGAGTAAAATAATTCCCAGAACCAGCAGAAAGAGGCCAACCTTTGAGGATTTCCACCTGCTGGTAAAAGCTCTCTCACATAGATAATACATAGCCCCTGCTACCCCAAACATGGCTGCTTCAAAAGGATGAGAGCTGAGCAGAGAAGCTGTTTGTATGGTAGAAAAAAGTGGTCGGAAAGGCGTCCTTGGCCATACACTGGTTATCCTAGGAACCTGAACAATAGATAAGGAAAAAAGAAAATGGCAGTGGGAAAAGAAAAGGAGAAAACAATGCAGAACACGAGTGACCTACAAATAGTGATTATAGAGCATGAAAAACGAAACGAAACAAAACAAAAACACCACACAGGATGTTAATGGTAGACTGCACACGTGCGTTCACGCCGACATCTGCACCCACATGTATAAATCGATAATCAAACCATGAAGTTGTTCCTAGAGAATCTGAAAGTTTACACAGCAAAGACCTAAACTTAAGATTTTCTAACTGGTTAGGAACACTGAGCTTCCTAAATCAGGCTTGATGGGATGCAAGATAGGGGCAACTGCCTGCTGTGCCTGAGAGAATGTGGGAACACACCGCATCCCCAGCAGGCACTTCTTCCCTGAGGAAGGTACTGAAAGACAAGCAGCCTTTCATTTAGATAGGCAATCATCCTCATACATTTGACCAAATGATGGGAAAAAATTACATTTTAAACACCCTAAGGAAAGGGAGAGAGATACAATAAAAATAAGTGAATAACAACAAAGACATTTCTGCCATTTTCACTAAAGGGATTACAAATATAAAATGATTCCGTTTCTAAAATATAGCAAAAATTTTAAATAATCATACTTTAAAAACAATACTTAAAAAGCTAGAAGGTACTACACACAGAAATGTGATTTAATGGATAAACTGAGGTAATCTAACTAGCAAGAAATGTCATTACTTGACCTGAATATCACTTTGTTTCAGCTGGTGCCTAGAGGTACTTGGAGTGAGCCCAGTTCTCCGTGAAACCTGATACCATCTATATTGACTAGAGGTGATCACCCAGTGCCTTTCACTGGCATCCTCCTTGGGGACTGCAGATTGGTTTTACTTGGCTCTCTTCATGAATAAATCAACTCAACAGCCTGACCAACCAAATGCTGAATTCCCTTTTGCCAGGAAATTTACTTTACTTTGTAGGCCCTTGATATGGACTGACAGTCTTTCTTGGCAAAACTGCTATATTACCACCTGAAACTCCTTTGTAGTTGATCTGATGATTGATAATTTTAAAATTTAGGTCTAACCTCAATAATGATGTAATATGATAACAAAGCAGGTACATACCTAAATGATAAACTGGCGTCTAGGAAAACCCATGGGAAGAGAAGAATCTAATTACTGGACTGGTAAAAAAAAATCACTAAGGAGTTCCTTCTTACGTATTTTTAAGTTGTGACAGCAACTGTATATTTTGCTAAAGCAATAACTGATTCACATTAACAAAAGTCTTCAGATTTTAAAGTTTAAACCTGTCTGGTTAGAGTTCTGTTCTCCTGCTACGTTTTATCAAATATCAGTGTTTCAGTGATTACTTACAAATTAACAGAAATCCTATTGGGAATTGCCATAAAATCACTAATTTAGTCATACTGTTTGGGAGCAGAGATGACTGATCAAATTTCAAAATTATACGTTCTGTTGAAACTTAATATCTTCACAATAATCACACTATCTCCCTCTACTTTGAATGATTCGTCACAGCCTAAAAATATGGATTAAGCATATTCCATTGTTTTTTATTATTCACGAGTTATCTGAAAAAAACATTATATGTTAGGTTGCCAGTAGAACTATTGATTGAAGCCTTGTGTCTTGCCTGAAAACGTTTCTGAGGTCAAGTGGGACTACAAAATAAGCTCTGCAGTCCTCCTCTGGCTGGTGGATCTACTCTTTCTGCTAACACCATGTGTCCTACGACCTGCTGTTCTGAGGAATGAATGGCCACTACATGAATCCAAAAGTTTCTGGAAAACAGCATAAACTGTCAACCAGTCCAAACAGCAGCTTTGGCTTCAAAATATACTTGGGAACAATAAATAATGGTTTTTAAAGGATCAGAATTCTCCCTGGTTCCTCTGCCTTAATAAACTAGTCTACTATAGCCAGATTTTGATAAGTTTTTTGATTAGTTTTAACAATTTTTTAAGTGGATTAATACCCTTTGAAAGGAAGAAAACATTTCTTTAATAATCAATAGTTTCAACCATTTGTAAGTCTTCTGAAAAAAAAATAAAGGTACTTCAAATGAACAAAGATGGTCAAATTTCATTTAGGTTGCTGTTAGGGTGGTTTTCTTTAGCTATTAAAAACAATCAAGGTTATTTAAAAATCATTCTAATTTTTGGAAGTTTTTTCTCCTAATCATCTCAATAATGCTAATGATTCTAGGTCCTCTAACTGACACTTCAGTTACCATGCAATCTTTTAGTTACTTACAAGAGATCGGGAGCTCTGTTTGGATGGTGGCAGAAACTGTCTCACATTAGTAGGTGTTTCCTTTTCAATGGAATGTCGCCTCTGGGGTGGCTGCCTTCTCTCTGGCTGGGGTGTTGATGATATGGGCAAGAATTTCGGAGGTGCTAAAGGAATGAATCAACCATATTAAAATAAACTTTTTACTGTGAGGATTGTTGTAAAAGAATTTTTGTAAGATAAACTTGCTACAGAAATTGCAAGAAAAAAGTAAAAAATACTCTGTAGTTTTAATATTGATTCAAATACATATATAAGAACACAACATAAGTACAGTCTCAAATCTGTACATACAAATGCTCTCCTAAATCATACCAAAATTCTTTTTAATTTTTTTTATTTTTGAGTTACTGTTTACATTCAATCTTATTCTGTGTTAGTTTCAGACAGACAGCACAGCACAGTGGTTAAACAATTATGTATTTTACAGTGTGGTATACCAAAATTCTTAAGTGTACCCTCCTTAACATTCTTGTTTTAAAAAAGATGAAATATGGAAACTCTTCCTTCTTGATGTTTATCAAGACAGTCTGTCCTTAGATTTAAATCAAGTTGTATTTAAATTTCAAAAAATAAGCTTCAGCTTTGTACGACTGCTCTCCGCTGCCTAAAATATTTGGGGCTGGATTTAAAAGAACAATATTTTAGGGTCTGAATAGTTTTGGACTCGCATTTTGAAAACATCAGAAATAAGGAGAAGATCAGAAATAAATTATACCACCAGAGTTTTATTTACTACTTCCTCCCACTTTCTCTGCAAACAGGAAGGCTGTTTCAGTGTAGCGGGTGAGGAAAGTGAAAGTCAACACAAAGTTAAATACGATTCACCTCTCTAGAAACCAAGAGAAATTACTAAAGGAAAACAAAGAACATGATTTCTATAATCAAGAAATACAGAAAATAACCAAGATGAGCTCCTATAATTTTTGGTATAATCTGTTTAAATAAATCAAAATACTATTTAAAGAATTTTAAACACAAAAACCTCTACGTACATAGAAAATCAAGGCAATGTTCTATAAATATCTTTATATGTATTTTCTCTTGGAAAGTTTTAAAATTGCAGTACAATAAAATAAATATTTACTATTATAACCATTTTTAAACATACAGTTCAGTGGTATTGAATACTTCGCATGGTTTCACCATTATGATCATCCATCCTCATAAATCTTCATCCGTACAGTTGAAACTCCACACACATTAACAGTAAGCCTTTGGAAACTACTATTCTACCTTGTCTCTATGGTTTTGACTACTCTAAGAACCTCAGGTAAATGGAATTATACAATATTTGCTTTCCAGTGACTGCTTTACTTCACTTAGCATAATGTCCTCAAGGTTTATCTATTGTATTTGTTACAGAACATCCCTTCTTTTTAAGGCTGAGTAATATGCACAGATGACATTTTCCTTATCCATTCATCCACTGATGAACACTGGGACTGCTTTCATGTTTTAGCTATTGTGAATAATGCTGTTATGAATATGGACATACAAATACCTCTTTGAGACTTGCTTTCAATTCTTTGGGATGTATGCCCAGAAGTGGAATTGCTGGATCTTACGGTAATTCTATTTTTAAATTTTAGAGGAATCACTACACTGTTTTCTATAGCACCTCTACCATTTTATATTCCTACCAACAGAGTGCAAGGGTTCTTTCCAATTTTTCCACATTTTTGCCAACACTTGCTGGTTTCTCTTTCTGGTCGGTCTCTCTCTCTCTCTCTCTCTCTCTCTCTCTCTCTCTGATAGTAGCCATTCTAATGAGTTTGAGGTGATATCTCACTGCAGTTTTGATAAGCATTTCTGTAATGATTAGTGATGTTGAAAATATTTTCATGTGTTTGTTGGCTATTTGTATACTCTTTGGAGAAATGTCTATGTCTTATTTTTAGGGGCTTCATTCATTTGGAGTTAATTTTTATAAATGGTACCAGGTAAGCGTCTAACTTCACTCTTTTGCATGTCAATATCCAGTTTTCCCAGTATTATTTCTTGAAAATACTATTCTTCCCCATCAAATGATCTTTACATATCTGTCAATTATATGATCCCATATGTGAGGGTTTATTCTGGGCTCCCTATTCTATTCCATTGGTCTATATGTCTCTGTTTATGCAAATACCATACTGTTTTGATTGCTATAACTTTGTAGTGAATCTTAATATCAGGAAATGTGAGTTCTATGGTTTTGCTCTTCTGTTTCAAGGCTGTTTTGGCTATTCAGATTACCTTAAGATTCCATATAAATTTTATGATGGCTTCTTAAAAATTCCTGCAAAAAATGTCATTGACATTTGGACAGGGACTACACTGAACTTAAACATTGCTTTGGGTAATACTGACATTTTAACAATATGAAGTCTTCTAATCTATGAACATGAAATGTGTTTCTATTTACTTATGTTCTCTTTAATTTCTTTTAGCAATGCTTTAGAGTTTTTAGTGAAAAAGTTGTTCATTTTCTTGGTTAGTTCTAAGTGTTTTGTTCTTTAGATGCTACTATATATGGAATTGTTTTTGTAATTTCCTTTTCAGATTGTTCATTGCTCATGCATTCGAAATGTAACTGAATTTTGTATGCTGATTTTGTATTCTGCTACTTTGCTGAATTCATTTATTCTAATTGTTTGTTGTGTGTGTGTGAGAGAGAGAGAGAGAGAAAAAATCTTAAGGTTTTCTACATGTAAGATCGTAATTAAATTTAAAAGCAGTCACACCATCTTTAGAAAGAGATAATTTCCCCCCTTTTCCAATTTAGATGACTTTAAATTTCTTTTTCTTGCTGAATTGTTCTGGCTAGAACTTTCAGTACTATGTGAACAGAAGTAGTGAAAGCAGGTATCATTGCTTTCCTCCTCATCATAGAGAAAACACTTTCTTTCACCACTGAGTATAATGATTGCTGTAAGAGTCTATTATGTTGAAGTACTTTCATTTCATTCCTAGTTCATTGAGTGTTTTTATGATGAAAGGGTGTTGAGTTTTGTCTAAAGGTTTTTCTGCATCAATTATGTGGTCTTTTTTCATTCATCCTGTTAATGTAGTGTATTATACTGATCAATTTTCTATTATTTCAAAATTATATTTTATTGACTATGCTATTGCAGTGATCCCAATTTTTCCCCTATGCCCTCCTCCACCCAGCCACCCCCTACTCCCTCAGGCAATCCTCACCCTGTTGTCCATGTCCGTGGGTCATGCATATACATTCTTCGGCTACTCCATTTCCTGTGCTGTACTTTATATCCCCATGACTATTCTGTAACTACCAATTTGTACTTCTTAATCCCTTCACCTTTTTCACCCAACCCACCCATCCCCCTCCTATCTGGTAACCATCAAAATGTTTCCTATATAATTCTGTTTCTGTCTGCTTGTTTTTTGCTTGTTATTTTGATTCAACTGTTTATAGATATGTATTTGTTACTATTATGCTGTTCATATTTTTTATCTTCTTCTCAAAGAAGACCCTTTAACATTTCATATAATGCTAGTTTTGTGGTGATGTGCTCCTTTACTTTTGTTCTTGCCTGGGAAGCTCTTGATGAATCCTTCAATTCTAAATGATAGCTTTGCTGGGTAGAATAATCTCGGTTGTAGGTCCTTAGTTTTCATCACTTTGAATATTTCTTACCAATCACTTTCAGTCTGCAAAGTTTCTTTTGAGAAATCAGCTGACAGTCTTATGGGAACTCCCCTGTACATACCTAACTTCATTTCTATTGCTGCTTTTAAGATCCTCTCTTTATCTTTAACCTCTGGCATTTTAATTATGATTTGTCTTGGGGTGGGCCTTTTAGAGTTCATCTTGTTTGGGACCTGGACTTGTATGTCTATGTCCTTCAGCAAGTTAGGGAAGTGTTCTTTCATTATGTTTTCAAATTGATTTCCAATTTCTTGCTCTCTCTCTTCTCCTTCTGGCACCACCATGATGCAAATGTTGGTATGCTTGTAGTTGTCCCACAGGCTCCTTACTATCTTCATTTTTGAAATTCTTTTTCCTTCTTCTTGTTCTGATTGGTTGGTTTTTGCTTCCTTATATGGTGAATTGCTAATCTGATCCTTGGTTTCATCCAATCTACTGTTGATTCCCTGTAAATAGTTCTTCATCTCAGTTAGTATATTCTTCATTTCTAACTGGTTCTTTTTTTATGGTTTTCATTTCCTTTTTTATGCTGTTGACGTTCTCTCTGAGTGATTTGTTCCTCCCCTAAGTTCATTGAGAATCCTTATAACCAGTATTTTGAGCTCTGCATCTAGTAGCTTGTCTCCATTTTGTTTAGTTCTTTATCTGGAGTTTTGTTCTGTTCTTTCACTTGGGCCATGTTTCTTTGTCTCCTCCTTTTGGCAGCCTCCCTGTGTTCTATGTATTAGGTAGAGCTGCTGTGACTCCATGTGTTGGCAGAGTGTCCTAATGTAGTAGGTGTCCTGAAGAGCCCAGTGGCACAGCCTCCCCTATTACCCAAGCTGGATACTCCAGGTGGGCCCACTGTGTAGGCTGTGTACATCCTCCTACTATAGTTGAGTCTTGATTGCTCTTGGCACATCCAAGGTCAGTCACTTCCTTTGTTCTCTTTGGGGTCACAGAGCATAAACTACAAAGTGATCGGCAGATGGCGGCTACTTGTGATTAGCTTGGAGTTCCCCTTGTGACACCAAACTGTGAACCTAGGCTGGGTGCTGCTAGTGCCAGGCCTGGGGCCACTCAGCAAGAGGTATGGGGCTGGGGCTCACTGAGATCAGCTGTTACTTGTTTGAGAGGATTTAGGAAGTTGTGAAGCCTGAGCCAAGACCAGCCATTCATACGGAAAAGCCACTGTTAACAGTTTGGGTGGGCCTGTAAGTTGGGTGGGATGGAGCTTTAGGGGATCTTCAGGGCAGGGCGACTATGGTTAGCATAGTTGATTGAGTCTCAGATATAGCACCCACCTGCCAGCTCAGTGGCTCTGTGGGGGAAGGGTTCATAAAATAAATAATGGCCTCTGCCCACCTGTCAGTCTGTGAGAAAGCTGTACTGCAGCCCTCACCTTGACATCATACACTTCAGTTCCTCCTTGCATGTCACTGATGCCTTTCAAGCTGCTACCCTGATTCTGGAGCTCAGAGGAAGTAAGTCTGAGTAAGTACATTTGTGAGTTCTTTAAGAGGAATTGCTTGGGACGCCAGAAGTTCCTTCTACAGACTTAATCTCCACTGTTTTTTGCAGCAAAAGTTATGAGGACTTATCTTCCTGGCACTGGAATCCTGGGCTGGGACTCCTTGCTCCTGAGATATCCCTCCCAAATTTTTATTCACCACATGTGGTTGTGGAACTAGCTCATTTTGCATCTCCACACCTTCTACCAGTCTAGATGAATGTGGTTTTTCTAATTCTGTCTTTACCAGACTTCCATTCAATTCAATTTCTGATGGTTCTGAGTGATGATTGTTCTACTGTTTAATTGTACTTTTGAACAATTTTAGTGGTGTGAGGAGGTGAACTGTGTTTAACTATGCATCTATATTGACCAGAAGTCCCTATACTGATTAATTTTCATATGTTGAACCATTCTTGCATTCCAGGAACAAATTTCATTGGTCATGTATAATTGTATATGCTGCTGAATTCTGTATGTTAGTATTTATTGAGGATTTCTGCATTAAGGTTCATAAGGGTTACTGAGTCTAGAATTTTCTTATAGCCTCTTTGAGTGGTTTGGTCTCTGGGTAATGCTAGTCTCAAAGTGCCATCTTCCTCAAATTTAAAAGAAACATTTGAGAAAGGTTGATATCAGTTCTTTGAATATCTAGTAGAATTCACTAGGGAAGCATCCGGTCCCACCCTTTTCTTTGTGGGGAGATTATGATTACTGATTTGATATCCTTACTAGTTATAGGGCTATTCCAATCTTCTATTTCTTTCTGATTTAGCTTTGCTAGTTTCTGCATTCCCAGGAATTCATCTATTTCATCTAGGTTACCCAATTTGATGGCATACAATTGTTCATATTACTCTCTCATAATTCTTTTTATTTCAGTAGAATCAGCAATGTCCCTTCTTTCATTGATTTTTAAAAAATCATTTTTACTTTTTAATTACAACTGACATACAGTATTACATTAGTTTCAGGTGTATATCCCAGTGATTAGGCATTATAAAACTTACCAAGTGATCATTCTGATAAATTTATTACCCATTGACACCATAGGTATTAGAGTATTACTGACTATATCTCATATGCTGTACTTTATATCCCTATGAATATACTATAACATCCAATTTGTACTTAATCTCACCTTTTTCTTTAAAAAATATAGTTTATTGATTATGCTATTACAGTTGTCCCATCCCCCCCTTTATTCCCCTCTGCCCTGCACACCCTCTCCCACCCACATTCCTCCCCTTTAGTTCATGTCCATGGGTCTAGAACATATAAGTTCTTGGCTTCTACATTTCCTGTACTATTCTTATCCTCCTCCTATTTTCTACATACCATTTATGCTACTTATTCTCTGTACCTTTCCCTCCCTCTTCCCCTCCCACTCCCCCACTGATAACCCTCCATGTGATCTCCATTTCTGTGATTCTGTTCCTGTTTTAGTTGTTTGCTTAGTTTGTTTTTGTTTTTTAGGTTTGGTTGTTAATAGCTGTGAGTTTGTTGTCATTTTAGTGTTCATATTTTTGCTCTTCTTTTTCTTGGAAAAGTCCCTTTGACATTTCATAGAATAAGGGTTTGGTGATGATGAACTCCTTTAACTTGGCCTTATCTGAGAAGCACTTTATCTGCCCTTCTATTATAAATGATAGCTTTTCTGGATAGTAATGTATGGATCTTGGACGTAGGTCCTTGCCTTTCATGACTTGCAATACTTCTCTCCAGTCCCTTCTTGCCTGAGAGGTTTCTTTTGAGAAATCAGCTAATAGTCTTATGGGAACTCCTTTGTAGGTAACTCTCTACTTTTCTCTTGCTGCTTTTAAGATTCTTTCCTTATCTTTCATCTTGGGTAATGTAACTATGATGTGCCTTGGTGTGTTCCTCCTTGGGTCCAACTTCTTTGGGACTCTCTGGGCTTCCTGGACTTCCTGGAAGTGCATTTCCTTTGCCAGATAGGGGAAGTTCTCCTTCATTATTTGTTCAAATAAGTTTTCAATATCTTGGTCTTCCACTTCTTCTGGCATCCCTATGATTTGGATGTTGGAACATTTAAAGATGTCCTGGAGGTTCCCAAGCCTCTCCTCATTTTTTGAGTTCGTTTTTTCATTTTGTTCTAGTTGAATGTTTCTCTCTTCCTTCTGCTCCACACCACTGATTTGAGTCCTGGTTTCCTTCCCATCACTGTTGGTTCCCTGTAGACTTTTCTTTACTTCACATGATGCTACCTTCATTGCTGCCTGGGTCTTTTTTATGCTGTTGAAGTACCCAGTTAGTTCCTGGAGCATCCTGATTACCAGTGTTTTGAACTGTGCATCTGATAGGTTGGCTATCTCTTTGTCACTGAGTTGCATTTTTTCTGGAGCTTTGGTCTGTTCTTTCAGTTGGGCCATTTTCTTTTTGTCTCCGTGCGCCTGTTACACAGTAAAGGGTGGAGCCTTAGGTGTTTACGACGGTGGGGCAAACCATGTCACTGCGTTGTGATGCTATATGTGGGGGAGTAGTTCAAGAGGTAACAGTGCCACTTTCTCTACTCTCTGCTGGTTTTCAGTCACTTTCCCCGGCTACCCACAAGCAAATTGGGCCCTTCTGGTGCTGATTCCCAGTGGGTTGGTTTGTGTATGTTCCAGGACTCTGTGGGTCTCTTCAATGAACTCTCCTGTGAGGCTGCGAGTTTCTCTTGACGCTGCCTCAACCCCCACAGGTGTTTTCAGTCAGAAGCTTTGAGACTTTATTTCCCCACACTGGAGCCCTGGGTTGTGTGGTCCATCTTGCTCCCTAGTTGTTCCTCCCAATTTATCTGCATGAGAATGTGGGACTGCCCAGTGTGCAAGCCACCACCTTGTCTGGTCCGCCAGCCACTGCCTTGCCCACCCTGCTCCTCCAGCCACTACCTTGCTGCGAGTCCTCTCTGCCCAGCTGCCTGTCTATACCCCTCCTACCGGTCTGGATGAATGTGTCTTGTTTAACTCCTTGGTGGTCAGACTTCCATACAGTTTGATTTTCTGTCAGTTCTGGTTGTTTTTTATTTTTAAAACAAATAATTGTTGTCCTTCTTTTGGTTTTGCAAGGAGGCACAATGTGTCTACTTATGCCTCCATTTTAGCTGGAAGGCTGTTCTGGATGCCAGCCTCTTAAATGCCCTGGAAGTCCCTTGAGCTGCAGTAGGGAAAAACTAGTAAGAATTCAACAATGGGTGCCCACCTTTGGAGTCAGAAACAGAAATGAGAAAACAGTATTTGGAGGACAGGGTCCTTTGGCCCATCCTGTCTCCTGAAAGCTGTGTGCAAACTGCTCCAGAAATAGTACACAACTGCCTGCGACGTGGCTGGGGGTAGTACATAAGTCACCTGCTAAGAGGTGACTTAAATTAACCACAATTTACTATCTAAGTCTTCCCCTGGAAGTTGAAAGCCTTCAACAGACTCTGGAGGTCTAAAATATATAGACCAGACCAATTCTTCCAGTACATTTGTTGTCCAGATGGAGACACAGATTCTTGGTACTGCCTACTCTATCTTCCCAGAATCTTCTCCCTTAATATAAAAATTTTAATCCTTTATAATAATCTTATAAATAAAAAAAGAGTAATAAAAGCATTTAGAAGTCATTTAATATTCTGAAGTTATAGTGTTTTTACTATCTATACATGTTATGTGGGTATGAATATATGTATATGTGTGTGGGGGTGTGGTAACAAGCGTGATTATTGGGCTTTAGGCTTTCATTCAGACAAGGAGGAAATTAATCTAAAAACCACCTCCACAGACAACTGACTTATTTCCTACAACTATTACCTGTAAACCCAAAGTTGACTGATGTAAGTTAAGAACCTGAGGCCTGTTATTAGTTTAGCCTTACCTATGATGTCACTCTAGGAACATGATTGAATATTTCTGGTCCTGACTAGTGCATTTGCAGGCTTAGTTCTTTATACCCCAAGTAATCATAAGACACTTTGAGATTTCCTAATCTAGGATAAGAGGGTTTTTAAGGCATCTTATGCTAGTTTTTTTTTGTACCACAAATACTCACTCTTCCTTGTGGACACAGCCTCCAGTAAGGGATCTTCAAGGAAGGAGGGAGACACGCTGCTGCTGCTGGCTGATTTGTGCAGAGTCTCTTCCTGAGAAATGTATGAAAAGAAATAGTGAGATTCCTTGGATGGATAACATTTCACGATTAGTGCTCCTCTGCTAATTAATAACATTTTGCAATTAAGTATTTATTTTAACATGAGGCAACAAATTATAATGAAAAAAATCAAGGAAAGTAGAAGACAAACTAGAAGGGATCTAAATTTAGATATGTCTGGGTTTGTGTCCTGGCTCTGTCCCTTATTAGAGTGATGTGACATTTTGCAAGCTTCTTATCTTAGTTTTATCATTTTTAAAAATACATTTTTATTTTTTAATTAAAGTTGACATACAATATTATGTTAGCTTTACGTGTACAACATAGTAATTAGACATTCATTTAACTTATGAAGTGATTGCCCTGGTACATCTAGTACCTGTCTGGCACCATACACAGTTATTATAATTTTATTGACTATATCCCCTATAATCTACTTTACATACCCTTGACTATTTTGTAACTTACCAATTTGTACTTCTTCATCCTTTCAACTTTTTACCCAACCCTCAACCCCCTCCCATCTGGCAACCATCAAAATGTTCTCCGTACCACCCTGGCCAAGTGGCTCAGTTGGTTGAAGTATTACCATGTATACAAAAAGGTTGTGGGTTTGATCCCTAATTGGGGTGTGTACAGGAGGCAACTGATCAATGTTTCTCTCCCTCCAGCTTCTTCTCTCTCTAAAATCAATAAACACATCCTCGGGTGAGGAAAAAAGTTCTCTGTGTCTGTGAGTTTGATTCTGTATTTGCTTGTTCACTTGTTTTTTCAATTCCACATATAAGTGAAATCATATCGATTTTGTCTTTCTCTGCCTCACTTATTTCCCTTAGCACAATATTCTCTTGGTCCATTCACATTATTGCTGATGACAAGATTTCATTCTCTTTTAATGGTTAAGTCATACTCTATTGTATATATGCACTGGTTATTCTTTATAAATCGATCTACTGATAGATACTTAGCTTGCTTACATATCTTGGCTGTTATAAATAATGCTGCATGAACATGTGGGTGCACATGTCTTTTCAAATTAGTATTTTGGATTTGTTCAGAAAAATACCTAGAAAAGGGATTGCTGGGTCCTCCTTTGACTGTTATTACAGTATTTGTTTTAAAGTCTATTTTGTCTGGAATAAGTATTGCTACCCAGCTTTTTTTTTTTTTTTTTCCCATTTCCATGAAATATCTTTCCCTCCCTTTACTTTCAATCTATACGTGTCATTCAATCTGAAGTGAGTCTCCTGTAGACAGCATACATTAAGGGTCTTGTTTTGCTTATCCATTCAGCCGCTTTATATCTTTTCATTGAAGCATTTAATCCATTTACATTTAAGTAATTGTTGATAGATATGTAATTACTGCTATTTTATTATTCATACTTTCGATTCCACTTTTTCCTCCTCTGGCTACCCCCGCTGCCAAGAAGTTCATTTATTATTTCTTGTAATACTGGTTTGGTGCTGATGAACTCCTTTAGATTTTTCTTGTCTGGGAAATTTTCTCTCTCTTTCCATTCTAAATGGTAGCTTTGCTGAATACAGTAATCTTGGTTGTAGGTCCCTGCTTTTGATAATTTTAAATATTTAATGTCAAATCCTTCTGGCCTGCAAAATTACTGTTGAGAAATCAGCTAACAGTCTTATAGGAGCTCCTTTGTAGGTAACTTACTGCTTTTCTCTAGTTCCTTTTAAGATTCTTTGTCTTAATCATTTGTCATTTTAATTATGGTGTGTCTTGGTGTGAATCTCTTTGGATTCATCTTGCGAAGGGCTCTCTCTGCTTCTTAGACTTCTATGTCTATTTCCTTTACCAGGTTAGGAAAGTTTTCCATCACTATTTCTTCAAATAGGTTTTCAATCCTTGCTTTCTCATTTCCACTTGTGGCACCCCTATGGTACATATGTTACTAAGCTTGATGTATTCCTTACACTATCCTCACTTTTTTCACATTCTTGTTTCCTTTTTGATGTTCTGATTGGGTGTTTTTGCTACCATATCTTCCAAATTGCTGATTTGATCCTCTGCTTCATATAATCTACCATTGATTCCCTCTAATATATTCATTTATTGTATTCTTCACTTCTGACTAATTCTATTTTGTTTTCTATCTCCATTGTTTCTTTCCTCTTTGTTGAAGTTCTCACTAAGTTCATTTACTTTTTTCTCCAAGTTCTTTAGCATCCTTATAATCAGTGATTTGAACTTAGCACATGGTAGATGGCTTGTCTACATTTTATTTTGTTCTTTTTCTGGAGTTGTATTCTTTTCTTTCATTTCGGACATATTTCTTTGTCTCCTCACTTTGGCAGCCTCCCTGTGTTTGTTTCTATGTATTGGGTAAAGTTGTTATATATGCTGGTCTTGATAAAGTGGCCCAGTGGTGTGGTCTCCCTAGCCATCTGAGCTTGGTCTCCAGTTTGTTCCTTGTGTGTGGGGTGGGTACCCTCTTATTGTAGGTGCCCTCTTAATGCATTTCCATGGAAGGAACTGATCCTCAGGCTGACTGGTTGTGAGAACTGGCAGTAACCACAGTGGGAGAGCTTTTGTGCAGGTGCTGACCTTACAGAGCAGGATTTTTTTTAGTGGGACTCTAATGCCTGCTGAGTCTGGCATTTGGCTGTGTTGTCTGTTGAGGTGGTTAGGTGGTGCTTTTGGGTGGTCTGGAAGCTGGCCACTGGGTGCACTGGTTCTGGGACCTCTTGGGTGGTGCAGGTCAAATCAGCCACTGTTTGTGTCTTGCCTGTGGCAGCTGGTATGAACTATAACATGATCTACAGATGGTTGCCACTTCTATAGTGCTTGTAGGTGCCTGGGATAGGTTAAGCTGCAAACTGAGGCTGGCTGCTGCCAGTTAATACTGGGCTTGGAGCTGCTTAGCAAGAAGCCAGTCCCTTCACTGGTGTTTGTGAACCTTTGAGAAATATTAGTAAAGTCCCCAGCATGAACCAAGGCAGGTAATTTGTATGGGAAAGCCACTGGAAAACATCTTTGGTGGGCCTGCAATTTGGGTGTAGCTGGGTCTTGGGAAATCACCTGGGTGGGTCAAACAGTGTTAGCTAGGTTGAAGGAGACTCAGATATGGGAACTGCCTGTGCTTGCAGGGGGAAGGTTCAGCAAGGGTACAATGGCTTCTCCCAGCACCTCTTCCTGGGAGAAGTTGCCACCTCAGGCACTGCCTTGAAGCCCAACAATCAGTTCCTCCCCAGTATGTCCCTGGGGACTTTCAAGCTACTTCTGCAGAGCTAAGGCTCATAATGAGTGAGTCTGTCAGCCAATCCATGTGTGGGCCATTTAAGAGAAATCCTGGGACACCAACAGCTCTCCATTTCACTCGGCCACAATCTTCACTTGTTTTCACAGCTATAGGTTATGGGGACTTCTCTTCCTGGCACTGGAGCCTTAGGCTTGGCGAGCCTTGTGTGGGGCTCAGACTGTTTGCTTCTCAGGGGGGATCTACGCAGCTATGATATCCCTCTTGATTTTTATCTGCCACACTTGAGTATGAGACCTGTCAGTTTCATATCTCTGCCTTTCCTACCAGTCTTGATGTGGCTTCTTCTGTATATCCTTAGTTATAGTACTTCTATTCAGCTAGATTTCAGGTGGTTCTCGATGATGGTTGTTCTGTAGTTAGGTTGTAATTTTGATGTGTTACAGGAGGAGGCATGTATGACCTTTACCTACTCCACCATCTTGACCAGATCTCTTAGTTTCATCATCTGTAAAAGAGGGTATATAATACCATCTTTCCTATGGTTATTGGAATGTTTAGATGAGATATTGCATTCAAATAGCTTAATACATTACCCAGCCTATAATAAATGGTGGTTACTATTATTATTAAGGGATTATTTAACATATTCATAAAAGTAATAGAGTGGGCACCCTATGGGGATAAACGCCATGTATCTTATTCATTGTTGTTACCTAGTATCGAACCCATCACTTATTATGTAATGAATAAATATTTGAATAAATGGATGAAAAAAAATTCCATGTGATTCTAGAAAAGTATCTACACTGTGCCAAATAAAATTTAAATTCCTATTACCAGTAAGAAAAGATCTCCTTGCTTTAAACTGTATCAAAATGAAGTACAATACTTAATTCATTAAAATTTATTATGATAGGGAATATACATGAACTAGAAGGCAACTTATTTCTATAATATCTATAGAAAACTGTTAAATATAAAAGAAAATCAGGTTAATATATTAATCTATTATGGCAAATAGTGAAATTTCTCTCTGACCTACTTAGTTAAGGAATTTTTAAGAATTAACCATTTACTAAAAATTTGCCTCACCTAAAACCTACTGATGAAAGCATTGATTTCAAACAAGCTACAATTCAGTGGATCTTGTTATAAACCATACAGCTGAAACAAAGAAAGTCCAAACAGTGATCTCCACAGTCTTGATACTTACCATGAAGAACAAATTAAGCAATGTAAGCAAAGCCTCAACTTTGTTTAGTCATACAAATCTCCAGAAAAGCTAGCAAGCAACAAGAATGACCTTTTTCTACTTATGAAAGGTCAGAAGGAAATATAAGTCAAGAGTATTTCTTAGGGAAAAAAAGAGGAACCATACACAGCACTTCCCAAATAATTATGAGGTGGATGCTGCCTTGATTTAAACAGCAGAAATCGGACCCCTGCCTCACATACATCAGACCACCTTCCCTCGAAACATTTTTTAAAACCAAATTTTACAGAACTCGGATACATGTCCACACCTTTCACTCTACTCTTCTTTACTGATCTGTATTACTTCCATTGTGAACAGCAAACAGCCTTACCTGGAGCAGGTGGGATGAATACAAGCCAGTTTATAGGAGACAGAAAAGTTGTGGGGACACTGGTCTGATTCAGGGACATTTTGGATTTGTTTCCAGAAGCTGTTGATGGTCTTCTGTCCCTGCATGTCCCCCTCATGACTACTTGAATGCTGACCTTCACCAGGATTAGTTCCTGCCCTAGCGGAATCACAAATATACCCAGAAGGAGAACCAGGAGACTTTTAGAGGTCCTATCTACTGAGTGAGGGAATGTTTCTGTGGACTCCTGTTTGCTGCTGCCTATCACATATATTCCCATTGACTAAACACTTTTTGCCTGTCTGGGGGATTTTGTTAGGTTTCTGACATCTCTGGAACATCAGTCTTTTCTACTGCTTGACCTGGTTTCTGAAATATGCTTGTTTGTATTGGCTGATCCATTACTAGTCTCTGACACTAAGTTAGGCCTTTTCTGGTTCTACGTCCTGACCGGTGATTCTAATCAGGTCCTGGCTGTAATGAGGTCACTTTCAGGACTCCCAGTGCTTCACTCTTGCTTTGTTCCAAGGGTAGCCATGTCATTGGAGGCTGCCAAAATTGTCTCAGAGGCCAATCTGGGCACCTAACTCACTTAACAGAAATGAAAATCTTCCTTTTCCTGGAAAAAAAAAAAAGACCAGCAAAGGTTCAGCTATAGCTCCTTTACTTGGATTTCTTACTGGAAGTTTTGATAGGGCTCCAATCAAAGCCTATTTTCATTAAAAAAAAAAAATGTTACCTGGGATGAGCTAGAAGAGGTTATTAAAGATACACAAGACACATTGAAACTAGATTTCTTGGAAGAGAAAAAAGGAGAGATGAGAACTTCCGGCCAAGATGGAGGTGTAGGTAGACACACTGTGCCTCCTCACACAACCAAAATTAAGGACAACAAAAATTTAGAAGCAGAAAAACAACCAGATCTGACAGAAAATTGAACTGCACGGAACTCTGACAACCGTTCATTCAGACCACTAAGAGGGGCAGAATCGGCGGCCAGTGGAAAGGGTTCGCAGCAGGAAAAAGCAGTGGTTGGCAGTCCTGGGCATGCAGGTGGTGGCTGGCAGACCCTGGGCGTGGGGTGCCAATGGGCAGACCCAGTGAGGCGCGCAAGGCCACTGGCTGACTGTGGACACACATTTGTGTGCAGATAAACCAGGCGAAAACGGGGAGCTAGACAGACCGTGCAACCCAGGGCCCCAGCGCCAGGAAATAAAGCTTAAAAGCACCAACTGAAAACACCTGTGGGGGCTGAGGTGTTGAGAGAGATTCCCAGTCTCACAGGAGAGTTTGTTGGAGAGACCCACAGGATCCTAGAATGTACACAAGCCCACCCATCCAGGAACTAGCACCAGAAGGGCCCAATTTGCTTGTGGAAAGCGGCGGAAGGTACTGAAATACAAGAGTGGAGCAAGCACCATTATTCCTTTTTTTTTCCCCTCTCTGACCCTGCCCCTACATACAGTGTCACAACCCAGTGCCTGGGTTGCCCTGCCCTGGTGAACACCTAAGGCCCCGTCCCTCACTATGTAACAGTCTCAACCAGACCCCACCACCAAAAAAAAGACTCAAACAGAAGAACAGATCAAAGCTCCATAGCAAATGGATCTAAGTGACCAAGAGATAGCCAACCTATCAGATGCACAATTCAAAACACTGGTGATCAGGCTGCTCACAGAATTGGTTGATTTTGGTTGGCAATTAGATGAAAAAATGAAGGCTACACTAAGTGAAATGAAGGAAAATGCACAGGGAACCAACAGTGATGGGAAGAAAACTGGGACTCAAATCAATGGAATGGACCAGAAGGAAGAAAGAAACATTCAATCAGAAAAGAATGAAGAAACAAAAATTCAAAAAAATGAGGAGAGGCTTAGGAACCTCCAGGACATCTTTAAATATTCCAATATCCAAATTATAGGGGGACCAGAAGGGGAAGAGGAAAAGCAACAAGTGGAAAAGTTATTTGAACAAATAATAAAGGAGAACTTCCTCAATCTGGAAAAGGAAATAGACTTCCAGGAAGTCCAGGAAGCTCAAAGAATCCCAAAGATGTTGGACCCAAGAAAGCACACACCAAGACACATTGTAATTACATTACCCAAGATTAAAGAGAAGGAGAGAATCTTAAAAGCAGCAAGAGGAAAGAAGACAGTTACCTACAAAGGAGTGCCCATAATACTATCAGCTGATTTCTCAAAAGAAACCTGCAGGCAAGAAGGGGCTGGAAAGAAGTATTCAAAGTCATGAAGGGCAAGGACCTACATCCAAGATTACTCTATCTGGCAAAGCTATCATTTAGAATGGGAGGGCAGATAAAGTGCTTCCCAGATAAGGTCAAGTTAAAGGAGTTCATCATCACCAAACCCTTATTTTATATATATATAAATATGTTAAAGGGACTTATCTAAGAAAAACAAGATCAAAACTAGGAACAGTAAAATGACAACAAACTCACAACTATCAACAACTGAACCTAACATAAAAACAAAAACAAGAACAAACCAAGGAAACAAGGAAAAGGAACAGGAAAAAGAATCACAGAAATGGAGATCTCATGTAGGAATATCAGTGGGGGAGGGGAAGGAGGTGAATGGGGGAACAGGTACAGGGAATAAGAAGCATAAATGGTAGGTACAAAATAGACAAGGAGAGGTTAAGAATAGTATAGGAAATGGAGAAGCCAAAGAACTTATATGTATGACCCATGAACATGAATGAAGGAGGGGGGAATGCTGCAGGGAATTGGGGTGCTGGATGGAGAAGTTTAAGGGGAGAAAAAAATGGGACAACTGTAATAGCATATTCAATATAATATACTTAAAAAATACTGATGCTGCAGACCAGCTCAAAGATGATTTGGGAAGCATAAGCATTGGCATACATCCTGTTTCTTGAAGACAAGAAGGATGTTAGATTTCCCCGCAAAGGGCAGTAGGTGAAAGATGAAATCTGGAGAACACTAGCCGTTTTCTTTCTCAGGCCTTTCTGTTGTTATTAATATTACATAAAGAACAATCTTCAGTATGGATGTGTATTTCAGAGAGAGAGAAATAAATGGGTAATCATACCACAGTGTTAAGTGTTTTCAATGAATTACATTTTTCTTTTTCCTTCCTCCAAATAAAAGTTATTTAATATGTTTGAAAATTGTTGACTTATTTTAACCCCACCATAATCTAAGACTATATCAATTTTTCAGAACTTATTCTGTGCATTATATTGGGCTTTAGTAAGTGACAGTAAGTAACCCAGTGTTTTATTTCCTCTAAACAAATTTGAATCCTAATGCTATTGTTTGAAAAATGGGACAGGATTAAGTAACAACTGAAGCAACACAATTAGTAAACTAGGTCTTACCATCATGGACTTGGAGTCAAGATTTGTGAACCCAGACCTCAGGGGAGCTCACCTCTGAGTCAGAGCTGTCCAGTTCGGCCAGAGTTGGAGCTTTGAGGAGCTTCTTCCGCTGCACAGGCACCTGCTGCACAGCATTTAACTCATTTTCTGTTCTTTGTGATGTTAAACCTCCATTCACCACCTGCGATTCTACAACGTTCTTTGGGGATTCGGGGTTAGTTACATCTGGTAAAAAAAAAAAAAAGATGAAAGCTCACCTTTTCTTCAGCCAAGAAAGGTATTCAATGGATGAAACACACTCCTCCAAGTTACTGAACTCAGAAACACACACCAGATGGCTACCAGTTCCATGTTATGCAAATAAAACACAGAGGCTTAATACTATAACATCTATATATACAAAACATTTTTGTTAGATATTAACTGTCAGATTCAATTAAAGAAGACCTTTAACTGACATTATATATTCATGTTTATAGATTAAAATTTAGAGCTGGAAGAAATTCTATAGATAACTGACTCCAACTTTTTTCTTTCCTAAAGGCCCAAAGAGGTAAGTTTTACTTTATGGACTCTAAAGAGCTAGTGATAGATGGATCAAAGTGATGGCATGCATGAAGCCTTATTAGGTGCATGGCTTTAAGATATGACAATAGTTTGATCTGAAATAGCTAATAATCTATATTCATATAAATATGAACACAAATAATCTGGGATACATTCCCTCTGATAAAGCTGATTTAGCTTATTCAGAGCTCAAAATGGAAGGGAAAGCAATACAACAAATTAAAGAAATGCAGCAATATAAAGCAGAGTACTGAGCACAGAGTACAGAGTATACAGGACAGTTAGATGCAGATAGTTTTGGTTCAAAGTCAAGTTCTGCTGCTAGTTACCTAACCTCTTCTTTCTTCATCTATAAAATGTGCTAACAACAGACACGAGCTTATTGTGAGGATTAAATAAGTTAACAATTGCATATAAAATACTTAAAACTGTGTGTAATAAAGGTAGTACGCCATGAATGTCAGCAATTAATAACACTGATTTGTGTCTACATTAACAAGTAAGTAAACTAAGGCTCTCAGTAGTTTAGCTAGAGTCACACAGCTAGTGTGTGGCAGAAACTTGAATCCTGCTTAGTACTGATTCTAAAGGCCACTTTTTTGTACGATAGCCTGTAAATTTTCTGACACAAGTGGAACTAATTTCTGTCAGTATTGCAAATGAAGTGTTAAATATCTAAGTTTAATAACTATTAAATTAGAGTATTTAAAAATGAGAGAAAGCAGTCACTGCATAATTTAATTCAACATCAGCACCATGAACTGATCTGTGCACGTGGAACAGTCTGTTAAACTCTTATAGTTGGGTAAAGGGTACACCAAACACTAAAGTGAAAAAAGACATGATAAATGCTCCTTTATAAGGCGAAAGTATTATAACTGAAGTTATTATAAAATGTAAGAATGTAGTAGTTCCCCCCAACACATAATATTTATACACTTGAAGTTTATGAAGTGGATTTCCAGGAAACATTAAGTATAGAAGTGTGTTCTAGTACAGACTTCCATGATATTATTTTAAATAATCATGTAAATTCTTTATTACTATGATATATATCTGCTTTAATATTTATAATTCGTGCTTATTTTTAGAGCTTAAGAAGGCCAGACCACATGCCTGTGTGAACTAAAAGGGTTTGAGTAAGCAAGAAAGGATGAAGAAAAAAGGAATCAAGAAGACAGACATATTTGTCCATCAATCATTTATCATCTTACATAAAATTTCTAATAGAAAACTTGACAACACATGTGTTAATTTTGTTACTACATTTCCAGGTATTAAGTAGCTAAAACAAACACATCATAAGTGGGGAAGGAGGTACGCTGAAAGGGGAAAAGCAGCAAGTTTTTACACACACATATAATAGTTAAAGTCTTCAAGTGCATTTTTAATCAGGAGGTTTAGAGAGTGGTAGGCTGCCATAATTAGGAGAGGAATTTAAAAGTTTTTCAGAAAGCAAAGGAGGAAATGACTGAGCTAATTGATTAATTCCTTTTCAAGCAAAAAGGTAGTAGTGCTTAAATATGATCTTGAAGTATATTTTTAAAAATCTTATTCTATAGTGTATCTTATTTTATACACTTCCTATGGAATTGTTTATGTTGTAGTAGTTAGCGTTTTAACACAAAGCACAGTTAAAATTGCACACATCTTTCCCTCTTAACTACTCATATTCAAAGTAAAGCTCCCAAATTGGACGTATAGTGAGAAGAACGTGGTCAGCTTTACAGGGCAGGTTTTACATTCCCAATCTACCAGGTCAGGGTGACACTCTTAGTAGTGAATAAAGGAACACTGAAACAGTTTTAATGGTATATATTTATTTTAATGTTTCAGGAAAAAATACTGTATCAGATACATGATTTTATGAATGCTTTTGCTTAAGATTTTAAAAAGTCATTCATGATAGATTAAAAAATTTAAACAGTACCTGGTAGCACTTAAGTCTGGCAAAAATCATGAGGGTTGTATCTCAACTGAAGTTTTGGAAACACTGTTAAGGGATAGGAGCTGCCATGAGTTCAATTCATTCTCAATGCAGGGGATTTGAAAAATTACCCAATAGCTCTCTAATTGCCCCATCTGCTATGAGATTAATAATTGTATTTGAGTTCACTGACTAAAACTACTAAAATAAACACCTTGTACTAAATTCAAAGTTTCGGGATAAATAAGATTAATAAATATTATGCTGTGTGAGCAGTCAGGTTTCAGAATGATCTCCACATATAAGACTAAATATGTGATTTTCTCTCATATTTAATATTTGTAAAAGACCCAGTTGAACATATCTTTTTACATATATTTTATTGATCATGCTATTACAGTTGTCACATTTCCCTCCTTCACTGCCCTCCACCCTGCACACCCCTTTCCATCCACATTACTCCCCTTTAGTTCATGTCCATGGGTCGTACATATAAGTTCTTTGGCTTCTCCATTTCCTATACTATTCTTTTTTTTTTTAAAGATTTTATTTATTTTATTTTATTTTTAGAGAGGGAAGGGAGGGAGGGGGAGAGAGAGAGAGAGAGAGAGAAACATCAACGTGCGGTTGCTGGGAGACATGGCCTGCAACCTAGGCATGTGCCCTGACTGGGAATCGAACCTGCGATGCCTGGTTCGCAGCCCGCGCTCAATCCACTGAGCTACACCAGCCAGGGCTTCCTATACTATTCTTAACCTCCCCCTGTCTATTTTCTACCTACCATCTATCCTACATATTCTCTGTACCTTTTCTCCCTCTCTCCCCATGCTATGCTGCTAGTTACCTAACCTCTTCTTTCTTCATCTATAAAATGTGCTAACAACAGACACGAGCTTATTGTGAGGATTAAATAAGTTAACAATTGCATATAAAATACTTAAAACTGTGTGTAATAAAGGTAGTACGCCATGAATGTCAGCAATTAATAACACTGATTTGTGTCTACATTAACAAGTAATACCTGTTGATAACTCTCCATGTCAGCTCCACTTCTGTGGTTCTGTTCCTATTCTAGTTGTTTGCTTAGTTTGTGTTTTTGCTTTAGGTGTGGTTGTCAATGATTGTGAGTTTGGTGTCATTTTACTGTCCATATTTTTTATCTTCTTTTTCTTAGATAAATCCATTTAACATTTCACATAATAAAGACTTGGTGATGATGAATTCCTTTAACTTGACCTTATCTGAGAAGCACTTTGTCTGCTTTTCCATTCTAAATGAAAGCTTTGCTGGATAGAGCCATCTTGGATGTAGGTCCTTGCCTTTCATGATTTTGAATACTTCTTTCCAGTCCCTTCTTGTCTGTAAGGTTTCTTTTGAAAAATCAGCTGATAGCCGTATGGGCACTCCTTTGTAGGTAACTGTCTCCTTTCCTCTTGCTGCTTTTAAGATTCTCTTTATTTTTAATCTTGGGTAACTTACTGATGATGTGCCTTGGTGTGTTCCTTTTTGGGTTCAATTTTTTTTTTGGACTCTCTGGGCTTCCTGGACTTCCTGGAAGTGCATTTCCTTTTCCAGATTGGGGAAGTTTTCCTTCATTGTTTGTTCAAATAAGTTTTCAACTTCTTGCTCTTGTTCTTCTCCTTCTGGTACCCCTATGATTAAGATATTGGAACATTTAAAGCTGTCCCAATGGTTCATAAGCCTCTCCTAATTTTTTTGAGTTGTTTCTTCATTCTGTTCTGATTTGGTGTTTATTTCTTGCTTTTGTTCCAAATCGTTGATTTGAGTCCTGGTATCCTTCCCTTCACTGTTGGTTCCCTGAATATTTAGGTCAGTCAGTTCTGTGAGCATCCTGATTACCAATGTTTTGAACTCTGTATCAGATAGGTTGGCTATCTCCTCGTCAGCTCTTTTTCTGGAGTTTGATCTGTTCTTTCATTTGGGCCATATTTCTTTGTCTTGGTGCACCTATTATGTTTAAAGGGGAGGGGGGCTTAGGTTTTGTCCACAGCAGGGCAACCCTCTTTGCTGTGTTTTGGCTCTGTCTGCGGGGAAGGGGTCAGAGAGGGAACAATGTGGCGAGGCTCACTTGCTGAGCTCTAGCTCCACTTTCCAGTGAACTCCAGTGTGAGACAGGGAGTTTCCTGCTGTGGCAAACCCCACAATAGTTTATGGCTAGCTTTGCGTCTCAGTTTCCCATTCAGCCAGCCCTGCCTTGCTCATGTGGTCCGTCACCTTCCCTCTGGACCTCCCAGCCTGCCCTGCCCACGTGGTCTGCCTCCTTGCCCCGGGTCTCCTTCCTACCAGTCTGATTGAATGTTTCTTTAATTCCTTTGTTGTTGGAGTTCCATGCAGTTGGATTTTCTGGGACTTCTGGTTGTTTGTTGTTTTTATATTGGTTGTTATCCTCCTTTTGGATGTGTAAGGAAGTGAAGGGTTTCTACCTATGCCTCAATCTTGGCCAAAAGTCTCTAATTTTTCAAAAATATTTTATTTATTTATTTTTAGAGAGAGGGGAAGGAGGGAGAAAGACTGGGAGACACATCAATGAGTGGTTGCCTCTTGTGTGCTACCCACTGGGGACATGGCCCACAACCCAGGCATGTGCCATGACTGGGAAATGAACTGGTGACCCTTTGGCTATCAGGCTGGCACTCAATCCACTGAGCCACACCAGCCATATTGGAAAATGAAGATTTTAATGGAACAACTTACATGTGAAACCCAAAACCTCAATACAGTATGAGATGTTAGGAAAAAGAAAATGATCAGATATGAACACTGTCTACAAGAATAGTAATTTCAGACTTAATGGGAAAAAATAGTCTAAAACAATAGGGAGATAGGTAAATAAAACACAATTTGGCCATATGTAAGGATATTATGTCCTTATAATGTTTTGAGTTATCTTTAATGACATGGGAAGATACTCATGGTACATATAATGCTAAATGAAGATAGCAGAGTACTGTATGTACAGTTTTTGTTTCCATTTCATAATGCACAAGTAGATTTGCAATGAATGCCTCTCGCTGTTGAAATTATGAGTAACATTTCTTCTTTACGCATTTACATATTTCTCCCATTTCAACAGTAGGTATCTACTTGCAATCACATGGAGAGGAATGGTTATAAAATATTTAGGGAAACATTTCTTCAAGTTAATTCTGCCAACTTTATCCTAACAAAATTTCCCAAAGCAAAACTGTAAGAGCCAATATACATCTACAGAAATAATGAGCCTAAATTCTTCACTGTTCAATTAAAATTTAAGATCACTTTGAAGGCAGAATTCTAGAAGACTCATAGAACAATGACTTTCTATATAGCTCAATTATGGTTGTTGTGAAATACCAAGAAATAATATTAAAATATAATCAACACAAAATTGATATTGAATTACTGTAAAATATGTCTTCAATTAGCATATAATTTGTTTAACATAAAACAGAATATGTGACAAAAGCTGTGATGATCTTCCATGCAATTTGAGAGTATCTCCTTGATGCTTCCAAGGACTGCTAGTCTCTTTCTTAAACTCCCTCAAATGGCCTCGCTTAATGCCCTCTTCCTGGCTGCTGTTAACACTCATGTATCTCTCTTGCAACATGAAGATGCATGATAGTCCAGAGTCACTCTTCTGTAAGCATCTGTGCCAGGGACAATGCCTTATTCTTATCTGAACCACAACAGCTGGCACAATGTTTAATAGAAAATAAAGGTTCAAAAAACTATTGGGAAAACAAAGAAACTCTATGTCATACACTGTCCAAGCAATACAAGCACATTATGCTTTTCTTGTTCCTTTCTTTTTTCTATTGGTACTAGTTCCGTTAAAGTTTATCATCCCTAAGCCTAATTACTCTTTACTCCTGCAAATCATGAAGGTTACTTTTCTCATGGCAATCTATTTATTTTACTTTATAGGTTTGTTGAAATCTTTTCCATTACCTCCATTATTCCTTCTCAAAGTATAGTAATGAAAAAAAATGTAGTCTAAAACAACCATGCTAAAATACTATTTCCTTATTTTTTCATAGTGGTTCTAATTCTCTTCATTCAAGAAAAATGTATACACAAAGTCTGTCCAGAAGGTATCCAGCCATGTACTATGAAAAATAGACATTTATTGAAGAAGATTAAAAAAAAAACAAGAAACATTGTGCATACAACAATGATGCCTTGATCACCTTCAAAGTATGCACCTTGGGACTTCACACATCAGCTGCCTCATCGTATTTTCCTAAATCTCATCAAATCTCTGAAATCTCTGAAATCTTTCGCTTTCGAAGGTGATTTTTAGTTTTAGGAAAAGCTAGAAGTTGCAGGGTGCCAAATCTGGGCTGTAGAGAAACTGAGTTACTTGGGTGATTTGATGTTTCACAAACAAACTGCATAAGATGTGATACATGAGCAGGTGCTTGGTTGTGATGAAGCTGTCAATCACCAACTGCCCACAGCTATGGCCTTCTGAATCTTATGAATAGTTTCCATGGAGAAATGTTCAAGCTTAACACAAAATTTGATTCAGATTTGTTGCTCTACCCACTCAGTCATTTTGAATGTGACGGCCACACAGTACACATGCTCACTCAATGGCATCTTCCATCCCCACTGACTAGTACAGCGAAGTTGTCATTGTTCACGCATGCACATTCCAGTCCACTCTCCTCGGCTGCCAGGTTACATCGATGCCATGCAAGTTGTTCTTGTCATATTAACAATGGTTGGCCTTTTTCCAGACAGACCTCCCTCATACATATATTTTGTAAAATATGTATACATCTTAAAAAATATATTTCAGGGGATTCACAGACCCTCCTTAGGCTCATTCAAGGACTCCCAGGATAAGAACTCTTGGTTCGCATGGTTTAGATATTTTGATTCATTATTATATTAATGCTTATATGGATTTATCACTTTGCACACTTTAAATATCATTTTAAAAGATAACACTTGCTGCCATAACAATTAGAGAGAGATTAATTGATATAACTTTTACTTTGTAGCTCTGTAATTGTAAGGTACATTTAAAAATTTCAACACCTATGGGAGTACTTTTAATAGCCAAGTCCCTGTACTAGGGACTAGGGACACAATAATGAACCAGACAGACATGGGTCCTGTCATCAGAAGGTCACAATGTAACAGATGTGCTGACAGTCAAAGAATATTATGGAGAGATCAAGAGTTTAGAGCTGGATGTAGGGAGAGCAATAAGAAATGATGCAATAAATTTGACAAGAGAAGATGACAGCCTGGGTTAAGATAGTGGCTGTGGGGCTAATGAGTGGAAGACTAGAAAGATCCAGAGGTAAAACCAACAGGGCTTGGCTGTTAAAAGTGAAAGATGACGCTGAGGTTTGTCGTGGGCATACTGAGATGGAAAAAAGGAGGAGATGGTTGGGGGAGACAGCAGATGAATTCACTTGTGGACTTGCTGGGCCTGTCTCGCTTGTAGGATCTAAGGAGGCCCTATCTAGCAGACAGATGGATGTATGAGTCTGAACTTTAAGAAAAATCTGTGCTGTAGATTGAAACTGGAAGATAGCCAGAAACAGAAACCATGAAAAAAGTTATGGTTGAAAAGAAGAAGTAAGCCCAAGATAGAAATTTGAAGGATCAAGAAAAGTATCAAAAAAGTAGAAAAAGATCAGAGGAGAAAACTAGGAGAGTGTGGTGTCACAGAACTGATTCCTTTCCTATTCAGGTGCTACTATAATCTATTTTCCTAACGGGATTTTCTTTGAATCTTTTGGCATCTTACAAATTGGAGAGTTATATAAACAAAATGTTTATAAATACATCATGACAAAGTCTATCTATAAATAAAAATCAATGTGTTTTTATAGTATACATTAAAAACATTAAATAAAATAAAGGAAGTTTGGGAATAAGTGATATCAGAAAATAATTGATGCTTTCATCACATTATACCTTATCTTTGAACCCATAATTATAACAATAAAAACTTGAATTAAAACTATCTTTACTTTAAAACATGACTTATCCTTGTATATGTATTACAATTTATAAGGTATTCTGATAACAATCTTCTTTAATTCTTACATAAAAGCCATAATGAAAGTTTAGAGGAATTTTTATCCTTCTTTTGCTGACAAAGAAATAGACACTCAGAGAGGTAAAGACACTTCCTAAAGCCACAATCTAGAGATTGGCAGAGCTCATTCTACTATGCCATGATGCTCTTATAAATAGTTCAGTATCATAAAGAGAATTTCATACTCTATGAATATCAAGTATAAATTTCAAGTAAGAGAGAGTATGTGTGTGAGAGGGAGAGAGAGAGAAAGAAACAAACAAGGAATAAGAATTCCATGAACTATCTTGACTTTGTAACATTATACCACAATTTTTTACTAAGATAGTTGTATAAAGACACTTTTTCAAGTGGGTGACTCAAGACCATGAGTTTGTCAAGTAACTGACTCACCTAATCTGCTACGTCTAATCTCTTCTGGTGAGACAGGCCGCAGCTTTCTTTCTGCTTTGATTTCTTCTAGTATTCTTTCATGGAGGCTCCGTGGCCGTGGTGGAGTGGGTTTTAGTTTTCTCGCTGAGGCCTTGAAAAAAAAAAACATAATGGTTGAAGACTGTGAGTAGTTGCCTTTAAATAATGTTAAGTACATTCATACAGTATAGTATTATGAAATTATATTTTATTGATTGTAACTATTTTTTTCTCATTATTACTTCAGAAGGCAATGATAATACTGTATATTCTATAGCATCCTTCTATTTAAATTTTTTATTGTTTATGCTATTACAGTTGTCTCAATTTTCTCCCCATTGTCTTTCTCCCCCAGGCCCCTCCTTCCCACAGTCAATCCCCACCCATTGTTCAAGTCCATAGGTGATGCATATGTTTTTTGTCTAATCGCTTCACCTTCTTTCACCAACCCCAACCTCCCCCCCTCCTCCTACAGCTGTCAGATTGTTCCTTGTTTCTGTGCCTCTGAATCTATTTTGCTCATTAGTTTATTTTGTTCCTCAGATTCCTCAGTTATAAGTGAGATTATATGATATTTGTCTTTCATTGCCTGGCTTATTTCACTTAGCATAATATTCTCCAGTTCTTTCCATGCTGTTGCAAAAGGTAAGAATTTCTTTTTTTTTAATGTTCTATTGTATTCCATTGTGTAAATGTACCACAGCTTTTATTATCCACTCATCTACTGAGGGGCACTTAGGCTGTTTCCTTGGCTATTGTAAATAATGCTGCTGTGAACACAGTGGTGCAGATATTCTTTTGAATTGGTATTTCAGGATTCTTTGGATATATTTCCAGAAATGGAACTGCTGGGTCAAAAGGCAATTCCATTTTTAATTTTGTGAGGAAACTCCATACTGTTTTCCAGAGTGGTTGCACTAGTCTGCATTCCCACCAATAGTGCACTAGTGTTCCCTTTTCTCCACAGCCTCACCAGCACTGGTTGTTTGTTGATTTATTGATGATACCCATTTTAACACAATGGATGTGAGGTGATACCTTACTTATTGTGGTTTTAATTTGCATCTGTCCAATGGCAGGTGATTTGGGGCATTTTTTCATGTATCTATGAACCATCTGTATCTTCTCCTTGGAGAAGTGTTTATTCAGGTCTTTTGCCGATTTTTTAATGGATTGTCTTCCTGGTGTTGAGTTGTATTAATTCTTTATAAACTTTGGAGATCAAACCCTTGTGTGATGTGTCGTTGGCAAATATGTTCTCCCATATGGTTGGTTGCCTTTTCATTTTGATGATGTTTTCTTTAGCTGTGCAGAAGCTTTTTAATTTGATGTAGTCCCATTTGTTTATTTTTCTTTATTTCCCTTGTCCTAGGTGATAGATCAGCAAAAATACTGCAACATGAGATATCTGAAATTTTACTGCCTATGTTTTCCTCTAGGATTTTCATGGTATCACAACTTACTTTTAAGTCTTTTATCCATTTTGAGTTTATTCTGGTGTATGTTGTAAGGTGGTGGTCTAGTTTCATTTTTTTGCATGTACCAGTACAATTCTCTCAAAACCATTTATTGAAGAGACTGTCTACACCATTGTATGCTCTTGCCTCATTTGTCAAATATTAATTGACTATAAAGGCATGGTTTTATTTCTAGGCTCCCTGTTCAGTTCTATTGATCTATGTGTCTGCTCTTATGACAGTACCAGACTGTTTTGATTACAGTGGCTTTACAGGGTAGTTTGGTATCATGTATTGTAATCCCTCTGACTTTGTTCTTCTTTCTCAGGATTGCTGAGGCTCTTCAGGGTCTTTTTTGGTTCCATATACATTTTTGGAACATTTTTTCTAAATTTGTGAAATATGCCATTGGTATCTTAATAGAAATTGTGTTGAATCTGTAGATTGCTCTCTGCAGCATGGACATTTTAATGATATTAATTCTTCCAATCCATGAACACAGTATATTCTTCCATTTATTTGTATCTTCCCCAATTTCTTTCTTCGGTGTCATACAGTTTTCCAAATACAGGTCTTTTACCTCCTTGGTTAAATTTGTTCCTAGATACCTCATTTTTTTTTTTTTTTGATTGTTGCAATAGTAAATGGGATTGTTTCCTTAATTTTCCTTTCTGATAGTTCATTATGGGTGTATAAAAATACCACCAATTTCTGAAAATTGATTTTGTATCATGCTACTTTGCCAAATTCATTTATTAGGTCTAGTAGTTTTTTGATGCAGCCTATAGGATCTTCTACGTACAATATCACGTTGCCTATCAATAATGACAGTTTTACTTCCTCCTTTCCAATTTGGTTGCCTTTTATTTCTTCTTCTTGTCTGGTTGCTGTGACTAGAACTTCCAGTACTGTGTTGCATAAGAGTAGTGAAAGAGGACATCCCTATCTTGTTCTGACCTTAGAGGAAATGCTTTTAGTTTCTGCCCGTTGAGTATGATGTTGGCTGTAGATTCTTTGTATGTGGCCTCTATTATGTGGAGGTATGATCCTTCTATTCCCAATTTACTGAGAGTTTTTGTCATAAATAGGTGTTGATCAAATGCTTTTCCTGATGGCAACCCTGTTGATAAACGACTATTTTTAAGTCATTATCAAGATTCCTAAAGCAATAAGGAGATTGCTGAATTTCACAGTTATTTAGTCATATGTACTCAACTAATTTTAAAGAGACAATTTTCTGAAGTTAAAATTATGTCTCCTATATGCAAGCGTGCCAGACAATCAATTGAAATGCAAGCTATACTTTATCTAACATTATCATGGTTCTTGAAACTAATATTTTTAAGTCATCACAACCTTCTCAGATTATTATTATCTTCATTCTATAGTTGAATAAAGAAAGGCTTCAGCAGGCTGATTTACTTTCTCAGAGACATGTGGCTGCTAAATTTTCTAGCTAGTGTGTAAATCCAGGTTCCTTTGACTCCACATTCTTTGTTCCCTACCATGACCTGCATTTTTAGAATTATTTCCTAGGTGGCCTCTGTTCCTTCTTTTAAAAAGATTTATAAAAGGGATTGCTAATTGTGCTTCAGATATACACAAACTAGGACAGAGACACCATTTCCTTCCAGACTAATGAATGTACAGGTTTATGAGGCATTGGTAAGCACTGGCTATTGAGTGAAGAGTAAAAGAAGTGAGGAACATAGGAACCACAAACCAATGTCCATCTATATTAAAATATTCTGATTCCATGGTCATCAGAAACAACTCTGTTAGCAGAAGAAGATAATTAATATAAAAGTAGATGACTGTAGGGTGCATTTCCTGCAAAATAGTATGGAAATGACACTTTGACCAAGGAGGTTATCAGCACTATAAAGTAAACTGGAAGAGCAGGCAATCCATACCAGGAACAATTTGGTATTATATTTAGCCATTATTCTAGGAAGTATTTGTCTAGATTTTCTACCATTACCCAGGTTGTTCTGAATTAAAATATCCTTAGATAGCCTTGTATTAAACAAATGTTAAGTATTTTCCTGTGACTTAAATGTAATCTATAGTTGGGAGTCATCATTCTGAGAATAAATGCTTAGTGTAAAAATGAACCACTTTAAGAGCTAAGTTCTAGAGATAACACCCTACAGAAGAATAATTTATTCTGAGAACTCCAATCAAGAGGAATATATCAAATTACATACTGGATTTAAAGGAGGTCTTGATCTGATGAAGTCCAGAATAATTTCATGAGCACTTTTTTTTAACCGAGGAGGAATATCACCATTCACCTGAAAAAAAGACAAAAAGTAGAAGATTCTTCTGATTATAGCAGTGATTTTCAAACTTTGTACTGCAAGAACCTTTAAAACATGCAATACCTGACTATTTAGTCTGGGACACTGACCTCTTTTCCCTTAGATTGTCAGTATAGGTCATATAATAGAGTTGTACCTTATTGGTCAAATTGTATAATAAGGTTGGGTAATTGGTTAATTTGTGTATCAGACATCCTTATATACAAATATAAGTACCTGATTTTTTTTCATCCTCACTAGAGGACATGCTTATTGGTTTTAGAGAGAGAGGAAGGGAGGGAAAGGAAGAGGAACAGAAATATCAGTGTGAGAGAGAAACATTGACTGGTTGTCTCTCACATGTGCCCCAACCGAGGAGTGAACCTGCAACCAGGTATGTATTCTGGCTGGGAATTGAACTTGCAACCTTTTGGTTTATGAAAGGACACTGCAACCAACTGAGCCACACTAGCCAGAGCTAGGCACTTGATTTTTTAAAAAGTCACTCTGGACCAAAAGGAGGTAATTACTATTATTATTCTTTTGTTTTGTAAATCAATTAAAATTATACCTATTTTTTGTCAGATTGGCAAAAATACATTTTTTGGTGTGCTGTAGAATTTTAGTAATTAGTTTATGTGTGCCATGAGATGAAAAAGGTTGAAAATTGCTGGATTATAGGATTATCATTAAAGTTTCTGGGTACAGCTGTTATTCAACATGTCTCAAAATTACTGAAGTAATCTGTACTATAGACATGGAATCTGTTTATAAGGATGCGTTTCAAATAATTAAAATGGAGAGTAAATGGCTGTGTGATTTAGGGCAAAAATAACTATTATGTAGAATTGAAGAAAATCCAGATTTGCTTTAGTTCTATCATTTTGGAAAGTTATATATAAGATACATCCCTTCCAAAAGGCTTGCAAAATTGTAAGTGTGAATGGAGTAAATAATACTGTGCTTATTAATTATTTTATCATTTAAAATATCTTTCACCTCTTATTTTCATCCTTGTACAAAACCTAGGTAATAGGAAGGACTGGTGATCCGATTCACATTCTGTACCTCAAACTCAGGCTCAGAGCAAAAAGGATATCTACTACACTCACAGAGCTAGTACGTAGAACAGTTTTTGTAGAGCTCGGGTCTGTCTCTGATTCCTGCTCTTATGTCTTCTCTTTTTAAAGTAATGTATAACTGAAAACAGTTTCGAAAAGAAACTTAAGAAAACCCCAGAATCCCACAAAAATATAACGACCTTACACCCTCATTCTGACCACTCAACAGGCACAGTTGTGATCATTTTGTCATATTTATTTTCCAGTCTCATATAAAAAACTCCATAACCCCTTTCACCTCTACTTTTGGTGACCTACTCTTTGACTACCTCATCATATTCTAATAAGTTTATACATTTTTTGGAGAAAAAAAGAAAAGTTGGTTCTTCCTCTAGCATCAGTGGTTCATATTTTTTATTTTGATAGGTTAGACATTCTTTATGCTTCACAATTTTTATTCAAAATATCATGTAAAATTTTAGAATTGTTATAAAACTTGATAAAATCTTTTTCAAGTGTTTTCTTATTTGAATGTTAAGATTTCTTGTGTACTTGCCAATCTTAAATACTATTTTAATTGCTCACAGTCAGTAATCAGTTGGTCATTAATTATGAGTTTTGATTTTTTGGTCAATGTCACTCACTATTTTGTGTCAACTAAGAGATAAAGTTTAAAAAGAAGCAAAAAACCTGAGCTGCTGCTCCCAGGTCCAGTTCCCTCCCCAAATGAGGTCGCCCTATTTGATTTCAGGGTGTTTGACAAGCCTAAACAACTACTCCCCTCTTTTTCCCTGTATTCCCCCTTCCAGCCTCAAATGAGACCAGGACGGCCCTCCGGCAGTATCAGGTACAAAAGCCGCTTGAGCTCACCAGTGAACCTGGGACCGGTGCGCCTTGGTGGTGAGCCTTGGTTTAAGGAGGGCATGCAACCAGCGGCAGAGCTCGAGGCCTACATGGTACCACCCCACCTGTGGGTTTCTTGTTACGTAAGATATTTTTTAAAAAATGTATTGTATGAAACAATTTAATCAGACTTGTCTATTACTTTCTATTCCACTCCTGAACAGGACAGTGCATATCTTTCTAACTGTTTTTCATATGCTTTCACTTTAATGTTCTTTCTATGGAAACAGACGGCTTGAGAGAATGGACTAAAAATAAGGCCATGGTTCTAAGTTCCATTCTCCAAACAAGAACCTTAAATTCAGTGTCCTCACTAGTCAGAAACTGTATCCTGGATCCCAATGACAAAATGTACATCAGCACTCACAAGGGAGATGGCATGACAGTATGGATGTGAGTCAGTGAAGTCTTGACTAGTAGGAGGAAAAAATAGCTTTGTGCAAATACCATTCTACTGATGGATTAGTCAAGTTACACACTTTCATATAAATACAGAACACAACCTGAAATAAGCTCTCTGAGCTGCAATGATAAGTAATTTCTATAAGAATACAAACAGTAGACCCAGAAGTAAATCAGATCAGTTGTAGAACTTGATCTTTTGAGACACATGCCTTAAACAATAACTTCTAAATAAGAGATGTTAAGTTTCTATATCTTTGTTTTTAAAGGTGAGTAAAGTTATTTGTTATAATTAATACATTTTACTTAGACACTTGGAAAAAGTCATCTGAAATATTTTACATATCTATAACTCATATTCTAAATAATAGCCCATTCAATTTTCACTATCAGCACTACAAATACACAGAAAAAGGTGGATTGCTATAGCACAGTTCTGTAGTTTAAACCTGGGGATTAAATTAAAGACATCTCAATAAACTACTTCATGTACGATGCACCATGTGTGAAAATCCTTTGCATTTATACCTTACAAAAATATTTGTTTTTAAACTATTAAAAAGAAGCATTATATTGATAAGAGTAATTTTTTAAAATGCTGTTTTTGAATGATCTGAATGGTTAAATGTGAGTAGCTGAGTTTCCACTCTCACTTATCACACACACACACATATACATATATATGCACAGACACACACACACACATATATATATAATAAATTAATCAAAATCTTGGCCTGTTAGTCTAAAACTTGAAAACATCCTCACATGATACCAATTAACACTAGGCCCTCCATGTGCCCAGTCCCTTGCACAGGCGCTCAAACATGTACACAAGTGAACTGCATAGAATTAGAGAAACGACAATGAACTGCAGAGAAAAGACAAAAACAAAACCAAGAAAAACCCAGAAAAATAACAATAGCTACCATGATGAAGCAGAAACACCTATCTATTTTTCCTTACTTCCTACCCACAACCTCCAAGTTGAAAAAAATTTGTTATTTATCTGTGAATATACCAGGTTGAAGTGACAAGCAGATGCATCACTGGTAATTGTAAAGAGCACATTTAGAAAACCACCTATTATTTTGAAACTCTCGGAGCCCTCAATGGACAAAAGGTTTAAATAACTTGATCCTTGAAAAAGCAACATGTTTTTTTCTATTTTTATCTTAAGCAGACCCACTAACGATGACATAAGTCCACAACCAAAAATGTATAAAGCCAAAGTATAGTTTAGTGATTAATACTGGATACCTAAACAAAATTTCCCCCTAGCTTTTTCAGGTAAAACTGACTAACAAAAACTGTATATATTTAAGGTACATTCTGAAGAAATTTCAAGTATATTATATAGTGTTATTAACTACAGTCACCATGCTGTGCATTAGATCCCCAGAACTTATTCATCTTATAAGTGAAAGTTTGTACTCTTTGACCAATATCTTCCCATTTCCCCACCTCACGGTGATTTTATAGAGTAGTTGTCTTTCTGAGTCTGGCTTATTTCACCTAGTATAATAATGTCCACCATCCATGGTGTCGCACATAAAAAAATTCACGTGTAAGTAAACCAGAATAGTTCAAATCCATGTTGTTCAAGGGTCAAATGTACACCCAGCAGTGGGGTTGCTGGATTATATAGTAGTTCTATTTTTTAATTACATTTAGTCCTATTTGCTAGATTATTTCCTAATTATTTTTTTAGAAGATTCCATACTGTTTTCCATACTAGCTACACCAATTTACATTCCACCAACAGTGTACAAGAGTTCCTTTTCTCCACACCTTAGCAACACTTGTTTTCTCTTGTCTCTTTGTAAACATCCTAACTAGTGTGAGATGATATTTCACTTGGTTTTGATTTGCAGTTCCCTGATGACTAGTGATGTTGAGTGCCTTTTACCTATATTTATTGTATGTCTTCAGGCCCTTTGCCCATTTTAAATTGTTTTTGTTTGTTTGCTATTGAGTTGTATGTTTGTTATATGGATTTTGGATATTAACCTCTTATTAGTTATATGGTTTGCCTAATCAAATTTCAAAAATTTTTATTTTAATTAAAAGGAAAAACAGGACCGGAAGATGATGGCAAGGTAGGTAGGAGCCGAACCCACTTGCTTGTGCACCCAACTGGGATACCTAGCCCATCTTCTGGAGAAGAGAGTGAACAGCCAATGGAATCCCAGCTTATATGAAGTTTGGAAGCCAAAGACTGCAGAGGATGTTGAAAAACAGATGGTAAGGAGATTGTATAGGGACAGTAAGGTCCCTGGGACCTGTGCAGGGACCACAGCTGCTGCAGTCCCTGGCCTGGGGCCTGGCGCTTGGAACTCGGCTGCCCCAGGAGCTTTGAGGAGATCTGGGTCAGCAATTATAACTTCACAGCTCCCTCCCCTCCCAGGGCAGGGAAGCCAGTCAATGAGAATGTTAAATAAAAAGAGTTAAAGAATACACTGTGTCAAAGAGAATCACATGTAACATGCTCAAATTCATATAAAATAAACAAAAATTTATTTCCTTAGACTTGAGGGATCTAGCAAATAGGACTAAATGTAATTTCTTAATTATATTTAAGTCATATTTTCACTATTCAACTTTTGTTCCAAATCCTTGTCATTTTAGTCTCCACAATAACAATATAAAGATATGTACTTTAACACATAGTAAATCCAAGTAAAAAATAGTTCTTGTTGCCACCTACTCAGTGAATAGCCTTATAGTCTTCCCTTCACCAAAGTTTTAGAAATGTAAAAGATACTTAAAATTCAATTATGTTTGTGTACTAATATTTGTTTAAAGCAGAAATTCAAGATAAGATTTGCTATTTTCTGATTAACTGAGTTGCATAACATACAGTTTCATAAAACATGTGGCCTACCACATACCCCCTGAACCTGAAAAACACATTCTTTTAAGAAAATGTAAAATAGTTTTCTTCAGAAGTATGTGAAGCTATAATTTTAGTATCAGACCTTAAGATATATATCTAATTTTTATACTTGACAGTATTTTTCAAAACCCTTAAAGACATGCATATTAACTGGCCCAAGAATTACATGGATAGAATTTATCCTAAGAAAAATCAATTCAGCATTTTACATACTACTAAAAAGTGGTAAAACTCAACAATAGTAGATTAATTAAATAAATTGTGGTTTGTCCTCTCAATAGATTATTTGAAACCACTAAAAATACCGTACAACGGAATATAACAAAGCTATAAAAATGGGCAAGCTTTTCATATGCTGAAAATATAATGATTACCAATATACATAAAGTAATGAAAAAAGTATAGAACAGTGTATATATTATAGATTTACTGTGCACATATTTAAATATTTAGGAAGATATAAACACACACATACAAAACACATACATTGGCTCTGGGTTGCAGGAAGATGGTGGAGGAGTAAATGGAAGTCACCCTGACCTCCTCCCAGGGCCAATCTGGAATTACAACTCAATTGTGGAGAAACCACCTATAACAAACAACTGAGCAATAGCCAGAGAGAAGCCATATAACTTTGGACAGACAGAAGAATCAGCTTCGGCACAACCTGTCTGGTAAGGAGTATGGTAGAGACTCGAGAAGGCTGGCTGGGCGCCCATAGGTGGCAGTGCCACAGTGATAATTAAGCACCTGGTTGGATCTCCTTGAGAAGAATGGGGTCAAACCCTAAGCTAGGATTCCCAGCCTAGAGCACCACAGCCCCAAAAGTACACAGATAACAACCAGCAGTGAAAAATGGCAGGGATGCAGAGACAGATGGTGGAGACCCAAAAGCTGTTTAAAGGGCCAACACACAAATTTTCATTTGCAGCCACTTACCTTGGACTCTGGCAAAAGTGGGGGAGGAGTGGGCTGGTGATGCCTGAGGAAAGACTGTGGATGGAAGCTTTGGGGAGAGAACTGACAGTGGATGCTGGGATCCCGGTGCTGAGTCACCCCTTATACAGGAGCAGCCATGCTGCTCAGGCAGACCACTCCCCTCCGAGCAGCAATAGCCTGAGGGGAAACAATAACCCTGACCCCAGGAGGGCCTCTGATCTGGCCCTGTGGTGCTTATGCCTGACTGCTGAGTGCAGAGTGATTAGATTAACAACCAAAAGAGATAGCCACAGACAGTACATCCCTGGCAAAATGGAGGCAGAGTGACTAGAGGTGCTTGAGGAGAGACTAGGGACTGAGGCTTGGGGAGAGAACTGAGAAAGTGACTGCCAGGATCAGTGCTGAGCCAACCCCCATAGAGAAGCAGCCATCCTGCTCAGGCAGACCACTCCCCTCCGAGCAGCAGCAGCCTGGGGGAAAACAGTAGTCTCCACCCCAAGAGAGATTTGGCCTGCCCTACAGTGCTTAAACCTGACTGTTGATAACTAGATTAACAACCAAAGGGAAAAGCCCTGGGCAGTAGATCCCTGGAAGTCTCAAACAGGCTGCCTGAGGCCAGACAGGGTCAACATCTAACATCACCAGAAGCAGATCCAGAAAGAAAGAAAAACAAGGGTAAATACAAGAAGCTACTGAGACAAAATCCACTGTGGTCTTCTCCATGATTTGTGATACTTTCTTTCTTGCATAGCTTTTTAACATTCATTTCTTGTCCAGCAAGTTTGTACATATTAAGTTAGCTGATTTTATACTATAGTGTATTTCAATTCACATATTTTGCCCCTCCCTTCTCTTACCCCATTTTACCTTCCTCTTTCCTTGTCCTATTTTCATTTCAAATTTTGTTATCCCTCTTGCTACAGCTTGTTTCCATTCTGCACTCTTACTATTTCTCCCCCATCTAGACACACAAAACCAATTTTCTTATCAGTGGTTATCTCACATCCTTTTTCCCTGCTCTTAAAATAGCTGCGTTCTTACTCTACCTTTAGCAAGCTTTGCTAGTTGGTTGTGGGTAGGGTAGTTGTTGTCGTATTTTTTCAATTTTATCTATAGAGCTTCACAACTTTTGTATTTCAAATATCAAATTTTACTGGTCCCCTTTCCTACTTTTTTCACCTCAAATTTTTAATTTTGCCATCTTAGCCTGTTTTTTTTTGTCTTTCTTCTATTTCTCTTTCATCCTGCCCTTTCATTTTTCTTTATTCTCCTCTCTTTTTATTTTTCCTTGCATCCCAAATTTTAATTTTTCCCTATCTTAGCCTGGTTTTTGGTCCTCACTCTTAGTACTCCCTCTACCTCTATCATTTCAAAATCACCTTCCATTCCTCTAGACATCTCTTAAGCTTTTCTTTGTTTCTTCCCTGCTCCCTTATTCCCATACCATCAATATTAATTTTAGTTCATTTGTTATTGATAATACTATGGTGGATCTTTCTTTAAAATTTGGCTCCTATATTTTTTATTAATTATTATTTTCCATTCCTTTTTCTTTCTCTCACTTTATTTTTATTATTTTGATTTGTTTAAACCTAATGCTATATGCTTCCCTTCTCTTACTCCATTCCACCTTCCTCATTCCATTTTTCATTCATGATATAAATTTTACTTTCCTTGAACTGCTCCAACTCCCAAATCAAAACTTATCAGTGCTCTTCCCTCTACCTTCTCAAAACCATTTTTCTTTCAGTAGGGCATCTTATATCCACTCTACTTTCTTATAATAGTCTTAATCTCTTTACATTCTTACTAATACTGGTTGGTTTGCTGGTGATAGTGAGATTGCAGGGGGGAGTTATTTTTCCAGGTATGGGGTTGTTGCCGGGGCTTTGTGGTTTTGTTCTGGCAGCATCTGCACAATAGCATACAAGAAGTGGTGGGTGGAGTGACCCTCAGCCAACCAGCTAAAGGGAAGGATCCACCAAAGAAAGACCCAACAACAATCAAAACTCAATTACATCTAGAGAGCCAACATAAAGGGCATAAAGGGTATCCCATGAGTATTTACTTCAGGTGATCGAGGAGACTGCACCACAAAATCTCATAGGCCTTCTACCATAGAAGTTCACATCACAAACTCAGGATGTCAAAACACAACAATTTAAGAAGCAGAAGCAAATGAGAAGACCCCCATAAATAATGGGAATATGAAGAAACAATCCCTAATTAAAAGAAAAGTACCCTCAGAAAGAGTACTAAGTGAAATAGAGGCAAGTCAACTATCATATGGTGAGGTTAAAGTAATGGTTATAAGGAAGCTCAATGAGCTCACTCAGAATTACTAAAAACTACAGGGAAACTACAAGGAAGTTACTGCAAAACATATAAGCATGAAAAAGGACATGGAAACTATCAACAAGAGCCAAGAGGAAATGAAGAATACAATTTCTGAATGGAAGAACACAGGAGAAGGAATCAAAAACAGGCTAGATGAATCAGAGGAGTGATCAGCGAGTTAGAGAACAAGGTAGAAAAAACATTCAGAAAGAACAAGAAAAGGAAAAAAGACTGAAAGAGAATGAAGAGGGGTTAAGGGAACAGCAGAACAACATGATATGTAATAATATTCATTTAATAGGAATACCAGAAGGAGAAGAAAAGGATCAAGGGGTAGATAACTTGTTTGAAAAAAGTAATGATGGAAAACTTCCCTAATTTGATGAGAGAAAAAGCCACAGAAGTCCAGGAAGCACAGAGGGTCCCAATTAAGAGGAACCCAAAGAGGCCTACTGCAGGACACATCATAATTAAAATGGCAAAATTCAAGGACAAACAGAGAATCTTAAAAGCAGCAAGGAGTAAAAGAAACGAGAAGTAACATACAAGTGAACTCCGATAAAGCTAGCAGCTGATTTCTCAATAGAAACATTATAAGCCAGAAGGGAATGGCAAGAAACAGTCCAAGAAATGAAAAGTAAAGGCCCACTACCAAGACTACTCTACCCAGCAAAGCACTCAATTAAAATGGAAGGCAAAATAAGGATCTTGCCAGACAAAAAAAGGCTGAAAGAATACACCTCCACCAAACCAGCACTGCAAGAGATGCTAAAGGGACTGCTATAAAAAGAGAAAAAAAAAAAAACAGTGAGAGAGAAAGGAACAAAGGTACAAAGGGAGTAAAATGGAAACTAATAAGTACCTATCAATAATAAACTTAAATGTTAATGGATACTCCATTACTCCAATCAAAGGACATAGGGGAACTGAATGGATAAGAAAATATGACCCTGACATATCTGCCTACAAGATACTCACCTCAGAACAGAAGACCTAAACAGACTAAAAGTGAAGTGTTGGGGAAAAATAATAGAAGCAAACAGACAGGAAAAAAAAGCTGAGGTAGCAATATTTATGTCTAACAAAAGAGACTTCAAAACAAAGTTCATAAAAAGAGACCCAGAGGAACACTTCATAATACCCAAGGGAAGAATCCATCAAGAAGACAAAAATATTGTAAACATTATGCACCCAACATAGGAGCACCCAAATACACAAGGAAAATCTTGGAGGACAGATAAACACGATTAACAAGGCTTTAACCAGATTCATCAAGAAAAATGATAGAAGAACCAAATAAATAAAATCATAAATGAAAGAGGAGAGATTACAACTGATATACAGAAATACAAAGTATTGTATGCTATTACTATGAAGAACTATATGCCAAGATATTTGAAAACCTGGGTGAAATGGAAAAATTTCTAGAAAAATGTAATCTTCCAAAACTGAATCAAGGAGAAGCAGAAAGCCTAACGAGACTGATAATAGCTGGTGAATTTGAAGCAGCAATCAAAAAGTTCCCATCACACAAAAGCCCTGGACTATACAGTTTCACAAGAGAATTTTACAAAACTTTTAAGGAAGAGCTAACCCCTATCCTTCTCAGACTATTCCAAAAAATCTGAGAAGAGGGAAACCTCCCAAACTCTTTTTATGAGGGCAGCATCATCCTAATTCCAAAACCAGATAAAGACACAACACAGAAAGAAAACTACAGGTCAATACCTCTGATGAACACTGACACTAAAATACTCAACAAAATTTTGGCAAACCGCATTCAGCAATATGTTAAAAACATCATACACACACACACACACACACACACACAAACACACACACACACACACCCCATCATACACCATGATCAAGTGGGATTCATTCCAGGGATGCAAGGATGGTACAACATTTGCAAATCAATAAACAGAATACATCACATAAACAAAAGGAGAGACAACAATCACATGATCATATCAATAGATTTGGAAAAAGCATTTGATAAGGTACAGCATCCATTTATAATAAAAACACTCAGCAAAGTGGGAGTAGAGGGAGCATTCCTCCACATGATAAAGGCCACACATGAAAAACCTACAGCCTTCATCGTACTCAATGGGCAAAAACTAAAAGCCTTCCCTTTAAGATCACAAACATGACAAGGGTGTCCACTTTCACAAATTCTTTTCAATATAGTAGTTGAAGTCCTAGGCACAGTGATTAAACAAGAAGAAATAAAAGGCATCCGAATTGGAAAGGAGGAAGTAAAACTGTCATTGTTTGCAGATGAAATGATAGTGTACACAGAAAATTCTACAGACTCCACCAAAAAATTTCTTGACCTAATAAGTGAATTTCACAAAGCAGCAAGAAACAAAGTCAATATTCAGAAATGGAAGACATTTTTGTACATCGCCAGTAACATATCAGAAACAGAAGTCAGGGAAAAAAATCCCATTTGATAGAGCAACAAGAAAAATAAAGTGTCTAGGAATAAACCTCACCAAGGAGGTAAGAGACCTGTACTCAGAAAACTACACAACACTGAAGAAAGAAATTAAGGAAGACACAAATAAATGGAAAGATATACCATGTGCATGGATTATAAGAATTAATATCATCAAAATGTCCATACTACCAAAAGCAATTTATAGATTCAACACAATCTCTATTAAAATACCAATGACATATTTTACAGACATAGAGCAAACATTTCAAAAATTTATATGGAACTGTAAATGACCCCGAATAGCTTCAGTAATTTTGAGAAAGAAGAGTAAAGTAGGAGGGATCAAAATACTTGATATCAAACTGTATTACAAGACCACTGTAATCAAAGAGTCTGGTACTGGCATAAGAACAGACACAGAGATCAATGGAACAGAATAGAGAGCCCAGAAATAGACCTAAGTCTCTATGGTCAATTAACATTCAACACAGGGAAAGAAGCATAAAATAGAGTAACAATAGCCTCTTCAACAAATGGTGTTGGAAGATCAGGACAGCTATGTGCATAAAAATGAAACTGGACCACCAACTTACACCATACACAAAAATAAATTCCAGATAGATAAAAGATTTAAATATAAGTCATGATATCATAAATGTCCTAGAGGAGAACATAGGCAGGAAAATCTCCAATATTGCATGCAATATTTTCACTGATATTTTCCTTAGAGAAGGGACATAAAGATGAGAATAAACAAATAGGATATCATCAAAATAAAGAGCTTCTGCATGGCTAAAGAAAAAACGAGCAAAATGAAAAATGAGCCAACTGTATGGGAAAATCTATTTGCCAATGATACCTCATACAAGGGTTTAATCTCCAAAATACATAAAGAACTCAAAGGACTCCACTCAAGGAAGACAAACAATCCAATTAAAAAATGGGCTAAGGACCTGAACAGACATTTCTCCAAGCAGGACATACAGAAGCCCCAGAGACATATGAAAGGATGGTCAGCATCACTAGCCATCAGAGAGATGCAAATTAAAACCACAATGATAGATACCACTTCACACCAGTCAGAATGGCCAACATAAACAAATCAACAAACAATACATGCTGGGAAGGCTGTAGAGAAAAGGGAACCCTAGTACATTGTTGGTGGGTACACAGACTGGTGCAGCAACTGTGGAAAACAGTATGGAATTTCCTCATAAAACTAAAAATGGAAATGCCTTGTGACCCAGCTATTCCACTGCTGGGATTATACCCTAAGAACCCTGAAGTACCAATTCAAAAGAATCTATGCACCTCAATGTTCATAGCATCACAATTTACAATAGCCAAGTATTGGAAGCAACGTAGATGCCCATCTGTAAATGTGTGGTACATCAAAAAACTGTGGTACATTTACACAAAGGAATACTACACAGCAGAAAGAATGAAGGAGCTTTTACTGTTCTTGACAGCATGGAAGTAACTGGAGAGCATTATAGTAAGTGAAGTAACCCAGATGGGGAAAGACAAATGCCAGATGATCTCACCTACAAGTGGAACATGATCAAGAAAACAAGCAAGCAAAATATAACTGGAGACATTGAAATATAGAATGAACTAACAGTAACCAGAGGGGAAGAGAGAGGGACATGATGGGGAAAGGAAGGGAAAGGTTTGTTAAGCAACATGTATAAAGGATCCATGGACAAAGCCAAAGGGGGGAAGTGGTGGTGGGAAGATGGAGACAACTGTATTCAAACAACAATAAAAAAATGGTAAAAAAAATACATTTATAAAATATCACTATAAAGATGTTTAAAAAACTGGTAAATGAGAATCAAGTCAAGAAGAAAGCTAAAATGGGGGCCTAGGTACACATGGCTCAACTCCTCAAACAACCACATGAAAATCACAACAAAACTACAAAACCAGCATTATTGAGAGTGCCAGAAATCAAGCTGAATGGAAGTCCTACAACTATGTAATTAAAGAGGAAACCCCATGAAGACTGGTAGGAGGGGACTTCCAGCCAAGATGGAGGTGTAGGTACACACACTGTGCCTCCTTCGCACAACCAAAAGAAGGACAACAATTTAAAAACAAAAAGTAACCAGAACTGACAGAAAATCGAATTGTATGGAAGTCTGACAACCGAAGAGTTAAAGAAGACACATTCATCCAAACTGGTAGGAGGGGCAAATCAGGGTGGAGAGGACTTGTGGCAAGGTGGTGGATTGTGGAGCTGGGCAGGCAAGGCTGCAGCTGACGGACCAGGTGGTCCCACATTCACATACAGATAAACCTGGAAGAGCAGCTGGGAAGCGAAAAACCCAGGGTCCCAGCACAGGGAAATAAAGCCTCAAACCACTGATTGAAAACACCTGTGAGCAATGAGGTAGCAGTGGGAGAAACTCCCAGACTCACAGGAGAGTTCGTTGGAGAGACCCACAGGGTCTTAGAAGGTACACAAGCCCACCCACTGGGGAATCTGCACCAGAAGAGCCCAATTTGCTTGTGGGTGGCCAGGGAAGTGACTGAAATATGGCAGAGAGCGGAACAAGTACCATTATTCCCTCTCAACCCCTTCCCCACATACAGCGTCACAATGCAGCCACATGAGTTACACTGTCCTGGTGAACAACTAAGGCTTCGCCCCTCACTATGTAACAGGTGTGCCGAGACCAAAAAAAATGGCTCAAATGAAAGAACAGATCAAAGATCCAAGAAAAATACAATCAAGTGATTAAGAGATAGCCACCCTATCAGATGTAAAGCTCAAAACACTGGTAATCAGGATGCTCAAAGAAATGCTTGAGTATGGTCACAAAATAGAGGGAAAAGTGAAGGATATGAAAAGTGAAATAAAGGAAAATGTAAGGGAGCCAACAGTGAAGGGAAGGAAACTGGAATTCAATCAACAATTTGGAGCAGAAGGGAGAAATAAATGTTCAACCAGAACAGAATGAAGAAACAAGAATTCAAAAAAATGAGGAGAGGCTTAGGAACCTGTGACACAACTTTAAATGTTCCAACATCTGTATCATAGGGGTGCCAGAAGGGGAAGAGCAAGAGCAAGGAACTGAAAACTTATCTGAAAACCTAATGAAAAAGAACTGCATCATTCTGGCAAGGGAAATAGACCTCCAGGAAGTCCAGGAAGCTCAGAGAGTCCCAAAGAAGTTGGACCCAAGAAGGAACACACCAAGGCACATCATAATTACATTACCCAAGATAAAAATGAAGGAGAGAATCCTAGAAACAGCAAGAGAAAAGGAGACAGTTATCTACAAAGGAGTTCCCTTAAGACTGTCAGTGGATTTCTCAAAAGAGACCTTGCAGGCAAGAAGGGGCTGGAAAGAAGTATTCCAAGTCATGAAAGGCAAGGACCTACAACCAAGATTGCTCTATCCAGCAAAGCTTTCATTTAGAATGGAAGGGCAGATCAAATGCTTCTCAGATAAGGTCAAGTTAAAGTTCATCATCACTAAGCCCTTATTCTATGAAATGTTAAAGGGACTTATCTAACAAAAAGAAGATAAAAAAATATGGACAGTAAAATGACAGCAAACTCACAATTATTAACAACCACACCTAAAACAACAACAACAAAAACAAACTAAGCAAACAACTAGAACAGGAACAGAACTACAGAAATGGAGATCACATGGAGAGTTAGCAACAGGGGAGTGGGAGGAGGAGAGAGAGGGGAAAGGTACAGAGAATAAGTAGCATAGATGGTAAGTAGAAAATAGACAGGGAGAGGACAAGAATAGTATAGGAAATGTAGAAGCTAAAGAACTTATGAGACATGGACATGAACTAAGGGGGTGAATGTAGGTGGGAGATGGTGTGCAGGGTGAAGGGGAATGAAGGAGGGGTAATGGGGCAACTCTACTAGCATAATCAATAAAATATATTTAAAAAAAGATGACAATGCAACCTAAAGTGATCTACATATTCAATATAATCTCTATCAAAATTCCAATGGTGTTTTTTGCAGAAATAAAAATATCCTAAAATTCGCAGAGTCTTAAGGAACCCCAAATAGCCAAAAACAATCCTGAAAAAGAAAATCATAGTTCGAGGACTCACACATACTTGCCAGTTTCAAAACTTATCACACAGCTATAGTAATGAAAATAGTATGAGATGGGCATAAAGAGAGACATTTTAGATCAATAAAACAGAGTTTATAGAGTTCAGAGATAAACCCATATATTCAATTGTTTTATAACAAGGATGCCAAGACCATTAAATGAGGGAAAGAATAGTTTCTTCAGCAAATGGTGTTGGGACAACTGGGCATCAACATAAAAAGTCCTGTTTGACATGTACCTCACACCACAAACAAAAATTAACTCAAAAGAGACTAAAGACCTAAATACAAGAGCTGAAAGTGTAAAAGTCTTAAAAGAACACACAGGAATAAACCTTCATAACCTTGGATTTGGTAATAGGTTTCTAAAGATATGACACTAAAGGCATAAGCAACAGAGGAAGGAATAGATTAATTGGACTTTAGCAAAATTAAAATCTTTTATGCATCAAAAGACACAATCAATAAAATCTACAGAGTGGAAGAAAATATTTGCAAAGCAGATATCTGTCAAGGGTCTAAAGTCCAGAATACATAAAAAATCTTACAACTCAACAATAAAAATACAAACACCACAAATAAAATTAGGCACGAACTGACATTTCTCCAAAGATGATATAAAAATGGCCCAGGAGCACATGAAAACATACAGAACATTTTTAGTCATTATAGAAATATAAATCAAAACTACAATGAGATTCCACCTCACATTGTCTACAGTAGATATAATTAAAAACAAAAAAGTGCAGTAACATGTGTTGACAAGAATATGGAGAAACTCAAATTCTCATATACTACTAAGAAGACTATGAAATGGCATAACCACTGTGGAAAGAAGCTTGATGGTTTCTTAATAAGTTAAACATAGAATTATCACATGATTCAACTATTCTATTCCCAAAAGAAGTGGAAACAGGTATTCAAACAAAAATTTTTACATGCTTGTTCATAGCCAGTTACTCACAATAAGTGAAAAGGTGTACATAGCCAAGATGACCATCAAGAGATGAATGTATAAACAAAATATGGTATATCAGCACAAAGGAATGGTATATCCATAAGAAGGAATGAAATATTCCTCCTATAGGTTACAATGTACATAAACCTCAAGCACATTATGCTAAGTGGGAAAAAAAACAGATACAAAAGGTCCCATATGATTCACAGGACCTTTTGTACATGAAATATCCAGAACAGGTAAAGCCATAGAGACAAAAAGCAGATTAAGTGGTTGCCAGGGGCTGAAGGGAGGGAAGAATGGAATGACTGCTTCATGGTTACTGTGTTTCTTTTTGGGATGATGAAATTATCTGTGCCTAGTGATGGAGCTGACACGATCATGTGAAAATACTAAATGCCACTGAACTGTACACACTTTAAAATGGGCAATTTAATGTAAATTTTACCTTAAGAAAAGAAGAAAAAATCAGACATTTTATAAGCCTTTAATTTACCACAGGAGGAAAATAATTCTTTAAGCTTGTAAATCCTTTCCAACTTGGATGCTATTATTTGTCACTCTATCATGTACCTTTATTCCCCCAAAACACGATCTTATCCTTCACCTAGAGTGCTTTGATAACATTCAGATTTCCACACCCCAATTAAGACCTGTTAGGTCAATTTCTACAAAACGAATGTATCCTAAATAGTTCTTAACATCAGATAAGTTTGACTACTATTTAGCACAATCATTTTCTCTGATGAAAATAAAATGACTTAGCTATATCAAGGGTGACAGATAAAAATACTAGTGATAGGTCCAAGAGAAATGCTAATGATTTATGAAGAAGCAGCAATAGTTGTTTATTTTAATCAATAACAATTTTTGAATAATTCCTTCTGGATAAAGAGAAAAACTACCTAAAATTATGTAGAGTGCTCACTCAAACAGAGAGGACAAAGTTTTAATAGACATTTTTGAAAAAGATAAAACTGCCCAGTATTGCCAACAGGAAGTATCTTATATTGTTGGCTAAACTGTAAAATGGTATAATCCTTCTGGAGAGAACTTTGGCAACATGTATTAAAATTTAAAGTGTGTATTTGATCTACCCATCTTTGATCTATCCATCTCACTAACAGAAATTTAAACCAATGAGATAACAGAATGAGATGTCTGTGTGTGGCTATTCATCACAGTATTGATTAAAAAATTAAAACTAGAAACAATCTAAATGTGTCTTAATAGAGGCTTGCGTAAATAAGTCACAGTTTATGTATGCAAGGGAACCTTGTGCAGCCATTGAAAAGGGAGAGACCATCTGCATTCATTCTTCACAGGAAATTATACAGTGAAAGGGGCTACAAAACAGTACCTACAATGTAATTCCCTTTGTGTATAATAATTTATCTATAAATAGGGAGGTGTCTAGAAGGAGAATTTCATCAAGGTGTCGAATGGTCTATGTGGAAGACTTTTGGAAACTTTTCCTTTTCTTCATGCTTTTAAAATTTTTTTTCTACACTGAGCATGTAAACAGAAAAAATACAAACATATTTTGTGGAAAATATATGCAAAAGCAGGTGTATTACATCTGGGTATAATTACCATGCTAGTTACTGCTGATGAGGTTGAAGTATATAAACTTACTGATGGCCTCATCACTCTAAACACATACCCTTACTGTTCCAATCATTTTACCTCCTGCCAATAACATCACAGAATGCTCCTTGTTACTGCCCATAAATTGGAGATCTACCTTCGTGAGGTGCCAATGACTCTAAGATGCTTTTCTTGGTGTTTTTATGGTATTTGATTTGTGTGCTAAGCTATACGCTCTGCTCTGTTTCCACAGCAGTAACAAATGCTCTGCTGTGATGAGTGCAGATGGCTTTGAAAGGAGTGGGACAGCAGTCATACATCACATTCCATGGAGAACATGCAGAACACTTCCAGACACTGAGCAATAGATGGACCCCGTACTCAGTTTCTAGAGGCTCAATGCAAAAATGCCAGCCCTCTCCTCAAGAACAACATGGCTGCCTTTGCTCATTTGCTCATCATCTGGACCTAAACATATTTTTCAGTGTCCATCATTTTTACTTGTATGAATGCATGACCTTTTGAATTACTTGGTATTTGGTCAAATATTATTCATTCTCCAAATTCCAACCACAAAATAATTTTTCATTGGAGCATCCCTTAACATGTTTGAAAAAAGTTGGCTGATCTTCTATTATTTTACACCCACCCTTTCATTTATCATTTTTGGTTTCCCTAACTAGATTGTGAGAATAGGACCACACGTCATCTTTATATCACCAATACTTGGCACAAAACCTCATATAAAGAAATCTTTATACATAAAATTAAAATAAATCTTTGTAAACTGAATGGAGATACAGCCACTTCAGAAAACTGTTTGGCAGTTTTGCTACATACTTACACCACTGACATTTATCCCAGAAAAACCAAAACTTAGGTCTATTAAAAAAACCCTGTATACAAATTTTCATAACAGTTTTATTTGTAATAGCCCCAAACTAGAAACAGTCTATATGCCCTTTAGTAGGCAAATGGTTAAATAAAGTAGGATATCACCATTAAGAATATTACTCAGCAAAAAAAAAAAAAGAGTGAATGATTGATACAACTGTGATGGATCTCAAGGAATGAGCACTGAGTAAAAAACACCAATCTCAAAAAACTATATTCTGTATAATTCCATTTCTATAAATTTATTTACATATTATAATTAAGTAGATGGATAACAGATCAGTGGTTAGGTAGAGGAAAGAAGAGGAAAGGATGCAGTTAGATAGGGACTGTATGCAGGAGACTTGTGGCTATGGAACAGGCATGTATCTTGTGATGGTAGTTACATGAATCTAATGTGATAAAATTTCATAGAACTATACACACACACATACACATTCACAAGGACAATTTCCAAGAAACAAGACAATAGTGTAAAGCCTGGGCCTCAGAGGGATTAATGTAGTAGCAATATAAAGTATTGAAATATTTGGAAGGAGACTGAAACACAGGCAGGAAAGATACCTAATAAGTAACTGGATATAGTAGGCAAGGAAAAAGCATGGAAAAGAAAATTGTATATATTTATAGAAAAAGAGGCTAACAGTAGTCATCTCTAAGTGTTGTGATTACTGAAGATTTCTCCTTGATACTTTTATGTGCCAAACTTTCATATCAAAGTTTTAAAAATTGTGACAACTACTTTTATAGTCAGGAAATGTATTCTTTCCTTAAAAACATTAAGTACAGCCCTGGCTGGTGTGACTCAGTGTACTGAGTGGTAGCCTACAAGCCAAAGGGTTGCTAGTTTGATTCCCAGTCAGGGCACCCACCCTGAAACTTAGGTATGTGCTCGATTGGGAACAGAACCCACAACCTTTCTGATGTACAACACAATGCTCCAACCAACTGAGCCACCCACCAAGGGCAATGATTACTTTAAATGTAAATGAACTGTGTGCTTCAATCAAAAGACATATAATGGCTCAATGGATAAGAAAAAAAGACTCGTATATATGCTGTCTCTAAGAGACTCTCTTGAGATAGAAAGACAGAAAGACATACTGAACTGAAAGTAAAGAGATGGAAAAAGATATTTCATGAGAATGGAAACAAACAAACTAAAAGCTGGAGTAGCAATGCTTACTGTAGACATAACAGATCTAAGAAACAAAATAAATGAACAAGAGAACAGAAACAGGCTCATAAAGAGAATAGTTTGATGCCTACAAGATGGGATGGGGGCTTAAGGGGATGGGTGAAAAAGTGAAGGGATTAAGAAGTACAAACTGGTAGTTATAGAATAGTCACAGGCATGTAGAGTACCACATAGAGAATACAGTCAATAATACTGTAATAACCATGTATGGTGTCAAATGGGTACTAAATTTATCAGGTGATCAATTAATAAGTTATAAAATGTCTAATCACTGGTTGTACACCTGAAACTAATACAATACTGTACTGTCAATTTTAGTTGAAAATTAAAAAATATTTAAAGTTAAACAAAGAAAGATGTATAAACACCTGGTATATAATTTTAAATGTTTAAATGCACTTAACAATGAAGGCAATACAGATTTTAAAAATGAAAGAGCATTTTGTCTTACTCAAACTGGTCAAACCCAAAAGATACCTACTTTGGTGAAGATGTGAAAAAAAATGGGTAAAACTACTGTGTTGTAAATAGTTGTCACAGTATATCTTGAAGGCAATTTTGCAGTATGTGTGTAGCACACAGCACAGGTTCTAGGGCCAGGCAGAATGAGACTAAAAATTGGGTTTTGCCTTGTAACTAGCTGTCTGAACTTGGGAAGTTACTGAGCATCTCTAAACTTCAGTTTCTGGATCTGTAAAGTAAACAGATTTACTGAAAAGTAAATTAACATGATATTTAGCTTAAATATTATAGCATATTAAAATCAATTAACAAATAGCTCCTTAAATCTCTGTATTGTAAAACAAAATGATCTTTCATAAGAATCTTCTACATAAAATAACACATTAAAGTTTCTCAAAAAATGTACATATAATTTATTAATTCATTCAACAACTATCTGGCTATGTACTAGGCACATGCTCTAGTCATGGGGGATATGAGTGCAAGAACTAATTTTTCTATATTTGTAAGGGAGACAGATAGTAAATCTGATGATACATGACAATGTGAGCTTCCAAATATATGGGTAATGACTTTTCTAATGGGGAGACATTTGGGGAGAAACCTGGAAAGTGATGAGGCAAATAATAAAGAAGTGTGTGGAGAGAGAGCTCCAGGAGTGAGGTCAGCACAGGCTCAGCTGCAGGAGTACATGAAGCACTTTTGCAACAGCGGCAGTGACCAGGGGGCCAAAGAGGGGAAACCAACCAGAAAGGGTGGTAGAAGGTCGGGTATGAGAGGTAAACTCAACCAGGCTCTGTGGGGCTTGAAGGCCAAGATCAGGACATGGAGTTTATTCTGTTTGACGAGGAACAGTGGAAGGTTCTGAGCAGGGCAATAGTACCACATTTTACTTTTAGGAGGTTTTACTTTAGCTGTTTTTGGGAAAAATCAGACTGAAAAGAAGCAAAAGTGAAAGCAGGAAAACACTTCGAGGCAGTTGTAATGGTCTGAATGAGAGACGATGGTGGTGGTTTGGAATAGAGGGAGCATCTGAAGCAGAGCAGGTAAGAAGTTGTCAGATTCAGGACCTACAGAGCTAATCAGGATGCCACTTCTAAGAACTTAATGCAAGGATTTAATTGTAGCTATTCAATAAGACTTACATACAAGGTTATAAAAATATAACTGATAACTGAATACAAGTTGATTAGTTTAATGAACTCTGGATCAGCCATAAGCTAGAAAAGATGAAGTCATTTAGAAATGATGATTTTGACTATATAATGACAAGAGAAAATGTTCATAATACATTAAGTGAAAATAATAGGTTACAAAACAAAGTCTCCAATATTAATCTATATTGTCTAAATAAAATTTATAGAAAAAAACTGAAGGTTATACATAAGCATGTTAGCAAAATTTCTCTCTGGCTTGTGGAATCACACATTTGTAACATTTTTCTTTGAGCTTCTGCATTTTCCAAATTTTCTGTAATAACCATGTATTACTTTGATGACAAAAAACAATTTTTTAAGTATAACACTGAAAAGAACATTTTCTTTTTTTCTATTCCTTTTTTTCTTTATTTTTATTACAATTTTTTAAATTGTTTTTCAAGTACAGTTTTCTGCTTCCCCCCACCCCTTCCTACCACCCCAGCCCTCCCCACCTCCCTCCCCCATTTCCACACCCCTTGTTGATGTCCATGTGTCCTTTATAATTGTTCCTGTAAACCCTTTTCCCCCTTCACCCTTTTCCCCCTTTATTCCCTCCCCTCTCTTCTCCCTTCTGATCTCATTTTCAACAAATAAGATTACTAAAGAATAAGCACTCGAATCCATTAACACTTTGTTACTTACCATCACTTTTCGCAAAGTGTATCTTTTGGATCGAATGTCATCCATCAACATTTCATATGGAGTGAGCTGATACTCAATGGGCAACGGGTTGTACTGCCGCTCTTGGACCTTTTTAAGTTTTACTCCATTTCGCAAATCCCTCATCACCTGTACCCAGAATCGAGCCTGAAAGTACCAATGGTGGAGAGACATAAATGAATGAATTTACTAGTTGTCTATAAGTACCTAGAGTCATACAGAAAAAGTTAAGAGCTTGGATTATAAAACACTGAGAAAAACCAAACAAAAACAATTTAAAAAATTAAATTTTAGGATACTACCAAGTGGGTCGAAAGCTGGTAGGGAATCCACAATGTATGACTGGTGAAACACATAAATCCTCAATAATCTACTGTGGTAGGCATTAATGGCCTCAGTTCTTCAGGCCTCCTGGTGTGTACATTGTTATGTAGCTTTGCTTGCTAAAAAGGAAGACTGTATTTCTCACATTGTGACTTTGGGTTTGGTTATATGATTTGTGTGGCCACTGGAATAGTAATGAATATGACATGACCAAAGGCTTCAAAATCAAATGCACAATGGGCTGTCACTGGTACTTTTCTTACTGCCATTGGGGACATCATGCCTGGATTGGCATGATGCCCACTGGCATGATCACCTAGAAGGATGAGACACACATAGAGTGGAGTTAGTACAACTCAACCAATCTGCAAACTTGTGAGTTAAAAATATGTTACTGCCTAATGCCACAGTGATTTTGTAGTATTTGGTTATCAAGCATTATAGTGACCACAGTAAACTGATATAACCACCTACTAGCTATTAGACATCCAGCCAGCTGCTTCAACTTTCAGAACCATGGCTTCCTCATCAATAAAAGAAAATGGTACTTCATAATTTGTTCAGAAGATCAGAGATGTTCTCTACACAGAAAATGTGTTCTGTATACAGAAAAACTCAAAATTGACATTTTTGTTATTTTTACAAAAATTATTTAGTATCAGTTTTCTTATCTACAAATAGCAAGTATACCCCTTAAGAGAATAATATATGAACTACCATATTTTTTGGACCATAAGACACAGTGAGGTTTTAGAGGAAAATAGGAAAAAAAATTCTGAAACAAAATATGTGGTAAAAATATTTAATAATATAAATAACATAATATTTCACCAATGTAAATGTAAACAGAACTCAATAGTAGCATTAACAACCATTATTCCTCCCAAATTTGACAGGGTAATGAGACTTATAGTCCAAAAATAGGGTACTTCTAACACATATTAGATATATATATTATTATATATTAGGCCTTTTGTTTTCCTGCTTATAAACTAGAGTATCATAGTCTCTAATTCACTGAAAAGTAGATCAATATGATATTTAACTGACATACAGTTTTTAAAAAGTTAATAACGATTCAAATGGCTACTTAAATATATTAAAATCAAGAATTGTGCATATAGAATAACTGATTAATTTTCTCAAAAACATCCTCAAAAACAATTTCTGATTAAAAAGGAAGTATACCATTTCTTATTCCAAAAAGGTTTTGAGTACTTAATATTAAGGTATACTCATACAGGGGTGTCCAACCTTTTGGTGTCTCTGGATCACACTGGAAGAAGAGTTGTCTTAGGCTATACATTAAATACACAAATACTAACAGAAACAAAAAATCTCAAAATGTTTTAAGTACATTTATGATTTTGTGTTGGGCCACATTTATAGCCATCCTGGGCTGCATGCAGCCTGCAGAAAGCAGGTTAGACACCCCTGCTTAGAACATCTCCTAAAGTGCTCCTTTTTAAAATAAATTCTTACATTCCGTCATTAAAGACATTCTAATGTATCCCTAAAATATTTGGGTTTCTCTCTTGGGAATATTGTTTTGCCAACTTCTTTAATTTTCTTACTTGTCCTTTAAAATCCAGATGAAGTACAATCTCATCTTTTAAAAATATTGTCTCTTCTTATGACTTCCTCAAGCCTTAAGAAAATCTGACATACAAAATTTAGAATTCTTGAGATAAATTAGGGGATGATCACTCACATAGCTTTTGCTATAATTTATGAAAGGATTAAAACAGATCTGTTTTATGTAGCCAGCTCTTTATATATTATTGTTTGGCAAAATTTTAAATATGACTTTTAAAAATTAAAGTCATGGTTGTTATAAAATAATGCACAACTGTCACTGTATGTAGTCCCAGAGATTTTACCATTTACCCCTTATTCCACTAGGAATATTCTGAGATGTATCAATCCAGCCATTCGAGAAATTCTGATTCTGGCCCTGGCTGGCGAAGCTCAGTGGATTGAGCATGGGCTGCGAACCAAAGCATCACAGGTTTGATTCCCAGTCAGGGCACATGCCTGGGTTGCAGGCCACGGCCCCCAGCCGCACATTGATGTTTCTCTCTCTCTTTCTCCCTTTCTTCCCTCTCTAAAAATAAATAAATAAAATATTAAGAAAAAGAAATTCTGATTCTCCTTCATTCTATTCCTCATTTCATTCTAATCTTTCTAGGTAATTCATTTTAATGGTCTTATGAGAAAGAACCTGGTGATTGAGGCAAATATAATTCCCTTTAAAGTTAGTGCATCTCTTGTCAGTGGTCATGCTACTTTTTAAATGAGGCTGACATAAGGCAATAAATTACATTTTTACTTCAAGTTTATACTGGATATTTGCTAACTTCTGAACACCTGAGTTATTTATCTGGCTTCAATATTCAGGAAGAAAATTTTAAAATTTAATAGCCAAGATGAAATACACCTAGAACAATACTACCAGAGTAGTCTCCTATACAAAGGAAACTTGATAATCAGTATTACTGTAAAATGACAAATAATATTAGCTTATAAGACAACATAAGGTATTTGTCTTTAACCTTATTTTTTTCATATATATTTTATTGATTATGCTATTACAGTTGTCCCAATTTTCCCCCCCTTTGTCCCCCTCCATCTGGTACCCCCATTTCCTCTGGCAATCCCCTCCCCCTTAGTTCATGTCCATGGGTCATATATTTAAGTTTTTTGGCTACTCCTTTTCCTATACTGTTCTTAACATCCTCCTATCTATTCTGTATCTTCCTATTTTTACTTCTTAATCCCTGCACCTTTCCCCCATTGTCTCCTCTCCTCCTCCCAGATGATAACCCTCCGAAGGATTCCATACTTATGATTCTGTTTCTGTTCTGTTTATTTGCTTAGCTTGTTTTTTAGACTCAATTATTGACAGCTGCAAATTTATTGTCATTTTATATTCATAGTCTTGTTCTTAAAAGAGTTCCTTTAACATCGCATACAGTAAGGGCTTGGTAATGATGAATTCCTTTAGCTTTACCTTGTCTGTGAAGCATTTTGTCTGCCCTTCAATTCTAAATAATAGCTTTGCTGGACAGAGTAATCTTTGATGTAGATCATTGCTTTTCATCATTTTGAATAATTTTTGACAGTCCTTTTCTTTCTAGCTTGCAAAATTTCTTTCGAGAAATTAGCTGAGAGTCTTATGGGAACCCTTTGTAGGTAACTCTGCTTTTCTCTTGCTGCTTTTAAGATTCCCTCTTTATCTTTATCCTTTGGCATTTTAATTATGATGTGTATTGCTGTGGTTCTGTTTGCGTCCATCTTGTTTGGGACTCTCTTTGCTTCCTGGACTTGAATGTCTATTTCCTTCACCAAATTCATAAGTCTTCTTGCATTATTTTTCAAATAGTTTTTAAATTTCTTGCTCTTTCTCTTCTCCTTCCAGTACCCCTATGATTCAAATGTTGGTATATTTGAAGTTATCCCAGAGGCTCCTTCCTCTAACCTTGTTTTTTTTTTCTTCTTGCTATTCTGATTGAATGTTTTTTTCTTCCTTATGTTCCAAATTGTTGATTTGATTATTGGCTTCATTTCCTCCACTGTTGGTTCCCTGTAAAAGTTTCTTTATTTCACTTAGTATAATGTTCATTTCTCCCTGGGTCTTTTGTATGCTGTTAAAGTACCCAACAAATTCCTTTGAGCATCCTAATAACCAGTGTTTTGAACTCTGCACCTGACAGATTGCTTAACTCCATTTTGTTTACTTCTTTCTCTGGAGTTTGGTTTTGTTCTTTCATTTGGGCCATACTTCTTTGTCTCCTCATTTTGGCAGCCTCTCTGTGTTTGTTTCTATGCATTAGGTATAGCTGCTTTAATGCCTTGTTTTAGTAGTGTAGCCTATCGTAGAAAAGTGCACAGGTAAGTTGTATGGGGTGGAGCCCAGAGCAACCCATGTGAACCAGATTGGTGGAGTCTCCAATACAGTGTCACTGCTCTGTGGCCCTGCATTGGAGAGGGCTCAGAAAGGGGCAAATGCTGCTGATTGGCTTCTGGAGTTTTGTCTGGGAGGAAAGTGTCTTCTGGCACTTGCTCTGAGGCAAGACACTTCAGTCTCTTCCCGTATACCACTGATGCCCTTACAGGTTCTGTCCCAGTGCTAAAGACAAGAGTGAGTGAGTCTGTGAAAGTTCTAAGTCCCTTGTGGGTCCTTTAAAGGCGACTGCTAAGAATAATGAAGTTTCTTCCACTGCCCCAACCCCCACTGATTTTTACAACCAGAAGTTATGGAGACTTATCTTCCTGGTACTGGAACCCTGGGCTGAATGGTCTGATGTATGGCTGGGACCCCTTGCCCCCAATATCCTTCCCAACTTTTATTCACTATATGTAGGTGTGGGACCACCCATTCCATATCTCCATATCTCTGCCCCTCTTACCCATCTGGTTGAATGTGGTTTCTTAAGTATATTTTATTGATTATGCTGTTACAATTGTCCTATATCTTTCTCTCCTTATCCTCCTCCACCCTGTACTCCCCTCCCCTCCCACACCCCACCCTTTAGGTTCATGTTTGGAGGTCATCGTGTAAGTTCTCTAGCTTCTCCATTTCCCATACAATTCTTAAGCTCCTCCAATCTATTTTATACCTACCAATTATGCTTCTTATTCCCTGTATCTTTTCCCCCAATCGTCCCCCACCCTGCTGATAATCTTCCATATAATCTACATTTCTGTGATTCTGTTCCTGTTCTAGTTGTTTGCTTAGTTTGTTTTTGTTTTAGGTTCAGCTTGAGTTGTGAGTTTGCTGTCATTTTACTGTTCCTAGTTTTAATCTTCTTCTTTCTCTTAGATAAGTCCCTTTAACATTTCATATAATAAGGGCTTGGTGATGATGAACTCCTTTAACTTGGCCTTATCTGAGCAGCACTTTATCTGCCCTTCTATTATAAATGATAGCTTTTCTGGATAGAGTAATCTAGGATGTAGGTCCTTGCCTTTCATGACTTCAAATACTATTTTCCAGCCCCTTCTTGACTGTAAGGTTTCTTTTCAGAAATCAGCTAATAGCCTTATGGGTACTCCTTTGTAGGTAATGCTCTTCTTTCCTCTTGATGCTTTTAAGATTCTGTCTGTATCTTTAATCTTGGGTAACTTAATGATGATGTGCCTTGGTGTGTGCCTCTTTGGGTCCAACCTCTTTGGGACTCTGGGCTTCTTGGACTTCCTGGAAGTCTGTTTCCTTCACCAGATTGGGGAAGTTTTCCTTCGTTATTTGTTCAAATAAGTTTTCAGTTTCTTGTTCTTCCTCTTCTCCTTCTGGCACCCCTATGGTTGGAAGTTGGAATGTTTAAAGTTGGCCCAGAGGTTCCTCAGCCTCTCTTCTTCTTCTTTTTTTTATTTTGAATTCTTGTTTCTTCATTCTGTTCCAGTTGCATGTTTATCTCTTCCTTCCGTTCCAAATCATTGATTTGAATCCAGGTTTCCTTCTCTTCGCTGTTGGTTCCCTATATAATTTTCTTTATTTCACTTTGTATAGCCTTCACTTCTTCCTTTATTTTGTGTCTGTACATGATCATATCTGTGAGCATCCTGATTACCAGTGTTTTGAACTCTGCATCTGATAGGTTTATCATCTACTTGTTTATTAGCTCTTTTTCTGGAGTTTTGATCTGTTCTTTCACTTGGGCCATATTTGTCTCATTGCACCTGTTACATTTTAAGGGGTGGAGCCTTAGGTATTCACCAGTGTGGGGCAACCAACTTTGCAGAGTTGTGGCAGTGTATGTGGGTAGTGGTCAGAAAGGGAATAATGCAGCTTGCTTGGCTCTTGTCCCACTTTCAGTCACTTCCCCTACTATGGACAGGGAATTGGGCCCTTCTGTTGCTGATTTCTGGCTAGGTGGGTTTATAAACCTTCTAGGACCCTGTGGGCCCCTCTAATGAACTCTCCTGTGAGACTGGCAGTTTCTCTCACTACCTCAACCCCCATAGGTTTTAACAGCCAGGGGATTTGAAACTTTATTTTCCCGTTGCTGAAATCCTGGAATTCATGGTCCGTCTCTCTCCCCAGGTGTTCCTCCTGGTTTATCTGTACAAGAATGTGGGACCACCTGGCCTGCTAGCCATAAATGTGACTTCTTTAATTCTTTGGTTGTTAGACTTCTACACAGCTCGATTTTCTGGCAATTCTGGGTGCTATCTGTTTTGTAGTCTAGTTGTCATTTTTGCTGTGGTCATGTGAGCAGGTGAGCCATGTTTTCCTATGCCTCCATCTTGACCAGATGTCTCCTGTTTTCAAACCTTACTCTATCTTTAATGTTCCAGGTTAATATCTTTCCAAATATCTCAGTAAAGATACTAAATAAATTAAGACTACTGCAAACAGGAAATACCAAAGTGACCATGTACAGAAGATCTGATAAAACAATGGAATAAAACTTGGCAATAATAATAAAAAAATAACCCTACTGATATAGGCAACCATATGGATAAAATTTTAAAAGAATTATGCTGAATGAAATAAGCCAAGAAAAACCAATACATACTACTGATTACATTTATATGTTTCAGAAAATGCAAACTAATCCATATGACAGAAAGCAGATCACTGCTTCGAAACTGGAGAGGAAGGAGACAAGAAGGAGGATTATAAAAGGGTATGAAGAAACTCTGCAGAGTGATGGATAGGCTCATTATTTTGATTGTGGTAATAGCTTCATGAGTATGTATGCATATATGTGTATGTCAAAATTTATTAAATTGTACTTTTTAGGTTTGTGTATTTATTGTATGTTGGTTACACCTTAATAAAGCTGTTAGAAAAGAATATGGTAAATGATTAAAATACATGATCAAAAGCAAGTTGTTCAGATCCCCCAAATCTACATCTTTTGCTATTCCCTCATGTAATGATGCTACTCCCTAATTTATTTATCCAGTCTACTTAACTGAAAAATCAGAATCCTAAAATGTGCCTTCCTGATGACACTGAACATACCTCAGTCTAACTCTGTGACATTCACTGCCCTGTCCATGAGGCCAAGGCCATCATGCCTGTTTGACACATAACATATATGAGGGCAGGGATTCAAGTATCTAGAACCAGGTCAGAAAAACAGTAGTGTGTCACATGAATAAACTGCCATCATCTGTTCTAGAAGTCTGTCTTCTGTTTTATGAAGGCAGAGGCCCCATATTATTCATTCTGCATTCCCAGGGCCCAAATCTTGTAACTATTCATTAAATAAATAAGTGTATAATACTATCTATAGTTTCATACCTTATTCTGAAACAGAGCTTAAACTGTGACTTACAAGAGTATGCTAAAGTTTTATTATAATCAGAAAGGTCAATATTTTAAAACACCAAAAGTTCCCAGAGAAATTGGAGTAATTCTAATAAAATCATATAGTTTTTAAAAATAGGGAATTGATATTTCCTCTAATGTAAGACCAGGCATTCAAATTCAGGTAATGTCAATTCATATGATAGTTCTTAACAACCAGCTATAATATTTCTTCAACACTAAACATAACCGGGAGAATATCCAGCTATCTTACCCAGTCAATGTTTTTCAGTTCTTCCAGATCTGTGTTAGATTCATCGCTCTTTTCCATTTCTTGAATCTTCTTAAGATTCTACCAGTTGAAATAAAAATATTTGGCATAAAAATTTCATTAAGTTATCTCCTTAAATTAAAATTTCTAATGGATACCTTAAGATAAAATATAAACAAAAGTGCTACTGAAGCAGGTAGCACAGATAGCAGGTTCAATACAATAACCAATTCTTCAGGGAAACCTTCCCTTCCTCCTTGCCTAAGCCAAATTTTCCTGTTATACTATTTTATAGCACCATAAACCTTCCCTCTACAATTCTTACCAACACTAATTTTATATTTGTTTGTGCCTTCCCACTACACTTCATGACTCAGATTTCTGTTCTTAGAAGCTAATAGAAAAGTTACTTTTCTAAGTAACTTTTCTCAATATATGCTCAATATATATTTGTCAAGTAATTTAATGAATAAATTTCAATATATAAAATGCCTTATATATTTTAAATTTATACATATATAGAAAAATAGTTATCACAATAAGGTTAGTTACACTTCTATCACCTCATCTAATTATCTTTTTTTAAATGGTGGGAATATTTAAGATCTATTCTCTTTATAACTTTCAAGTATATAATACAATGTTGTTAACTACAGTCCCCATGCTGTACATTAGATCTCCAGAAATTATTTATCTTATAACTAGAATTGTACCTTTTGAAATTGCATTAATTCAACATTTACAATTTTTAAAAATCTTGATCGGTAAAACATACATTCACATATTATTTATAAATCTGTGTTATATCATTCCTATTCACAATAATTCAACTCTATTTTGCTAAATGTATTTGCCTAATTGTATTTGGCCCAAGTTTAAATGTACCGTATGACACCTAGCTTGTTTTATATGAAAATAATGAATACTCAATATGAAATATTTCTAAACCATTTATTTTTAGTTTCTCTACATCTCAGATTAACCATCTGCAAAATAAGAATAATACCACTTGCTTTTTTGTACTGAATAATGCATAAGAATATTAATATAAAAAGAATAAAATTACTGTGACTTGAAGAAAAGGTGGTATAAATAATGCATTACTTCCTCTCTCCCTAGGAAAGAAATTAGGAGTAGAAATACATATTTGTTTCACAATGTTTCCATAATTGTTATTTAAAAATTTTTTTAAATCCTCACCCAACAATATGTTTATTGATTTTAGAGACAGAGGAATATAGATAGGGATGGGGGAGGAGAGAGGCAGAGAGGAAGAGGGGGAAGAGAGAGAGCAGAAGAGAGAGAGAGAGAATATCAATGTGAGAGAGAAACAGCGATTGGTTGCCTTCCATATGATCCTGGACTGGGGGGGTCAAATCTGCAACCTAGGTATGTCCCCTGACCAAGAATCAAACTTGTAACCTTCTGGTGTAGGGGACAAAGCTCCAACCAGCTGAGCCACCTGCCCATGGTCATAATTATTTTTAAAAGAGAAAAGTCAGGTTTCCTGCTTGTGACTGTGAAATAAGATTCTTGCCACTCATGAGTCACAGCCTAAGTTTCCTCTTTGGGCCTCTTGTGCCCGACCTTTAAAAGGAAGATACCACCATCTACGTTACAGTGTTGTATTTAAAATATAATCAGTCAAGCATAGCAGAACCTTGCATGCACAGCCTCTGGGGAAAAGGAACTCCCATAACATGCATATCCTAATTCTTCCTTGTACTGTCCCAGCCCCATCTCTGCTTTCCAGAACCTTGCTCTTTTCCAGTGATCTTGACTGCTGCTCTTAGCTGTAGTAGGATGCTAAGGGCAGCTAACAAGTGGTAAGCCTTTAGGTAACCATCATTTAACCCCAACCATAACCTGTGTTACAGGGGAAATTAAAGCATATAAATGCTAAGTAACATATTTGAGGTCTCCTCAAAGGCGAGTGATGGAGTGAAAGGAAAGCAGGCAGGTACAAGGGTCTCAGACATGAGGTAAGATGTATGGAAGGGACTCCAGATGAAAATGGTCCTGTTGGGAACATAAGTGTCCTGGTGCTGCCCCCAGTGACTGAGATAATTCTTAGGAAAGCAGCTAAATAAAATTCTACTTTATTTTTGCTAAAATAAATATGTATGAATGGATAAATTACACAAGGAAAAGGAATAGAATTTATGTCTTGTAACTGATTTGCAGATAATGGGTACCTAATATCTGGTGTGGTATTATGTCAAAATCTCAGTAATAATCATTATGACATTATTACTAAATTAGGACTCTCAGTGTTCTATTTTTGAAGATGTACCAGATGTACTGGCATATACAATATTTCTGATCTCTATTTTTTCTAGGGATTATTAGTTATCTTTTAATAAATCACTGATGATTTAAAATCACAGTTTTCAACCCAAGTCCACCATCTTAAAAGAAGTGTCAGAATCAGAACTGAGCGGCCGACCAAAAAGGAGAGGCACACATTTACTGTGTTCCTAGTGAGTGCAACCCAGGCTCCATCCCCCAGAGAACTACAGGATACACTATTCTATTGACTAGAAGAGTCTTAACTCTGTTCTTTTTTTAAGCAATTAGAATGGTGAAAGAAAAGACTTGTAGGAGGTGAACTGCCTCTGGGCACCCTAAGATGCTATCAGGCTGTGACATCCATCAGCAGCAGCACTCTCCCTTCCCCCATCAAACACAAAATGAAAGCTGAGAAAAAGTACCTCAGCTCTATTTCCTCGCATGCTAGCTTTAGGGCATTTGCACTGGCTGTTCTTTCCTTACAATGCTTTACCCAAATATCCACAAACTAACTCCCATACATCCTCATTCTTACTCAAATGTCACCTTCTCAATGTGCCCTACCCTGACCATCCTATATAAATGCCAAGCCCCAGGCCCGGCACTTTTTCTGGAGAGACCTCATATAAAGCAGATTATTTTAGCTACAGAACTGAATACATCACGGCGCTTTTCAACCTAGAGTGACTTTAACTTCATCTTTGTACACAGAAGTTCAGAAATCAACTATTTTCCCAAACACTCTGCCTGTTTTTTTTTTTTTTTGCTATGAGCATGTCTTTCCACCCAGCTATTCTACAAGTTCTCTTATCATATTTTCTGTTATAAATATCTTCCAATTCCAAACTCTGTAAAATCCTGTGATGATTCAATAATGACCAGATAACTGTAACAGAAATCCCAGGGAAACTATTTTTCTCCCTTGAATTTCCACACAGCTCTTTGTATATGTGTAAGATACAGAGGTTGAACATGAATCTAACTCATTATTACAGCTCAGCCTCAGCATAAGGATCCCACATCGTGAGAATGCTCACCAGGTTTCACTAGCTGCTAATAGAGATCATCACAAAAGAGTACCGAGAAGGGGCAGCTGAGCAGACTGGACTCCAGACGCCCCACGCGTTCTCCTTCTCTCTCTCTGCAGCTCTACTTTCGCACCCACCCCCTTTAATATGCTGCACATCTGCTACTTTCTTTGAACGAAATGTCCCACCACTTAAGACCATTGCTTTGAAAGATGAAATATAATGCCTTAGAAGGTGCGTCCTAACTTAAAACCGCTACATTTAAATTAGAATTTTCCACAGAAAAAAACTGTGTATCAATGAAGAGAAATAGAAAGGAATTAGTTTATCAAATAAAATGCATTCAAAACAAGTCAAGTTAAAGGGTAGTATTTAATAAGTCAAAACTCTTGATCTCCTATTTCTGAGAAGCAAAAAACGTTATCAGGGGACTCCACTTACATCGTACTCAACATGTTATAATCAAGATGCTTTGCATGAATTGAAGATCATGTAAGTGTAAAATTGTCATCTCATAATAAGAAAACTGTAAACTAAAACTATGAGAAAAATGTGCACTTACGACTTAAAAAACATTGTGAAGAGGTACGAAAATATTACACATTTCTAAGGAGAGTATCAATTAGTAAATTTCTATGGAGGAGACTTTCATGGTATTTTATGAAAATTATAAATGCACAAAGTAAATTATAAATTGACAAAGCAATTCTTCTTTTAGGAATCTGTCCTACATATATGATCACATCTATGATAAATAAATTACAAACTATGCATGGCAGCATTTTTTTTTGTAATAGCAAAAGATTGGAAATAACTTAATGGTTGTCAATAGAATGCTGACTTAATCAATTACGGTATGTCCAGATAACAACACATTATGAAGACATAATAAATGATCTCCAAGACATAGGAAAATTTTGCATAGCATAAAGGAAATAAAAAATATTGATGTTTTTGTTATACATAAACTATCTCCATAAGGACAAAGAAGAAATTAACACTATTTATTGCCTGTGGGAGAGGAACTGTGTAGCTAGGAGACTGAAATAGAAGGTACTCCTGGAGTATGAACTATGTAAATTTTTTATTTGTTAAAGTAAGTCAATTAAATTGGGGGCTTCTGAGGATGGTGGCATAGGTAAATGAGGTATTCTGTTCCTCCCATAATCACATCAAAATTACAACCAAACTATAAAACAACTACCATGCAGACCCTCCTGAAATCTGGCTGAATAGAAGTCCTATAACTAAGAATATAAAGAAGTCACATTGAGACTGGTACGAGGGGCGGAGACATGAAATGAGCTGGTCCCACACCCACATGAGATGGTTAAAAATCAGAAGGGATACCTTGGCTGCAGACGTGCCCACTGAGGAGCAAATCGTCCCAACCCCATACCAGGCACCCCAACCCAAGGTGCCATGGCAAAAAGAGAGGTCCTCAAACTTCTGGTTATGAAAACCAGCAGAGATTGTGGCTAAGTGGGTTGAAGGTCTTCTGGAATCCCAGGTGCTCCTCTTAAAGGACCTGGGCACAAACTTACTCAGACTCACTCATTCTCAACTCCAGCACTGGGGAAGTAGCTCAAAAGCCACCAGAGACATAAAGGGAAAAACTGAATTATCTGGTTTTGAGGCAAGTATTGGAGGAGCAACTTTCTCTCAGACAGAAGGGCTGAGCCCTCCCACAGAGAGCCAGCACGCAGGCCCCATATCTGAGTTTCCATTAACCTCACTAACACTGGTCACCCTACCTTGCTGATTCCTGAGACCTCACCCCATCTGAATTTGGGCTCATCCAACGCTTATCCAGTGGCTTTCCAATACAAAAAGCTTATCTTGGCTCAGCTGTGGACTTTCCTAATATATCAAAGATTTACAAACCCCAAACAAGCAACATCTGACCTTGGAATGCTGCTAAGTGACCCTAGGCCTGGCACTAGTGGTAGCTGGCCTTGGTTAGCAGCTTGGCCTCTCCTGGGCACCTCCAGCCAGTACAAGTAGCAGCAATCTGCAGATTGCTCTGTAGCTCATGCCAGGTGGCACAGGTAGGGCACAGGCAGTGGTTGATCTAAGACTGCACCTCAAAGGAGGTGCCAGCTTCAGACCATGCTGGAACACCACCCAACTAGCTCCACAAGTGGCATATTCATGGGGTGAATACACTGGGCATCAGAGCCCTGCTGAAGTAAGTCCTGCAGCACCTCCATAGTCAGTCCTCACAGCAGCTCTGTCTAGGGGTACACCCTCCTCTTGACATGCCAACAGCAAACAAGGCTTAAATATAAAAGGAGGGTACACAGAGCCCACATAGGGGGTGCACCTCAAGTTCCCAGTTCAGTTGATTGAGGAAGCTGCGCCACTAGACCCTATAAGACACCTATTACCAAAGGCCACTTTACAAAGCCCAGGAGGTGTAGCAGCTCCACCTAATACATAGAAAGAAACACTTGGAAGCAGCCTAAATGAGGAGACAAAGAAACATGGCCCAAATGAAAGAACAGAACAATACTCCAGAAAAAGAACTAAAGAAAATAGAGAAAAGCAATCTACCAGATGCAGAGTTCAAAACACTGGTTATAAAGATGTTCAGTGAACTTGGGAGAAGCACAGATGAACTTAGTGAGGACATTAAACAAAGTGATAGGAAACATAAAAAAGAACCAGTCATAAATGAATACACTAAATAAAATGAAGAATAATTTACAGGGAATCCACAATAGAATAGATAAAGTAAAGAATGAAATCAGAAATTTGGAACAGGAGGAGGCAGAAAACACCCAATCAAAACAGAAAAAAAAAGGGGGATACTATGAAGAGCCACTGGGACAACTTCAAGTGAACAAACATGCACATTATGGGGGTGCCAGGAGGAGAAGAGAGAGACCAAGGAATTGAAAACCAGTGTAAAACAATAATGATGGAGAACTTCCCTAATCTGGGGAAGGAAATAGATATAGAAGTCCAGGAAGCATAGAGTCCCAAACAAGGTGAACCCAGAGGGGTCCACACCAAGACACATCATAATTAAAATGCCAAAGGTTAAAGACAAAGAGACAATCTTAAGTGCATCAAGAGAAAAGCAGTTAGCTATCTACAAGAGAGCTTTCATAAGACTGTCAGCTGATTTCTCAATAGGAATTTTACAGGCTAGAATGTATTGGCAAGAAATATTCAGTGTGATGAAAAGCAAGGACCTAACAACAAAGATTACTCTACCCAGCAAAGCTACCATTTACAATCAAAGGATAGATAAAGAGCTTCCAGACATGAAGCTAAAGGAGTTCATAACCGTCAAAAAGTATTAAAGAAATGTTAAAGGGAAGAAGAAGAAAAAGAAGATGAAGAGGACAAAGAAGAGAAAGAGGAGGATGGAAGAGGTTAAAGGAAGAAGATAAAGAAGAGGAAGAAGAAGAGGATGAAGAGGTGGGAGAAGTAGAAGAGGAAGAAAAAAGGAAGAAGAAAAAGGATAAAAATATGAATAATAAATGGCAACAAATATATACCTATCAACAATTACTTTAAATGCAAATGGATTAAGTGCTTCAATCAAAAGATATATGGTGGCTGAATAATAAAACAGGACCCTTACATATGTTGTCTACAAGAGACTTCAGTTCAAAAGATACACACAAACTGAAAATAAAGGGTTAAAAAAGAGATTTTATGAAAATGGAAACAAAAAACTAGTTGGGGTAGCACTGGGCCGGTGTGGCTTGGTTGGTAGGAGCATTATCCCTTGTACTAAAATGTCAAGGGTTCAATTTCTGGTCAGGGCACATACCTACTAAGTTGCCTGTTCAGTCCCCTTGATGGGAGACTCAAATGTTGGAAAAATTTTAGTTTCAGATAAAAGCTAATAAGTTTAGTAATTAATGTGTGTATAAAGCTATTGTTCAAGGAACTGAAAGTATGACCCACCTTGACTCCAGGAGACCATAAGCAGTTCCACCTTTGTGCCTCACGACTGCAAGCAATCAAGATAGTATCTGAACCATTGTATTCCAGGGTGGGATACCCACCACCCATGACACATATAAAGACCAGCACCCAGGACACAGGTGAAACAATGATGCAGGTTTTTATCTGATTAACTTTTCCTTGAATTCCAAACTCCTTACCTACACTTCTCTTCTCCTTATAAAAAGTTTTAGTTTAAAATGGAATTCAAGACAGTCTGTTAGGGTACAAATCTGCCATGTTTTCAGATGGTCAACCATCTGAATAAAGCACCCATAAAGATTTAATCTCTGTCTCTGCTTATTGGGTCTGGTAGATGACAGGCAGAATGAACACCAGCTTTTCCAGTTTCACCATGATGGGTGCGTGCGGGAAGCAACTGTTCGATTTTTCTCTTTTACATCAATGTTTCTCTCTCTTGAATCAATAAATGTATCCATGGGTGAATATTAAAAAAAAGTTAGGGTAGGTAGCAATACTATTTCAGACAAAATAGATTAAAACAAAGTCTATAACAAAAGACAATGAACAACTTCACAATTCAACTTCTGGGCATTTATCCAAAGAAATCCAAAACATAAAAAGACATATGCATCCATGTTCACTGCAGCATTATTTACAATAGCTGAGATATGGAAGCAACCTAAGTGTTCATCAACAGATGAAGTGCACCACTTGGTGCACATATACAATGGAATATGACTCAACCACTAAGAAAGAAAAGAGATCTTGCCATCTGCAACAACATGGATGGGCCTAGAGGATGTTGTTGCTGAGTGAAATAAGTCCAAGAGAGAGAAAGGCACATACTGTATTATTTCACTTATACATATGTGTAATCTAAAAAACAAAATAAACAAACAAACAGAAGAGGAACAGAATCATAGATAAAGAAAGAGAACATTTTGACAGTTGCCAGAGGGAAGAGTGGTTAGGAAGCTGGGTGAAAAATGTACAGATTAAAAGTATACATTAACAGTCACAAAATAGTCACGGGGATGCAAGTATAGCATAGGGAATATAGTCAGTAATGTTGTAATAACTATGTATGGTGTCAGATGGGGACTAGATTTACTAAGGTGATCACTTCATAAGTTATATAAGTCACTGGGTTGTATACTTGAAGCAAACAATATCATACATTATCTGTAATTAAAAAATAAAAATTATTTAAAGTTAATTAAACTTAAAAAGTTGCAGGGCCCAAAGGGTAGAAGAATTATGACAGACTCTTTTAGGTAAAACGATCTTCTGAAACATTGTAACAGGGAGAGCAGTGAGAAAAGCAAAGGTGCCTAGGGCAGAGAAGGTAATTTAATTATTGCTGATAAGATGAGTGTTCTGCACATTTACCAATCTTCACATAATAATAAATAAAATAGAAAAAGACAGACATTGACAAGGACCCTGAAAAATTATCAATGATAGATGGTCTGATTATAATGAACAAATGGCAACCTTACAGACACCTGATCCTACATCCTTTCTCTCAAAAAAGGTATGTTCACCAATTGGAGGAATATATATCCAGTTTAGCTTTAGGGAAAATTTTCTGGCTAACTTAAATGTCACAGTTTTATTACTGTAGGTGATGGGAGCAGGCATGAGAAGAGAAATATGAAGAGACTATAAAAAGCCAATTAAAATGTAGTTCAACATGTGAATATCTTTGTGTTTTCAAGCAAAAGACAGTCTGAAGCCATGTCACAAGGAGATGTCTTAATATGAGTCCCTTGTTTACTGGCAATGGCACTGTAATACAGATAAATTTGTTTATTGTCTGGTAAGAGATTATGGGTGGGAAATATCTGATTTTTTCAGCCAATCGCAGGTTATAAAATATAGTTAATTTGCTTGGGAAAAAACCCAAAATTTCATAAAAGCCTCCTCAATTGCAAAAACATTGTTCTTCCTACTAAAAGAAAATACTCTCTCAATAGATAATATTTAACTTTATATTATTATGTATAATAATCTATTTGAAGTAAAATATTTTAGCAACAGTTTTACTACATAAAAACTGAATTAAAGGATTTCATCATGAAACTATGATTCTTGCATAGTACTAATTGAAATAATACATGTAATTCAGAGGAACTTCCCCGCCAATATAGAGGTATAGGTGGATACACTCTGTCTCCTCGCACAACCAAAAGAAGGACAACAACAAATTTAAAAACAAAAAACACCCAGGACTGCCAGAAAATTGAACTGTTACTGTATGGAGGTCCAAAAGAAGAAACACTCATTCAGACCAGTAAGAGGGGTGGCAGCAGGCAGCTGGGGCAAAGAGGATACACAGCAAGGGAGTGGCTAGAGGACCGAGTGGGCAAAGTATGGCCTGATGGACAGGGTGGTCCCACCTCTGCGTATGGATAAACAGGGAGGAACAACTGGAGAGCAAGACAGACCACATGACCCAGGGTTCCAGTACAAGAAAATAAAGCTCAAAACCTCTGGCTATAAAAACCTGTGGGAATCGCAGCAGCGGGAGAAACTCCCAGCCTCACGAGACAGTTTGTTGGAGAGACCCAGAGTCCTAAAACATACACCTGGGAATCAGCACCAGAGGAAACCAATTTGCTTTTGGGAAGTGGGGGAAGTGACTGAAAGCTGGCCCAGAGCTGAGTAAGCAGCAGTGTTACCTTTCAGATCCCTCCCCCAGATACAGCACCAAAACGCAGCCACGTGCATTGCCCCACCCTGGCAAAAACCTAATGCTCTGTACCTCACAACATTACAGGCAAGACAAGACAAAAAAATATGGCTCAAATGAAAGAACAGATCAAAGCTCCAAAAATACAACTAAGTGATGAAGAGATAGCCAATGTATCAGATGCAGAGTTCAAGATACTGGTAATCAGGATGCTCACAGAAATGGACGAGTCTGGTCAAAAAATAGAGGAAAAAAGGAAGGCTATGCAAAGTGAAATATACAGGCAACCAACAGTGAAGGGAAGGAAACCAGGACTCAAATAAACATTTTGGAGCAGGCAGAAGAAATAAACATTCAACCAGAACAGAATGAAGAAACAAGAATTAAAGAGAGAGAGAGAGAGAGAGAGAGAGAGAGAGAGAGAGAGGCTTAGGAACCTCTGGAACAATTTTAAATGTTCCAACATTCTAATTACAGGGGTGTCAGAAGGAGAAGAGGAAGAGCAGGAAATGGAAAACTTATTTGAAAAAACAATGAAGGAGAACTTCCCCTATCTGGCAAAGGTAGGGAAGCTTACCTTCTAGAAGTCCAGGAAGCTTAGAGAGTCCCACAGAAGATGGGCCCAAGCAGGAACACACCAAGGCACAGCATAATTAAGTTACCCATGATTAAAAATAAGGAAAGAATCTTAAAAGCAGCAAGAGAAAAGAAGAAAGTTCCCAACAAAGCAGTTCCCATAAGACTATCAGCTGATTTCTCAAAAGAGACCTTATAGGCAATAAGTGGCTGGAAAGAAATATTCGAAATCATAAAAGGCAAGGACCTACATCCAAGATTACTCTATTCAGCAAAGCTATCATTTAGAATGGAAGGGCAGATCAAGTGCTTCCCAGATAAGGTCAAATTAAAGGAGTTCATCATTACCAAGTCCTTATTATATGAAATGTTACAAGGACTTATCTAAGAAAAAGAAGATAAAAAATATGAACACAAAATGACAAACTCACAACTATCAACAACTGAGCCTAAAAAAAAAAATTACATAAAACCCAGCAAACAATCAGAACTGGAACAGAATCACAGAAATGGAGATTACATGGAGGGTTAACATTGGGGAAGGGGTTGGGGGACAATAGGGGGAAAGGTACAGGGAATAAGAAGCATAATTGGTAGGCATAAAATATACAGGGGGAGGTTAAGATAGTTTAGGAAATTGAGAAGCCAAAGAACTTACATATATGACCCATGGACATGAACTAAGGGGGAGGAATGCAGGTGGGAGGGGGAATGCAGGGCAGAGGGGGATAAAAGGGAGAAAAATATGGGACAAGTGTAATAGCATAATCAATAAAGTATACTTAGAAAAAGAAAACACAACTCTAGAAACAAAATGTTATATTTATTAGATTAAAAAAAGAAATCCATCTAACTGATGCATGGTCCTAGTGTTGTAAGTGGAGGAAGCAGCAAGGGAAACATGCTTAAAAAGACCACAAGAAACTTTGTTGTAGATCTCAAATTCTAGGACAGGCTTGGCGATATAAATATGATCTTTGTCCTGAAGTCACAATCTAGTGAGAAACAGATGTAAACAATGATTACAATACACTGTGGTAAGTGATAGAGGACAGAGCAGAATGCTCTACAGATGAACACAGAGAAGAAAGATTAACTGTGATCAGAAAAAAAAACATTTCAGTAGAGTAAACGTTTGAGTTAGGTCTGCAGAATAAGTAGGGATTTTCTAAGTGGGAGAAGAGAGAAAAAAGACATTTGAGTAATTGCAGAGGCCTTAGGAGACCAGGGACTGGAAGAAGGGTAGTAGAAAAGGCATTATATGGTGGGAAACAGTGAATGAAGGGCCCAGACAGGTCAGACTGTGGCCCAATTGCATACGGTTCCCTACGCAACACTAAGGGGTTTACACTTTCCCCTTGTAAGTATCAATAAACCAATATAAAGATACAGTATTATACCCAGAGGTATAATACTATAGCATAGACTGTATGTGAAAACAAAAATAAGGTTAGGGGCTTTGTCACAGCCCAGGCAAGAGATGTTTGACCACTGCATAAGAAAGACATAGGAAGAGAGAATCTGCACTCTGGAGACAGTCAACAGTGTCTCCAGAACAGAATCTCCAGAACAGTGACTCCAGAACAGACGACCAATATTCAAATTTGGTGGTAATATATCAGATCTACAATGTCTAAATCACAGATTATCCAATTCATTCAACACTAATCAAATATTTACAGAGGCCCTATTACAATGGGATATAGCAGTAAATTAGAGAGAAAAGGTCTCTGCAATGAGATTAGATTCTAGTACAAGATATCAATGAGTAAGAAAAGTGACCAATAAGACAACTACAGACTGATGCCAGCTAGGAAAGAAATAAGTAGGGTAACATGATTTTAAAGGAAAAAGGCTAATTGTGATAAATATATAAGGGTGTTTAGTGGAGGTCTGAGATATCCTTTCAGCTGAAGTCTAAAGAAAGCAAATGGAAAACTATAATTAAAAGACGAATGAAGACAATTTATAAGAGGAATTTAAGATGTCGACAAGAATCTAATTAAGCACCACAGGTAAAGTCACACTTGAGAAGAGATCAGGGAGCATAATAATCAGATAATCAGAAATGACAATCCACACCTGTAGAGCCTGTCTCCGAAGAAATCCAAGATGGCTTAACTATATTAGACATCTTATCCCTCAAAGATCAAAATGTCTGGAATAGTCTACCTTAGTTGTGGGGTTGTGTATCTGTATGATGCAACAAAGGGAAAGGGGTGAGAAAATTTTCATCACTTAGAGTACAGGATCAGAAAAAACATTCCAAAAGAGTGGATATTTGAGTTAGGTCTTGGGAATAAGTAGGCATTTTCTAAGTGAGAGAAAAGGGGAAAAAGACATTTTTGAAATTATGAAATATGAATTGTCAAAAGACAAAACAGAAATTTTAAATTTAAAAATCTATTTCACGTGCCTTCTAATATTGAGTTCTTATTGCAATTATATGAGCGTGTAATGTTTCATAATGCTCAACTGTGTTTATTATTCATTCATTTATGATTAATATTATTGCATTAGAAATTTCTTCTCTACAGAGATTTTTACCATAAGATTTAAAATACAGAACTTTTAGTCCATACTGACATCAATATAGTACTAATGTCAACATAGTACTAATGTTACAGCTCAATATTGACAACACTGAATTGCTTTCCTATAAAAAAATCCATTTCAAACTTACAATATAAAATATAACAACTTCATAGCAAATTTTATTAGGTAGGCAGTTAAAATGTTCATCTGTATACATTTTGCCTCTACAAGACTGGTACAAAAATGAGGAAGAGCTTGTTGGACAGGACAAAGATTTAGTTACACATCAGCTATACTTTCTGTAGGCAATTTTGTAACTAGAAGGAAACTTAGCAAGTTTAATTGCCCCCCTTATACCTTTTTAAAGACAAGTAAACAGAAATTTGGCAAAAAAAATCTAGCAAAGGCTATTTGACTCACATGAATAATGAGCGGAAGAATATGATTTATCAACAATAAAGGGGCTTTTAACATGACCAATGTTAATATAAGTATTTTAAATATAAAATAAATTTAAAAATGAGTTATTTGCTTGAAAAAAGGATTCTTCTTTAAAAAGAAAGATTGTTTTTCAACAATGCACTTCTTTGATACCTCAAATATTTTCTACTGTACTACATATAGTTATACTGTGCAAAAATGTATTTACTGGAGAATTGAAGTGGAGGGACAAGCACACTAGACAATCTCAAGATGGAGGTGATAATCACTGGAGAACATAGGAACATACTGGAATACAATCAACTCACTTCCCAGTCTTAAAATTATTTCATCTCAGTATTTTACATTTCTATGACACACCTGTCCTTTCCCATTTCAGATCTCCATGTTATTTCATACCAAAACTTAACATAACTTCCCTCCTTCTATCCCATTCCTACTTATGTGCATGCGTGAGACACACAGACACACATGTGCACACACATTCACTTGTGAACCCTCTTCTTCCCCCAACTCCAAATTTTATTTTCTGAGGCTCACACATACTTCTTTCCAATCCTGCTGAGAAGCCTATAGCAGAGTAAGAGTCACAAGATTGTTCACGAGGTTAAATGCAGTATGCAACAGGGGCCACTTCAGAGCTGTAGCAATATAATGCAGGAAAGCAGCAGGTATTAAAAGTATGGTGAACTGATAATTAATTTAACTTAACAATAACAAAACTACCTAGACAGCAACAAATTAAAGAATAATACCAAGAATATAATGTCTTTTTTTCTAATAAAAGCATTTACATTTGAAACTCTCAAGTTAAATTCTTCACTCTCCATCCCACGTGCTCACCAGCCACACTTGCTGGCAGGGTTTGGGCTATGGTGGGGCACTGGCAGTGGGGCGGAGGCTGTCTCTTCTTTCATACAACCTGATGCACACTAAATGGATTGCTTAGATAGTCCCTCCATCTATACTTACATGCAAGGATATCAAATTGCTTATGAGACACTATAATATGTATTTACTTTCAAGGGTATCAAATCACCTTTGAGCCACAGCTAACAGCAGCCCTATCTGAATCTTCTCTATCATTAGGAGAATAACCTTAAAGGATCTCAACCATTGTTTAAAAAGAAAATCATCACATCATGAAAAGAGATTAGGATGAAAGTGAACTTACTTTCTAAACAGATGATGAACTACAAAGCCTTGTGCTTGCTAATGTAGCCAGGCATAGTAAATGCAATTACCACTTTACAAAACAAGTATTAAAACTCACAAATATATTATGGATTTTATATTTTAGTAAATTGCCAATTGAACATATAAGAAATTTAATATAATTACTTTTTTCTATCAACTTGGGAACATTATCATCACACTAAGATTTCACTCTTAATTTTATACACATAAACATACACACATACAGAGTACTTTGAAACATCACTGATAATCAGATAAACTTGTTGATTTAGAGATTATTACTTTAAAAATTCCAAGTGATATACACCAACTTACAGGTATAGAAGATTGTCTGATTCTTAAACTGTATAAAGTATTTTGAGATCTTCAGTAAAAATACCAAATTAACACAGTATTTTATTAGTAGAATGAATTTACTACTCTTAAGGAAAAGTTAAGATGACTAATACACATATATGAAAATATTCTGTAATTTTAAGAAAGCTGAATGCATCGCAGAGGAAAAGGAAATAAATCCATTTAAACCCTCTAAGACTGTATTGCTAAAACATCAGTGTTGACATTAAATTTATACAGCATAAAATCTCTAATTAAATGATATAGAATGTTCTTAAGTGTCAGGATTTCCACATATTTTCCTGCTTGTCTTCTCAAGACTGATTATTAAATGAATTCCGTGTATAAAAAAAAAAGGGCAAGAATAGAATATTCAGAGATCTCATGTATACCCCTGAAAAGTTCTCATAATTACTAGTAATATTGGCCAAAGTGTTTCTAATAGTCAGAAATGCTTTCAAAACTGACTTCTTTCCAACAGAATACCTGAAAAACACATAGTATATACATATATTTTCAGCAATCATTTCGAGAGTATTTCCTACATGTACATACTGCATTAAGAATCATTAATATAAGATCATTTAAAACACAGTCAGTTATCTCAAGAAGCATCTGGTCAAGTTGTGGAGAAAAAATTATAAATACATGAGCAAATAACTACTATGGAGTATGAGAAGTGTAAGGCTGAAGGATGTATAAGACATACAGGTTGTGGAGGGCATAAAACTTAGAGCTGGAAAGAGGTCATGAATATTTCACATGGAGATAAAATATGAGCAGGGTTTAAATGCATAAATAAGAATTCACCAACAAACAAGGGGAGAAAGAATTACCAGCTCAGACAAGGGGAGAAAGAATTTCCAGGCAGAAAGAAAAGTATATGCAAGGGTCACAGATACATAATCACATGATGTATTCAGAAAGTATAAGTAATTTTGACTGGATAGTTTAAAATGCAGAGAAGATAGTGATGAAGAGAAGAATAAAAACACAAGCAGATGAAATACTATGAAGGGTCTGTGTGGAATACAATGGAGTTTCAATATAAGGGATGAGGAGCCATATTAATCAAGGAAACAACATGGCTCTGGTGACTTGCTAGATGGTTAGTGGTCGGGGAGGATGAGCCAAACTGAAAGTGATAATTGAGCCTTTACTCACTTACTGAACAATGCAATCAAGAGGCCAAAAAGGATGTTTTGTTCCCTTTGTTCTATTTTTTCGCTATGGAACAGCATGGAGCAAGGGTCAGATGACATGTAATGCAGGTAGGGGAAATCTTTCTCTTGCTGAGGAGTACTGTAAAAAAGGCTCTGCCATCTTATGGTCCTGAGAGGGCCAGTGAGAGGAAAGAGAAAAAGTGAGGAGCAGAAAATGCTCAGTCAGAGAAAAGGAAAGTGTCTCAGCCAAGGGTCTTCAAGTGGAGGCACCTGGGCTAGGAATATAGCTGTGCAAATGAACATGGCAGGCCCAGTGGGGTGCTCTGAGTCCTTGCAACCCCTTGAAAGACACCAGAGTGCAGTACACTGGCTGTGCACCAAGTCCCATGTGGGAAGAGCAGCTTCCCCTCTGAGGTCTGCTAAGAAAAGCCAGTGTATGGTCAGGCCTTAAAGATCACGCAGAGGTTTGGGTCAGAGCTGAATTTCTCAGATTAGATCTGTGATCTGCAAGAATCATTTACTGACAATGTAAAAGATGAACTGGATTAAGAGGATTTACAGTGATGAGGGGACCAGCAGGAGGGTAGTGTGGTAATCTGATTGGACATGGGGACCTTAACTCCTGATAAAGTGACTGACTCTAGTCTATGTAGGAAAGGAAGTGAATACAGGAAGGGCTGATAAACTGGAAGAAAACGGGGGAGGCAAGAACTGGAAGACTAGGTCAGGCGGCAGTGAGGGAAAAAGCTGAAAGGGCAGGGATGACAGAACGGGGTGCAAGAGCCCGTGCATGATTTCCAAGGTGGGATGACTGAACGTTATTTTTAGGACAAAGAGGTGTTCAGGTAGGGTACTGAGGTAGAGGAAACGTCAAGAAATCAAAGCTATAGTTTCTTTTTATCAAAGAAATCACTCAAGATGATGGCAAGTGACACTGAAAACTTTTTAAGACTAACAGAAGTGGATGACACAAACTTTTTCACAAATATAAAGAGTAGTTATTTGGAAACCAAACGAGAGAGAGAGAATATTACTAATCCTCCCCAGTCCAAAGATATGAAGATGTGGAGGAGAAAGAGGCTTCCCACAAGAGGGAAGCAAGAGAAAATACTATCATTGGGGGAACAAATGTTCTGAGAAGAACCTCAGAGTACTGGGGAGTGCTTTTAAAAAATAAACCAGAGATTCCTAAAAGAATGGAAAAGGTTGAGAAGTAATCGAGAAAGTAGGGAAATAGGAGTCCTGCCCAAATGGAGGTGTAGGAGAAATGCCTTGCTTCCTCGCACAAACTACAAGAAGGGTAACAACCAATGTAAAAACAGAGAACAACCAGAACTGACAGAAAAACATTTACATGGAAGTCCAACAACAAAGGAGTTAAAGAAACATTCATCCAGATGGTGCATCGAGACAGAGAAATATGGCCCAAATGAAAGAACATAAAAAAAAGAGCTCCCAGAGAAAGAGCTAAGTGATGAGGAGACAGACAACCTGTCTGATGCAGAGTTCAAAACACTTGTAATCAGGATGCTCACAAAACTGATTAAACTCCATCAAAAAATGAAGGAAGAAGTGAAGGCGATACAAAGTGAAATAAAGGAAAATATACAGGGAACCAACAGTGAAGGGAAGGAAACTGGGACTCAAATCAATGATTTGGAACAAAAGGAAGAAACGAGCAACTGACTGGAACAGAATGAAAAAACAAGAATGCAAAAAAATGAGAAGAGGCTTCTCATTTGAAGAAGAACCTCCACAAACTGTGTCATCCTAAATGTGAACTGGTGTTTAGATAAATTCTCTGCTTTAGTCATAAAAGAAATGATACCCACTATTATGTACTGAGCTGTTATTGTGTGTCAGATGCTGTGCTACTTTAGATAGATCTCATGAATCTTGAAGATCATCTGTATAACATATACTATAGCAATTCATTTAGTAAATAAATTAGAAAGATTCTTTTTGTATTCTACATATAATAATTTTAACTCACAGACATGAATAAGTAATAATTAAGTGAAATAGATAAAATGAGATTTTGGATAATCTGAATTCATATCTCTTCCATTAAAAATTTAATTAAATCCATTATAAAAGAGTAAAATTATTAAAGGTGTAGCCTTCTTTGTGAGTCCTTATCTCTTCCTGAAAGATGTACTAACATGTTTTAAAATGGACAAAAGAGTGGAAGAAAAAGGATAAAAATCAAGTCGGAAGGAGCAGTTAATTAAACCAATTCAGTATTATTTATTTCCCATTTGTAAGGATGATTTATAAAATTCTTTGTTTTATGAAATGAATTCACACACATTTAAAAAATAAATTCTGCTTAAATTCCTTCTTTCTTGAATGAATTGCAGCACTCATTAGCATGGTAATAAATACCTTAAATAATACAACAGACAATGTTAAAAATTCATGTTTATCTTTCACAATGCCAATAAGTATGAAAGCAATGGTATTTACCTCCTTTGCACTTTTAATTTTAGTTAGAAATGTATGCAACTCCATTGTTTCTGCAAACAGTGCACGACATACTGCCTGATAATGATTCGGTGCCTCTGATTCACTTGAGAGATGAGCAGCACATAACTAAAAAAGAGGAAAATAACGATGCTTGTTTATTATTTGTTTTTTTTTTTGTATCTTAAAAAGAGACATCTAATATATTCATATTTTCATATCAGACAGCAAGGCAATTCTGCAATTGCTATTAGTCAAGTTTTATGCATTACAAGACCATCAGTAAGTGGTCCACTAACAAACACCCAACAGTACAGATGAACTTATTAGAATTATCTTCTATTTGAAAATGATAAGACCTATTTAAAAGTTTTGGTTAGGAATAGAAAGAGAATTACCATTTACTAAGTATAAATCATACCTCAGGTATTTTAAGAGTTAACAATTTACTGAGAATTTATTATGCTGGGCACTATATTTCACATGTCATAGAGAGATCACAGTAGCATTTAGTATTTAATGGAACCCTGAATCATCCCCCATTTTATAGCAAAGGTCACGGAGGCAAAGAGTACTCAAGTGACTTGTCCACAGTCATAAAGTTGACATGAGGGAGAAGGGGAATTCAACACAGTCCTATTGGATGCTGAAGGCTCAGCTCATTCCAATAGATGTTGAATTATGTAATGTAGTGAAGAGAATGTTAGGAAGACATCTGGACCACTGGGAAGATCCTTATCAGTAAATGGGAAGTGAAGGAGAGCAGAGGGAAACATGACCCCACTGGTGATACCTACACAGTCCTAATGTCCTTTACTATGCATAGCCCATAATCTCCACAAAACTTCTTGTGCGTAAAAGACACAATTTAACATCATGCACAACGATTTAGAAAAATTGAACACCATTCAATTTGTTTAACTGGGAAAATATCCTATCAAGAGTCTAGTGCACAGAAATTTTACCTTTCCATAAAATCATAATTTTGTATCCATGTATAATAGCTATGTTTCAAAGTACCTCACCTGCACTAATAAACTAAGTTCTCTCTTAATTATTTACTATATTCAGTAAATTGACATTAATTCAATTAGTGAAAATACACATTTTATTATGTTTTGATTATCTATTGGAGAGTAAAAGACGTCTTTGTAGATTGTAATATCCTTCATAATATGGCTTTTTGTTATTTTCACTTATAATAAGTATTAGGCATGTAATTTAACAGTTAGATTACTATTTTTAATAAAATACATTCTGAAGACAATATCTGAAGTTTCAGTAAGAAACTTTCTCCACAGTACAAAAAAACAGGTTAAGAAGTAATCACCACAAAGCACGAAGAGCAAAAATCTCACAAGCTTATTATTCATAGGGCTACCAATGAACAAAGAGTATATTTTTTGCTCAATTATTTTTGTGTCCAGAAAACAGCTTTCAATATAGAACTCCCATTTCCAAGGTAATAAAAGGCAACTGCTAGGACTTTTACTTCTATTTAATTAATCTCATAAATTTACATTCCAATTACATGTTGTAAAATATGGCATTAAATAGATTCTTGTAATTGACAGTTAAGAAATACATTTTATATAAGAACTTAAGCACATACATATGTGTATGTTTCATACACAAAAATTTCATAAAACAAAACTTACATGTTTGGATTGATTTCACAACCTACTAATAGGCTGGGACCTGCACTTTGAAAAACACTGGTATAAAGGTAGTAAGCAGGTTTAAAAATGTTTTTTAGTGCATATAACATGATCATAAACAAGGAAAATCCAAAGGAACCCACAAAAATCATTAGAACTTAGAAGCAATTTTAGCACAGTTGTGAGATAATGATCAACACAAAAAAGTGGTACAGTACCAATAAAAGAATGAAATTAAAAAACAATTCCATTTACAATAGTATCAAAAAATAGTAAGAAATAAATATAACCAAATAGGTATAAGACTTATACACTGAAAACTATAAAACATTGCTGAAAGAAACTAAAAAAGACCTAAATAAAAGGAAAGACATCCTTGGGTTGGAAAGAAATTTATGGATTGGAAGTATTGCCACCTTTACAATATTATGAAAAGTGACATACAGAATTCAATTCCTGACTAAATCCTGCTGGCCTTTGTGAAGAAATGGAAAGCCAATCCTAAAATTTACATGGAATTGCAAGGGGCCCCAAATAGCCAGAGTAATCTTGAAAAGAACAAAGTTCAAATACTCATACTTCTAAATTTCAAAACCTACTATAAAGTTAGAGTCATGAAAATAGTGTGGTACTGGCATAAGAAGAGATACACAAATCAATGGATTAGAAGTAACAGTTCAGAAACAACCCCCTATGTCTATGGTTATTGATTTTTTACAGCACCCTGACCATTAAGTAGAGAAAAAAGAGTCTTCAACAAAATGATGCTGGCAAAAATTGATATCCACATGCACAAAACAAAGTTGTACCACTTTGTACCATATATAAATATTAACTCAAAATGAAACAAAGAACTAAATATAAGAATCAGCCAATGATCATTCTGACTTCTAGTCAAGATCATGGTGTAAGCAGACATGGCTCACCTCTTTGAACAACCACATCAAAATCACAATTAAAATATAGGACCACCATCACTCAGACCCATCAGAAATTGAGGTGAAAGGAACTCTAACTATAGATTTAAACAAACCACAGCCATCCAAACAGAGCCAGCTAGCTGGCGCCATATCTGTGACTCCATCAACCTGGCACTGTGTGACCCACCTTGGAGATCCCCAGAGAACCTGCCCCAGCCAACTTAGGAGCCCACCCAGGCTGCTTTTCTCCTTGAATAAGTGGTCTTGGCTCATACTGTACAACATTCTAAATTCTCTCAAACAAGCAACAGTTGGCTTTAGGAAACCCTAGGCATAGCACTAGCAGCAGCCAGCCTGGATTCACAGCTTGGCTTTGCTTAGGAATCTCCAAGAACAGAACAAATAGCAGCCATCTCAGACTGCTGTATAGCTAAGGCAGGGTGGCCCAAGGCAAAACATTGGTGGAGGCTGACCTTGGCCTGCACCACCCAGGAAACCCCAAGGCCGGCACAGCCAGTGGACAGCTACAGACATTAGAGCACCACCATTCTGGACCTGCACAGCTAATCCTCCACGGACAGTGGAGGTTGGTGGTAAGTAGTCAGAGCCAATCCTTGCAGGTGACAGACCTCGGTTAATCCCTCCCATTGATCTGCCAAGAACAACCAAGGCTCAACTACAACAAGAGGGTGTCCTCAGTCCACATGAAGGGCACACCTCGAGTACCCAGTTTGGGTGAACAGTGAGGCTGTGCCACTGGACTCTACAGGACACCTACTACATTAGGCCACACTACCAAGACATGGAGTCAAAGCAGCTCTACCTAATAACATAGAAACAAGCAGAGGGAGGCTGCCAAAATGAGGAGAAAAAGAAACATGGCCCAAATGAAAGAACAGATCAAACATTCAGAAAAAGAGCTAATTGAAATGGAGATAAGCAAATCTATCAGATGCAAAATTCAAAACACTGTTTATAAGGATGCTCAATGAACTTAGTGAGGACCTCAGCAGCATAAAAAAGATCTAGTCAGAAACAAAGGATACACTAATTGAAATAAAGAACAATTTACAGGTAAACAACAGTAGAGTAGATGAAGCTGAGAATCAAATCAATAATTTACAACATAAGGAAGCAAAAAACAGCCAATCAGAACAAGAAAAAAAAAAGAATCCAAAAAAAAAATGAGAAAGTATAAGCAGGCTCTGGGACAACTTCAAACACTGAAACATTCACGTAGAAGGGGTGCCAGAAGGAGAAGAGAAAAAGCAAGAAATCGGAACTGTATTTGAAAAAAATAGTGAAAGAAAACTCCCCTAATTTGGTGAAGGAAATAGACATGCATGTTCAGGAAGCACAGAGAATCCCAAACAAGAGGCATGTAAAGAGGCCCACTCCAAGAAACATAATTAAAACACCAAGATTAAAGATAAAGAGAGAATCTTAATATCAGCAAGAGAAAAGAAGTTAGTTACCTACAGGGGAGTTCCCATAAGACTGTCAGCTGATTTCTCAAAAGAAACTTTGCAGGCTAGAAGGGATTGGCAAGAAATATTCAAAATCATGAAAAGGAAGTATCTATACCCAAGACTGCTCTACTTAGCAAAGCTCTCATTTAGAATGGAAGGGCAGAGATGTCCAGTCAAGATGGAGGCATAGGTAGATACACTGTGCCTTCTCCCACAACCAAAAGGACAACAACAAGTTTAGAAACAAAAAACAACAGAACTGCCAGAAAATTGAACTGTATGGAAGCCCAACAACCAAGTAGAAACATTCATCCAGACCCGTAGGAGGGGCAGAGACAGGCAGGTGGGGTAGAGAGGATTTGTGGCTCAAGGATCTGGCAAGGTGGTGGCTGGTGGAGTGGGTGGTCCCACATTTGCGTGCAGATAAACCAAGAGGAACAACTGGGGAGTGAGACAGACTGTGCAACCCAGGGTTCCAGTACGGAGAAATAAAGCCTCAAAACCTCTGACTGAAAAAACCTGTGGGGTTGTGGCAGCAGGAGAAACTCCCAGCCTCACAGGATAGTTTGTTGGAGAGACACACAGGGTCCTAGGACATACACAAACTCACCCACCCAGGAATCAGTACCAGAAGGGCTCAATTTGCTCGTGGGTATTGAAGGAAGTAACTGAAAGCTGGCCAAGAGCAGAGCAAGCTGTACCGTTCCCTCTTGAACCCCTCTCCCACAAACAGCACCACAACACAGTGATGCAGGTTGTGCCGCCCTGGTGAATGCCTAAGGCTCCACCCCTTACTATATAACAGGAGCATCAAGACCAAAAAAAAAAGAGGCCCAAATGAAAGAACAGATCAAAACTGGAGAAAAAATACAACTAAGTGATTAAGAGATAGCCAACCTATCAGAGGCAAAGTTCAAAACACACATGGTAATCAGGTTTCTCACAGAAATGCTTGAGTATGGCTGCAAAATAGAGGAAAGAGTGAAGGCTATGAAGTGCAGACTGATGACTGACAAACTGCTCTGGGCCACTCTTGTTTTTGTTTGTCAAAAAAATATCTACTTTAACACTGAAAGCTATTTCGCTAGGCAAAGAATTTCAGGTTTTATTTTAGAATTTTGAAGATATTATTCTTTTCTGTCCTCCAGCTTCCATTGCTCCTGTTGAGAAGCCAGGTGCAAGTCTAATTTTCCTCTGGCCGATTTTAGGTTCTCTGTGATTTCTGTAGGTATTCACTTTATTTATCTTGCTCTTGGTTTGTGTGGCTTCCTGAGACTATGCCATAGTACTTTCCACGGTTTTGAAAAATTCTTAAGTCAGCATGTCTTCAAATATTCCACCCATCCTGCCTCTTTGCTCTAGTTTTAAAACTTTAATTACATGTACTTACCCTCTATTCTGTACTTTTTATTCTTTTTGTGTCTGTGTTTCATTCTGATGATATTCCACTTCATTCTCTCTTCAGCTCTGCCTAATCTATTAAACCCACACACCAAACTTTTATTCCAGTTATTTTATTTTTTGGTTCTCAAATTTGTTTGTTTTTTAAATCACATTTTCTAGTTATCTGGTCAAAGTTTCAATCGTGATACCTGGAACCCCGAAAATCAATTAAAAGTCAATTTGACAACTCCATTATCTGGATTCCCTATATAGAACCATTAAAAATATTGCTAAAATCCAAATAAACTTTCTGAGAAATTTCATTAAATACATAGACCTTTATTATACATGTTCAACAAAACTTCAAATTATCAGCAAACCCTGACTAGACAGATGTGATTAGAAGAAAGACAGCCTACAATACTTTATAATGTTTTGAAACATTTCACTTTTTCCCAAGTAAGTTAGCATCTGTATTTTGAAGCAATACACCAACTAGAAGAAAAATCTTTATTCAATGTCAAATTAAAGATGTATGCCAGTAACTCAGAAATTTTATTTATTATTCATTAGCCTCTTACCCTAATTAGTCAGATTGCTACATAGTAATATATCATAATATATATCATGGTAATATATCATAAAGTTTTTCCAAATTTTTGACACAATCAAGAATACAGTTTTTGTTTAAACTCTTAATTACAAAGCATTTAGAAATCCAAGTCACCTTTTGTTTCGAGATCACAGGAGAAAAAATGGCATAATCAAAATTATATCTTTTGAGATATTTAGGATCTGTCACATCACAATCCTTTGTTGATAATATTAGATTCCTACGATTCCCATAATTTATTCTCAGCTGTTGAAATTCAAATGCTGTAAAAAATATTCAGTTCACAGACAAAGCTTAGAATTTTACTTGCAAAAACTTAAGTAGAATGGTATTTTAAACTATATTATAATTAAAATGTTTTGCCTATTGGACGCAACCATGTATTTACCTTAGGATATTAATAACTAAAAAAACTGCACAAAGATCTTCACACACACACAAAAAGATCTTCACGAAGTTCAGCATCATATAGTCAGGACAAATTAACCCACCCCACCATTCTTTAGACATTGTTTCTGTAAGTGCTGAAGCTGAGTAATATGTAGCTTGCCAATGAACAGCATATTTGTACTAAGAATACTAGGAACTAACTTCAAAAGATATAGACTCCAATCTTCAGGCATCCCAGCTCCAGATCTCCTGACCTTCAACTATGAATTCATTACGACAAGAAGCCAGGATGATGAGAAGCCAGGATGACTGAAAGATGCATACTGGACCATCACTTGCCTTACTGGAGTAGGCTGTGCTCATCTGTACATAGAGAACTTTCGAACCCCTCCCTTGATCTGTTTGTTCTGTTCCCCTGTCCCTCCTTTTAAAAACCTCTACTTCTGTTGAGATGGGGAAATGGGCTTTGAGACATGAATCCTCCATCTTCCAGGTTGCTGGCACCTGAAAATAAACCACTTCCCTTGATATCAGCACCTGCTTCTCTATTACTGGCTTTTGTAGTGGCAGGCAGTCAGACCTGATTTTGGTTACATTTGTAATACATGTAAAATTATATATATAAACTTTGTTTCTGTTTTTTATCACAATCTACAGTATTATTCTTTTATTAATTGAGGAGTTTTCAAGATAGTATGCAAATTTGGACATTACATGGCTAACTAAAAACCTGATTGCTTTTTATTAGCAAGCAGGTTTTATAAACTATACCATTATATTTATAAACTACCATATTTTTGGACTATAAGATGCACTCCCCCCAAATCTGGTAGGAAAACGGGGGTGCATCTCGTAGTCCAAATGTAACTTACTTGCTTCGCTGGGGGGAGGGGGGCAACGATGGAGCAGGGTCACAGGTTATTAAATATTTTACCACATTTTTTTGCTTCGAAAATTTTTTCCTATTTTCCTCCTCTAAAACCTGGGTATGTCTTATGGTCAGGTGTGTCTTATAGTCCTAAAAATATGGTATATCCTTATTTGTAAACTATATCTTTATATTTTCAGAAACATGTCAGTTTTGTTTGAAATTATGAGTTAACTGTGAAAACACAACTTATAAAACCATTCACAGGTAATAACATTTAATATAGCCATACTAAAATTTTTTAATCTTTTATTTATTATTCAATTACTAAACAATAAGAGGAATTGAATTCCTGAAGCCAAATGGTTCACCCTGAATCACACCATTAATACACTATGTCAAAATACCAGTTTCTTCTTTATCCACAGAACAGTATATACAGAATTTTATAGTCTTTTTTCCATTTATTAAAAATTTCTCATATGCTCCATAACCCACACAATTATAATTCTAAAGACTATGTAACAGTCCATCTAGTGATATACTGTATCTTTAGGAGTCACTTATTTACAGTTTTTAAAATTCTCACCTGAGCCCTGGCTGGTGTGGCTCAGTGGACTGAGTGCTGGCCTACAAACCAAAGGGTTACCAGTTCGATTCCCAGTCAGGGCATATGCCTAGGTTGCAGGCCAGGTCCCTAGTAGGGGGAGTGTGAGAGGAAACCACACACTGATGTTTCTCTCCCTCTCTTTCTCCTTCCTTTCCCCTCTGTCTAAAAATAAATAAAATCTTTAAAAAGAAAAAAATTTTTCACCTAAGTATATGTTTACTGATTTTAGAGAGAGGAAAGGGAAGAGAAAAATGGAGGAGAGGGAGAGGGAGATAGATGGAGGGTGGGAGGGAGGAAAAGAGGGTAAGAGAGGAGCGGGGGGAGAGAGAGAGAGTCAGTGAGTGTGAGTTAGTTGTGAGAGAAAAACATGGATTAGTTGCCTCCCATATATGCCCTGACTGGGGATAGAATCTGCAACCTAGGTATGTGCCCTGACAAGGAATCAAACCTGCAACCTTTTGGTGTATGGGACAGCACTCCAAACAACTGACCACCATCAGTAGTATTTTCAGTTTTAGGAAAGTATAAATACTGATGCAATACATATTTTTATGTACCTATGTGATTTTCTTCTTTTAAAAATTATCTCTTTGCACAGAGAACAGATTGGTGGTTGCCACAGGCAGGTGTGGGGGTGGATGAAATTGGTGAAAGTGGTTAAAAGGTACAAACTTCCAGTTACAAAATAAATAAGTCCTGGGGCTGTAATATACAGCCTGGTGACTAAAGTTAATAGTACTGTGTTTTGTTATTTGAAGGCTAAAAGAGAAGATCTTAAAAATTTTTTCATCCCAAGGAAAAAAATTGTAACTATATGTAGTGATGAGTGTTAACCAGATTTATCATGGTGATCATTTCCCAATATATACATATATCTAATCATTATTTCACATACCTGAAACAAATATGATGTTATGTATCAAATATCTCAATTTTAAAATTTTAATTCTTTAAACAATTTCTAACAGTAGTATTACTAAGACAAAGGATTACTCTGGATAATTTCATTTTTAATACAAAAAAATCTCAAACATATACAAACCTAACTGAACAGTATAATGAATCACCATGTAACCTTTTTCAGCTAATTTAACAATTATTGATCCATGGCCAATCTTGTTTTATCTACATCCTCACCAACTCAAGCCCCACTAATTGGATTAACTTATAGCAAATCCCAGATATCAGAATTTTATATGTAAATATTTCAGCATTTATCTCTAAAAGATAAGTTCTTTTTAGAAAAATATAACCATAGCACTGTTATCCTATCTAAAATATGAATAATTCCTAATATCATCAACAGAGTAAGAGGTGAAATTTTCCTGATTATCTCAAATGTATACACACCATTGTACAATCATTTCTTTTAATCAGGAGCCATACAAGAGCCACATATTGCAATTGGTTATTATGTATCAAGTCTCTTGCAATTCAGGTTTCACCTCTCCTTTTACAAATTTACAATTTGTCAAAAAAAGATCATGTGATTATTCCTATTGAGTTTCCTACCATCTGTATTTTGCTGATTCATCCCTATGGTATTATTTTAAATATTTCTATGCTTCCTGGATTTCCTGTAAATTGGTAGCTAGATTAGTTAGACCTAGAGACCTGGTAAGACTGAAGTTTGATTTCTTTGGTCGGGGGTGTAAGAGTACTATGTAAACAGTATTGTATAATAAAATTCCATCAGGAGGCACATAAAGTTGGTTGGTCTCTTGTGATGCCACAATGATTACTATTACTTCTTTAGAGTTAGGATATTACCATTTGCAACCCTTATCATTTCTTTTCCATGAATTAGCTGGAATATTTTTATAAAAAGAAATCTGTCCAAAATTATTTTGTTACCTTGAGGTGTTGTTCATATGGAAAAGGCAGAAAGAATGTCCTGTTTGTGTGCAACTCTTCAAAATAATAAATTGGGCTCACTTGGTTGGAGAGTCATCCTGTAAACCGAAAGGCTATGGGTCCAGTTCTGGGTCAGGGCACATGCTTAGGTTGTGGGTTTGGGCCCCAGTTGGGAAGCATATGAGAAACAACTGATGGATCCCCTCTCTCTAAAATCAGTTAAGAATGTCCTCTGGTGAGGATGATAAATAATAATAATAATAATAATAATAATAATAATAATAATAAAACAACGAAGAAGAGGAGGAGGAGGAAAAGCAGGCAGGGAAGGAGGGGGAAGGAATGAAGAGGGGGAAGATGGGAGAGGAAGAAGGTGGGAGGAGAAAGGAAGAAAAAAGTAGGAGAAGGAAGAAGAAGGAGAAGAAGGAATATGAAGAAGAAGGAGGGGGTGGAGGTGGAGGGGAAAGAGGCGGTTTCCCAGCAACTTCTAAGTGTGATCGAGGAGGATTTTATAAATTATTATTTACATGTGCATGGAATTCAGAATATTTGGTGTGCTTTACTCTGTAACAGCTTTAGGAAACTTTAAAAAAGTTTTTAGCTTTCCTATTTTAAAAAATATAATCAAGACTTTTTATATATTCTTATATATACCTCTACTTTTAAAAAATACATTTTATTAATTAAGCTATTACAGTTGTCCCAGTTTTTCCCCCTTTGTCCTCTTCTACCTGGTACCCCCCACTCCCTTCGGCAATCCCCTCCTTAGTTCATGTCCATGAGTCATGCATAAAAGTTCTTCAGCTATTCAACTTCCTACACTGTTCTCAATATCCCCCCACCTATTCTGGACCTACAAATTTGTACTTCTTAATCTCTGCACCTTTGCCCCAGTTCTCCTCCTTCTCTCTCCCAACTGATAACCCTCCCAAATGATCTCCATACCTATATTTGTGTTTTTGTTCTGCTTGTTTGCTTAGTTTGTTTTTTAGATTCAATTGTTAATAGTTGTGAATTTATTGCCATTTTAATGTTCATAGTTTTGATCTTTTTGTTAAAAAAGTCCCTTTAACATTTCACATAATAGTGACTTAGTGATGATTAACTCCTTTAGCTTTACCTTGTCTGGGAAGCACTTTATTTGCCCTTTGAGTCTAAATAACTTTGCTGGATAGAGTAATCTAGGTTGTGGGTCCTTGCTTTTCATCACTTTGAATATTTTTGCCAGTCCCTTTTAGCCTGTACAGTTTCTTTTGAGGAATCAGCTGACAGTCTTATGGATACTCCCCTGTAGGTAAATAATGGCTTTTCTCTTGCTGCTTTTGATTCCTATCTTTAACCTTTGCCATTTTAATTATGATGTGTCTTGGTGTGGGCCTCTTAAGTCCATCTTGTTTGGGACTCTGTGCTTCCTGGACTTGTATGTTTATTTCCTTTAGCAAATTAGGGAAGTTTTCTTTCATTACTTTTTCAAAAAAAAATTAAATTTCTTGCTCTTTCTCTTCTCCTTCTGGCACCCCTATGATTCGAATGTTGATAAGTTTAAAGTTTTTCCAGAGGCTCCTTACCTTACCCTTATTTTTTGGATTCTTTTTTCTTCTTGCTGTTCTGATTGAATGTTTTTTTCTTCTTTATGTCCCAAATCATTGATTCGATTCTTGGCTTCATCAACCTCACTATTGATTCCCTGTAAATTTTTCTTTATTTCATTTAGTATAACCTTCATTTCTACCCAGTAAGTTCCTTGACCATCCTAATAACCAGTGTTTTGAACGCTGCATCTGATAAATTGCTTATCTCCATTTTGTTTAGTTCTTTTTCTGGAGTTTTGTTCTGTACTTTCAATGGGGCCATATTTCTTTGTCTACACATTTCGGCAGCCTCCCTATGTCTGTTTCTATGCATTAGGTAGAGCTGCTTTGACTCTACATCTTAGTACTGTGGCCTATTGTAGAAACGCACACCAACGTTAAGTTGGATGGGACAGAGCCTTAGGTAATCACCAGGGTGGGGCAACATGTGTGCCTAGACTGATGGCGTCTCTGATATGGTTCCACTGCTCTGTGGCCCTGTGTGAGGGATGACTCACAATAGAAACAATGCTGCTGCCAGGCCTCTGGAGTTTTGTCCAAGAGGAAGCTGTCCTCTCGTAATCGCCCTGATGCCAGACACTTCAATTTCTCCCTGTATGCCACTGGTGCCCTTCCAGCTACTGCCCTAGTGCTGAAGCCCAGAGGAAGTGAGTCTGTGTAAGTCCTAAGTCCCTTGTGGGCCCTTTAAGAGGAGACTCCTGAGAATCTTTAAGTTTCTTCTGTGACCCCAACCCCACTGGTTTTTATAGCCAGAGTTATGGGGATTTATCTTCCTGGCACTGGATCTCTGGGCTGGGTGGTCTGGTGTGCAGCTGGGATCCCTCAGTCCCAAGGTATCCTTCCCAATTTTTATCCACTACATGTGGGTGTGAGACTGCCTATTTCGCATCTCCACATCTCTGCCCCTCCTACCTGTCTGGATGAACGTAAAGTCTTTTAATTCCTTAGTTGTTGGACTTCCATACAGATTAATTTTCTGATGATTCTGAGTGCTAGTTTTTTGGTAGCTTGTAATTTTTTGCTGTAGTTGTGAGAGGAGGTGAGCCATGTTTACCTATCCCCCTATCTCGACCAGAAGATCCATACCTTTTCTTACATAAATGCTGGCATCCTGTACATACTTCTCTACATTTTTTTTCCCCACATAAACAATACCCTGGAGATCATTCCTCAGTCTTCCTGATAGCTACATAGTAGTCCACCGATTGGCTGTATCATAGTTAATTCAACCATTTCCTATTAATGGACATCCTGGCTATTTCTAGCCTTTTGCTATTATAAACAGTGACAGTCTTAGACTTCTTTTTTTTTTTTTTTAATTTGAGAGTAGGTTTTTTTTTTTTTAAAGATTTTATTTATTTATTTTTTAGAGAGGGAAGGGAGGGAGAAAGAGAGAGAAACATCAATGCGCGGTTGCTGGGGGCTGTGGCCTGCAACCCAGGCATGTACCCTGACTGGGAATCGAACCTGCGATGTTTTGGTTCGCAGCCCGTGCTCAATCCACTGAGCTACACCAGCCAGGGCAAGAGTTTTAGACTTCTTAATACACTGTCAAATTGTTTTATAAAGGACTATATAAATTTACATTGCAGCTATCAGTTACTGAGTGAAAACATTATCATAATTTCAAATTTCAAAAAAAGTAAATTATTCCTTTCAAAAGAGTTGCGAATGGTACTGCTTTATTTGCATTCCCTTATTATTAGGGGGACTGGATTGTTTAAAGGAGTTCAGTGCCCCTCTCTGTGCTCTTCAAGCATCTCATGTACATGTGTTGGGCCACCAGACTGTTCCTGGGGGTATTACATCAAGAATTATGTCCTGCAAATATCAGACATTGCAAATTTATATTACAACAATTTTCTTAAAGATGGAAGTAAAGTATCTTGAGGAAGGAAAGCCTATTTCTAATTTTCACAAAGGCAGTATATGGGCTAGGTTGGTCCTACATACCCGAACCATAAAATTTATCTCACTGGGGATCACTTAACCCTAGTTAAGTTCATCTCCGCAACCTAAGTACCTGACAGAACACTCAGCACAAAAAATGGACATTAGATGCTTCGTGAATATTTGAAAGGGTAAATGAATGTATGAATAAGCTGAGACTTTTACATTCCTCTCAAATGAAGAATTTTGTTTATGTACTAATCTCATAGTAATTTCAGCCATTTCTCAAACACTTTTTGTAAATCCTGCACCACTTCTTTTACTATCCCTTTCTATCCATTGTCTTATGTCCTACTGTTCCATCTTTAACATTTAACACTGTCTTTAACATTGCAGTCTTCCTTTCCCGCACACTTTACTGTCCATCATCACCACAGTTTACTTCATGTCTACAACCTCTTTTCTTCTTGACTAATGTTGACCGAATGAATCTTTTCCAGGATATATTATAAATCTGAAGATAATTTTCAAGAATGATCTTCTTCAATACTTCTTAAAAGCCTTCACTTAGTTATATGTGTTTCTTAAAAAGTACTTAAAAGGAAAATGTTTTAGGTATTATATCTTAATTTAAGGGAAGAAGATGTTCTACCTCTGACATAAATTTGTGCCTGCAATTTATTCTGATCTATATGAGAGTCAGAAAAGCCCTTTCGTGAGAAAAAAACTGTATATGTGTTTATGCTTTGTTTACATTGTTTTTCTCCATTTCAATTAAGAGCCATACAGATAGGGATCATTTGCATATTATTTACTGCTATGTCCCTAGCACCTAGAAAAATGTCTGACATGCAATAAATGCTACTAAATTTTTATTCACAAGCACTATAATTGATATTGATTATGCCATCTAATTTAATCTGCACAAAAACTCAATCAGGCAAATACTATGCTGACTTTTCAGAAGAGTAAGGTTCACATGATTTAATAATTTAGGGTAACATGGTACAAAAAATGGCAAAACCAAGATTTCAATCTAACTCCTACCTGACAATAAGCCTCTGAATTTAACCACATTATCTACTCTTCCTCTCACTCAGTTCTACAAAGTGGGACAAGTCTTACACCTCCCTGAGCCTTAGTTCTTTCATTTGTAAAATGGCTATAAAAATGCCTGTGCAATCTACCTCACAAAGTTATCATAAGGCTCAGATAACAATGGATGTGAAAGCACTTTTTGACTATAACATGCCATATTAAAATGTACAATTAAAAGATCAGTAGAGCCCTGGCTGGCGTAGCTCAGTAGATTGAGCGAGGGCTGTGAACCAAAGCATCACAGGTTCGACTCCCAGTCAGGGCACATGCCTGGGTTGCAGGCCACAGCCTCCAGCAACCGCACATTGATGTTTCTCTCTCTCTCTTTCTCTCTCCCTTCCCTCTCTAAAAATAAAATAAATAAATAAAAAATAAATAAATAAAATGGCTCAAAATTTATTTAAAAAAAGATCAGTAGAAATAAATGACTATTCAGGGGAAAAATTACACACTAAAGAGGTCTTGCTCACTAGAAAAAAAATTATCTCCAACTTCCTAAATACTCTATTATTTATAGTATTCAAACTTAGTTCAACATTTCCATTTCCAACAAAGAGACAGCAATTTTCTTCGATTAATTCTTTTCTTCCAACAAAGTAAACAAAGACTCACTTTACTGATTGAATATTTCTACCCAGTAACTAAATCAGAAACTCATATGTGTCACTATGATATTTTAAAATTTCAGTTAGTCAAATGTTTCAGCACTCATTTTTCATCTCACTTCACTAAAGTTAAAAATTCAGAATATATTGTTATAGATGTGAAATTTTTATTGATCAGTTTGTGTTAGAATAGAAACAAATAAGAGGTGAGGCTATGATACTTTCTAATAAATATCCAAAAAATGTAACTGAACTGGTACACTTACAGTATCCCTCCACTCTATATAACCTGGTTTTTAAAAAACTCTCTTAACTATTTATTTTTCATATTATAAAAGAAATAAGACAGGTGAGAGGGCAGACACAGAAGGTCAAATTAAAAATAATAAAAATTATCAGTTGAAACTACTGAATGTCCAAGAATTTTTTTGTAAGTTAACATATTTAGTACCACTGAATAAGAATTGTAAGATTCCAGTGAATCTCTAGTCCACATCTTCCAAAGCTGTAGTATAAGAGAGCAAGCAATCTGGCTATGACATCTATCATCCTATAGGTGCTAGGGTTAATTTAATTGAATACAGTTGGTTAAGTGGGTGTTCCCTTCCTTCTTCACCACTCTTTGTTCACCAACTCCCCTTCCGTGCCCCCACACCCATACCCACTACCAGAAAAGCTGTTAGCTTAGTTTTAGAAGTATAAATAGTTTTGTTCATTAATGAAAAACCTTTTACTCTTAACTTTTTATCACTATTATCATTGGTCTACAGAGAACAATTAGATCATTGTGTCTGCAGACAGTTTTATTTGGCCTTTAAATATGTACATATTTTAAAATATTCCTTAACATCCACAATATATAAAATGTGTAAAGGGTGACATATCAATTCATATGAGTGTGTGTGTATATGTATATGTATGTGTGTGTGTGTGTGTATGAGGGTATTTTACCTTTATATGCTGTTTGGTTATGAATATTAACATAACTAAAGAATATATCTGAATTTCCTAAGAATCATAACTGCACAGCCCCATTCAGAGTTCCTGAGAGATTTATTATCTAAAAAGGAGCAAGAATCAGGGTGTATTGCAGTATACCTGAGAAGTACCGTCTTCCTGGTTTCTTTCTTTTCCTGTCCCTGGAATTCTTTATAAAAAGTTGGAAAATAAGTGATATATAGCCAATATACTGCTTACGAAATCTAGTAAACATCATATATAAATAATTCTAAACAGAATGCTCTTTTAATAAGAGTAATGTGACAAATCTGCATTAATTTTAACCTCTGTGCATTTAGCACTGCAGAAATTATGGCTGTCAAGTACATTAGAAAAATTTAACTGAAGAGACAAATTCAATTTAAGCTATAGAACGTGTTTCATTACCCATAAACAGCACAGGGTAGGTCAAGAAGGCAAAGTAAAATAATCAGCTGTGATAGTTCAGATTCAGAATCTTCATACAAATGAATGGATCACAGCTGTTGTTTACTCCATTTGAAAAAGGAAAATGTGCCCTGGCTGGCATAGCTCAGTGGATTGAGCGCAGGCTGCGAACCAAAGCATCGCAAGTTCGATTCCCAGTCAGGGCACATGCCTGGGCTGTGGGCCAGGTCCCCAGTGGGGGCCACGTGAGAGGCAACCACACATAGATGTTTCTCTCTCTCTCTCTTTGTCCCTCCCTTCCCCTCTCTAAAAATAAATAAATAAAATCTTTAAAAAAATAAAAAGGAAAATGCATAAATCTATTGGAGGCATATTGTAATAAGGAATATAAACACCTAAAAGTGATTTTTTAAAAGTTCATGTTGAAGCTTTGAATGAATCACAGAATCAAGAGTATTTTAGTTCCTTCTTCATTTCACTTTTAGCTGAATGTCTAGGGACTATTATCAAATGCTGAATCACCAATCAATTTTTCAACAATTCTTGAAAGAAACAAGTATCATGTAAAACTCCTGCTTTACCTTCATGACATCTCTATACGAGCGGATAGCTGAGATTTTTTTCTTTTCATCCTCTTCATCTTCTACGCCTTCATCTGCAGCCTCATAACCCTCATCATTGCTGCCATCTGCTTCTACTGTGTTGGCCATGTGATCAATGAGTTGCTCCAAGGGAGGACTTAATTCCCTTTCTTCGTTCTCCTTCAATCCATAGTCCAATGCTTTATAAATAATAATTCCCAATGATTCAATAACCTAGAAATATTAAAAAAGGGAGTTAATGGGGATTACTAAACATTTTACAGTTCTAGCTGTAAGGCCTTCAACTGATTGGATGAAGCCTACCCACATTAGGCAGGGCAATCTGCTCTGCTTAGTCTACCAATTTAAACGTTAACCTCATTTAAAAATGCCTTTAGGAAATACCCAAAATAATGTTTGATCAAATATTTTGGTGACCCATGGCTCAAACTGACTCATACACTTAACCATCACAAGTCCACCCCTTGTCAACTTGGCACTCTGATATAACTCCTTAAACATTCATCCCTGAAATTAGACAATAACAAGGTCACAATTCCATTTAACATGATACACTATCCTGAACACAACCAAAAATAGACCAAACCCTTCCCCAAAAGAGGATCAAAGTCCTTAGGTGACGTTTATTCTTCCTCTGATATCTCATAACTTATATACTGAAATATGAGTTAACAGTATTTAAATACTATAATATAAAGTCAATATATCTTTTGAGGATCCGAAGATGGAAGAAAGCAAAGTAAAAGCTCGCAGTGCCCGGCTCTCTCTTGGTGGGCTATGAACACGCTTAAACAACCGGTGAACTGACTGTAGCGTGCAGAACCCGGCTCTCCCGGCTATGGATACACGCATAAAAACCTGAAGCATGCAGAACCCGGCTCTCCCGGCCGGCTGTGAACACGCTTAAACACACTGCTGGTGGCTCGTCAAAACACGAGAAATAATCATGCACAGAAACAGTTTTCTGTAGGGAAGTACGGAAAGGAGTCGCCACTCTCCAAGTTGGTGAGCACCCTGGGCTGACCCCCTTGTGGGGAGAGCCCCGTTCCCTTGTCCCAGTGGATTTTATTCTTGAATACCAATACAGTTTGCAATTACAAGTAGTTAGCTTTTGAAAGGTGCTAGCAGATTTCCTACTGGAGTGCTAAGCCAGAGATTTTGGGATTTTATCATTTAAAAAGACTACAGGACTTAAAGCTTAGATCTGTTTTCTGCCTGTGACTTCATATTCTAATTAAAGAGCATCCTCCAGCAAGCAGATCTCACAGCGTCTTTCATATTCTATGTCTTAGGCCTGATTACCCCGGGGGTCCGCCGTCTCCGGTCTGAGCTGCCCCTCTGGCTGTTTGCTAAGCCCTGAGAAGGGCTGGAGACAGAGGCAGCAAGGAGACTTGGATTTCTCATATCTAAGTACAAAGACTCAGGCTAAGAGGGGGCAGGGGTAGATATCAATGATCCCTTCCTTTCCACAGCCCCTTCATTTCCACAGCCTCGTGAGTCTCATTCCAGAGGCCTTTACATGGTCAGCACCTGTCTTAGGTCCATTCTCTATCCTAGAGAATTGTTACCCATCTTTGGTTAACTGATCAAGCATTAAAGGCCAGGCACAGAACAGGTAGCGTTCATGCCAGGGGAAAAAGTTTTGTCTCCTTAGTGGCTCCTGATCCGGAGGTCTCTCACTCAGCCTAAGTCACAGGGGGTCACAGCTTTCTGAGACCAGGCAGGGCGGTCCCCAACAGCAAAGATGCTTGAGATACACACAAAGAAAATATTCAAAACAAAATAAGGAGGAAGTACTCATGACAATTACAGTCTTCATTTCTGTAATTGGTCATGTGGTCATAGCTGGTATTTATAACCACTTTCTTCCAATACCCATTCCATATTCCTTTTGCCTTTAGTCAGCACCTTAGCTGATTGTATTCTTTACCTTGTGGGGTAACCCAAACCTTCATTCCCAAAAGGTCTGGGCTGTTAGTATTTCTGCCTGCATTGGGTTGCAATTTTCCACTGAACTTAAATTAATCAAGGGTACAGTTCTAACAAACACCAGAAAGGATCTCCTACACTCCAGATATATCTTTCCTTAGTTCCATTGCAGAGTAGCATTCCAGTTCCCCCTTCGGAATCAGGATCAATCATCCCAGATAGCACAGTAACTTCTTTTTTGTCGTTGACTCATAGGCATGACAGAACAAAAGTGGCTGGGGGATAGTCTTAACTTCTAATTCAGTGGAATCATTGTTGTTTCCTAGTGCAAACATTCTTTCCTTTGGAATTCAGGCCTCTAGGGCAGGAGAGCATAAGCAAAGTGGAAACAGGAAGCAAAAACATCCCATTTCCACCTCTTGATTCCCGGCACCGTGAATCCTGCATATGAGAAAAACAGTACTGTGTACTACATGATGATTCAGAGCATGTAAAGTTTTCTGGAGAACCTTGCAAGGTATTAATTACCACATAGTAGTCACTGTAACTGAGTCTTTCAAAAGGCCATTCCATCATCTATCAAGACTGCTGTTTTAAGATGGTGGAACATTGCGAAGTCCATGAGCCTGGGCCCATTGCCACACTTCACTTGCTGTGAAGTGAGTTCTTTGATCAGAAGCAATGCTGTGTACATAGGTCTGTCCAGAAAGTATCCAACCATGTACTATGAAAAATAAGGATATTTATTGAAGAAGATACAAGATACAAGAAACATTGCACACAGGACAACGATGCCTCAGTCACTTTAAAGTAGGCACCTTGGTATGTCACACAGTTCTCCCAATCACCATCTTTTGTGGATAACTATTCTCTTGAGAAACAGCCCTTAGCTTGCTACTGGGCAGTAATAATGACTGAACACTTAACCATGGGCCACCAGGTTACTAGGCAACATGAGCTACCCATTATAAACTGGGTATTATCTGATCCTTCAGTCACAAAGTTGGGTGTCTACAGCAGCACTCCATCATGAAGTAGAAGTGGTATATATATGTGATTGGGTCCAAGCAGGCTTCTCTTTCTCAGCCTACACCTATTACTTTGTGGAAATTCCTGCAATCAGTTGGCAAAAAAAGAGAAGACTCAGATCTTCTGCATGATATGCAGGCACCACCTCAAAGTGGAGAACTGCAGCAGTCAGCCCCTTTCTGGAACTTCCCTGAATGACAGTGGTGAAGGGAAATCCTTTCAGTGGGCAGGTCTTTGAGCAGTGCACCTGGGTTGTACACCCCGGAAGGAATATGATTGGAAAATTGATGACAAGGACATTGCAGAACAAATATATGGATATACATCCCTGAGTGGGCAAAAAAAGTTAAAGTATTTGTTTTCCATGTGAATACTTACCAAAGAGTGACCTCCGTGGAGGAGGATATCAATATTCAAGTGAATAGGATGATCTATTCTATGGACAATGGTCAGCCTCTTTTTCTAGTCACTCTGCCAGCAGAGACCAACACTGAGTCCCTAGTATGGCACCCTTCCCCAGGGTGATCAGTCAGCCAGCTGGTGGCAGGTGGATTACATAAGACCACTTTCAACATGGAAGAGCAACATTTTTTCTTACTAAAACAGACATTGGCTCTGCATATATATTTGCACTTCCTGAATGCAATGCTTCTGTCAAAATTTCCATCCATGCACTTACATAATGCCTTATTCACCCTCATGGTATTCCACACAGCACTGCTTTCTTTCTAATTAAAAAGTTTTTCAATTACACTTGACATATTATATTAGTTTCAGGTGTACAACATAGTGATTAGACATTTATATAACTTATTAAGTGATCACCCGGTAAGTCTACTAGCCACTTGATACCATACATAGTTATTACAATATTATTATTTTTTAAAAAAAGATTTTACTTATTTATTGTTAGAGAGAGGGGAACGAAGGGAGAAAGAGAAGGAAAGAAACATCAATGTGTGGTTGCCTCTTGCATGTTCCCTACTTGGGGACCTGGCCCGCAACCCAGGCATGTGCCCTCACTGGGAATCAAACCGGTGACCCTTTGGTTCACAGGCCCATGCTCAATCCACTAAGCTACACACAGCCAGGGTTATTACAATATTATTGACCGTACTGAGGTCTGTCCAGAAAAAGACCGGCCATTGTTAATCTAAAAGAGAACATTTGCACAACATTAATGTAACCTGGCAGCCAAGGAGTGGACTGGAATGAGCATGTGTGAACACTGACTTCACTGTACTGGTCAGTAGGGACAGTAGACGCTATTGAGTGAGCACGTGTACTGTGTGTCCATGGCATCCAAAATGACTGAGTAGAGCAATGAATCTGTACCAAATTTTGTGTTAAGTTTGAATGTTCTTCCACAGAAACTATTAGGGTGACTCATAAGGCTGCAGTTGGGCAACTGGTGATTGGCAACTTCATCATGATGACACACCCAAACATTCATCATGTGTTGTGCGAGTTTTTTTTTGGCAAAACATCAAATCACCCAGGTGACTCGTACCCCCCGTTATATTTATATCTGATATGATATGATACATATAATGATACTATAGTATGAGATATTATAAATAAAAGATAGGACAAAAATCACATGATTATATCAATAGATGCAGAAAAAGAACTTGAGAAGGTACAACACCTATTTATGGTAAAAACACTCAGCAATGGAAGTGGAGGGAGCATACCTCAACATTATAAAGACCATATTCAAGAAAACTACAGTCCACATCATACCCAACTGGTGAAAACTAAAAGCTTTCTTACTAAGATCAGGAACAAGACAAGGATGTCCACTTTTACCACTTCTATTCAATATACAGTGATCCCTCACCTATCACAGGAGTTACATTCCAGAGACCCCCACAATAGGTAAAAATCTGTGAAGTAGTAGCATTATATTTATTTTATTACTTATATATATTTTAAGGCTTTATAAACCCTTCCCATACTCCTATAAACCTTTCCCACTCTCTTGTTAACCTTTCCCACACTCTTATAAACACTTCATATGTTCTTAAACACTTTCTACACTCTTACCTACATAACTTTAACAACATTTAAAATTTTATATGGGTAGAGTATACTGCAAAATCCCACAATATAGCGAAAACTCCGCAATACAGAATTAGATATATATTTTTTTTTAAAAAAACCATGATACAGTGAAGTCACAAAAAGTGAACCACGATATAGTGAGGGACAACTGTAGTACTGGAAGTTCTAGTCATAGTGGTCAGACATGAAAAAGAAATAAAATGCATCTAAATTGGAAAGGAGGAAACAAAACTGTCATTGTTTACAGATGACATGATAGTGTACATAGAAAATCCTATAAATGCCACCAAAAAACTACTCAACCTTATAGGTGAATTTGGCAAAACAGCAGGATACAAAGTCAATATTCAGAAACAGAAGGCATTTTTGTACAGCAACAATGAAATATAGAAATAGAAATTAGGGGGAAAAATCCCATTTGATAGAGGAACAAGAAAAATAAGGTACCTAGGAATAAACCTAACCAGCAAGGTAAAAGATCTATACTCAGAAAACTACACAACACTGAAGAAAGTAATTAAGGAAGACACAAACAAATGGAAGCATATACTGTGTTCATTGATTGGAAGAATTAACATCATCAAAATGTCCATACTACCCAAAATAATTTATAGATTCAACAAAATCCCTATTAAAATTCCAATGACATATTTCACAGATATAGAACAAACATTTCAAAACTTTACGTGGAACCATAAATGACTCTGAATAGCCACACAGCACTTTTGAGAAAGAAGAACAAAGAAGGAAGGATCGCCATACCTCACATAAAGGTATATTACAAGGTCATGGTAATCAAAACAGTCTGGCACTGGCATAAGAACAGACACATAGATCAATGCAACAGAATACAGAGCACAGAAATAAAACTAAGTCTCTCTGGTCAGTTAACATTCCACAAAGGGGAGAGAAGCATAAAATGGAGTTAAAATAGCCTCTTCAACAAATGGTGTTAGGAGATCTGCACAGCTACATGAAAAAAAAAAAACTCGACCACCAACTTACACCATATACAAAAATAAACTCAAGGTGGATAAAAGACTTATATATATAAGTCATGACACCATAAAAGTCCTAGAGGTAAACATAGTCAGGAAAATATCAGATATTCTATGCAGCAGTATTTTCACCAATATGTCTCCTAGAGCAAGTGACATAAAGGAAACAATAAACAAATGTGATGTCATCAAAATAAAAAGATTCTGCTTTACTAAAGAAAATATCAGCAAAATGAAAAGCAAATCAACAATGTGGGCCACATATTTGCCAATGATACCTCGGACAAAGGTTTGATCTCCAAAATATATAAAGAACTCACAGGACTCCACTCCAGGAAGACAAACAACTGAATTAAAAAATGAGCAAAGGACCTGAATAGACACTTCTTCAAGGAAGACATACAGAAGGCCCAGAGACATATGAAAGGATGGTCAGCATCACTAGCCATCAGAGAGATGCAAATTAAAACCACAATGAGAGATACCACTTCACACCAATCAGAATGGCCATCATAAACAAATCAAGAAACAAGTGTTGGTGAGGTTGTGGAGAAAATGGAACCCTAGTGCACTGTTGGTGAGAATGCAGACTGGTGTAGCCACTGTAGAAAACAGTATGGAATTTCCTCAGAAAACTGAAAACAGAACTGCCTTTTAACATGGCAATTCCACTGCTGGGATTATACCCTAAGAATCCTGAAACACCAATGCAAAAAGAACCTATGCACCCCAATGTTCACAGCAGCACAATTACAATAGTGTTGGAAGCAATGTACATGCCCAGCAGTAAATGAATGGATAAAAAAACTATGGTACATTTACACAATGGAATACTACGCAGCAGAAGGAAAAGAGCTCCTACCCTTCATGACAGCACAGATTGACCTGTGGAGCATTATGCTGCGTGAAGTAACCCAGGTGCTGAAAAACAAATACCATATGATCTCACCTATAAGTGGAACCTAATCAATAAAACAAACAAGCAAGCAAAATATAACCAGAGACACTGAAATTAAAGACAAACTGACAGTAACCAGACAGGCAGGGGCAAGGGATAATGGAGGGTCGAGGAGAAGGGAAGGGTCATCAAGGAACATGTGTAAAGGGTATATAAACAAAGCCAAAGAGGGGTAGGATCAAGGGTGGACGGTGGGGATTGGTGGGGCGGGGGGGAGTTGTGGGTGGGAAATGGAGACAACTGTACTTGAACAACAATAAAAAAAAAAAAAGAAAAGATTTTATTTATTTATTTATTTACTTCCTTCCTTCCTTATTTACTTATTTACTTATAGAGGAATGGAGGAAGAAAGAGGGACAGAAACATCCAAGTGCTAGAGAAACATCTATTGGTTGCCTCTTGCACATTCCCAGTTAGGACCTGGCTCGCAACCCAGACTTGTGCCCTGACTAGGAACTGAATCACCAACCTTTCAGTTTGTAGGATGATTCCCAATCCACTGAACCACACCAATCAGGGCTCCCCTTAAATTTTCAATGATAGCCTTGTCTAATAGATTAGTTGGTTGTAGGTCCTTGTTTTTCATCACTTCGAATATTTCTTGCCAATCCTTTCTGGCCTGCAAAGTTTTATCTGCTTGACAGTCTTAATGGGAACTTTCATGTAGGTAACAAATGTCCTCTTGCTGCTTTTAAGATTCTCCCTTTGTTTTTTAACTTTTGGCATTTTAATTATGATGTGTCTTGGGATGGACCTTTTTGGGTTCATCTTGTTTGGGACTGTGTGTGCTTCCTGGACTTCTGTGTCTTTTTTTCCCACTAGATTAGGGAAATTTTCAGTCATTATTTCTTCAAATAGGTTCTCAACCCCTTAGTCTTTCTCTACTCTTTTTGGTACCCATATGATGCAAATGTTACAAAGGATGTCCCAGAAGTCCCTTAACCTACCATTTTTTTAAATTCTCTTTTCTTTTTGCTGTTCTGTTTGGGTATTTTTGCTATCTCATCTTCCAAATTGCTAATTCAATCCTCTACTTCATCTAACCTGTTGTTGATTCCTTCTACTGAATTTTTTTTTTTATTTCAGATACCATATTCTTCAGTTCTGAGTGGTTCTTTTTAATGCTTACTATTTCTTTTTAAGTTCTGAGTCTCTCCATTGTTACCCTAAATTCCTTGAGCATCCTTATAATCATTGTTTTGAACTCTGTGTCTGGTAGATTGATTGCTTCCATTTCACTCAGTTCTTTTCATGGGGATTTCTCTTGTTTTCTCCTTTGGAGCATATTTCCTTTTCTCTCCATTTATTTCTATGTATTAGCTGTGCTGTGTCTCCCAGTCTTGGAATGGTGGCCTTATGTTGTAGGTGCCTTGAGAAGCTCAGTGGTGCAGGCTCCCTGATCACCTGAGCTAGGTGCTCTAGGATGTCTGTTGTATAGGTGTAGGTTATATGAGGCTTCCTGGTATAGTTGAGTCTTGATTGCTCTTAGCCCCTCTATGCATAGCACTGGCCCTCAGGCTGGCTGACTATGAGGATTATCCCTGACAACAGTTTATGAATTGCTGTGTGGGAGCTGATTCATGAAGCGGAATTTTCCCCATTGTGGTGTGGTCCCTGCTGATATCTCCCTTGGGGTGTGCTGCTCTGGAGCTAATTGGGTAGTGCTCTTATGTGGTCTGAAGCCCAGCACCAGGCATGTTGGTTCTGGGGCCTCCTGTGAGACGCTCCAGTGCAGGTCAATATCAGGTGCTGCCTGTGACCAGCCCTACCTGTTTGGAGCTACAAAGTAATCCACAGTTTATGCCTACCTATGTTGGGCCTAGTGCATGTGAGAGGAGCCAGACTGCATACCAAGGCTGGTTTCCAGCCAGAACCCAGGGGAAGGTTAGCAAAGGGCCCAAGGCACCCTGAAATTGACCTCCACCTGCCTGCTGCTCCACCACCCTCCAAGTCTGCCTGAATCTCCCTCTCTGGACCCTCCCTGCTGCAGCTAGCCACCTCCTCCATAGCATGTGAGCTTCCAAAGGCAGGGCCAGTGGGAGTCAGGAGGGTGGAGCTAGTGGATCTGGGGGTGGGGGTGGCACCCATCTGCATGCAGAGAGGGAAAATGGCCCTCTACCCCAAAGCCACATAAGTATGTGTCTTTCTTGCATCTCTGACACCACCTACGTCCTCCAGGACTTTCTCAAAAGCTGTCCAAAAACATCTGCCTTATGGGCCACAGCTGGCCACAACCAAAGGACTCCTCCAGAGGGCGACAGCCCAACAGGGTTGGATTGGTGACTCTTTTAGATATAATGCCAAAAGTGTGATTCATGAATGAAAATTTGAACAGTTGGACCTTACTATATTTTAAAATTCTGCTGTGTGAAAGGCACTGTTTAGGGAATAAAACAAGCCACAATAACAGGAAATACCTGCTGAACATATATCTGATAAATGACTGGTATCCAAAATCTACTACAAAGTCTTAAAACGCAGTAAGAAAATAACCCAATTACAAAATGGGCAAGTGATCAAAACAGACACATCACCAAAGAAAACATACAGTTGGCAACCAGAATATAAAATGATACTCAACATCATATATCAATAGAGAATTGCAAATTTTTAAAAAATGAGATTCCACTACATACCTATTAGAATGGCTAATATCCAAAACACTGGTGGAAAGGATGTGATTTATCAGGAATTCTTGTTCATTGTTGGTGAGAATATAAAATTGTACCGCCACTGAGGAAGATATTTTGGCAGTTTCTCACACAACTAAATATACCATTACCATACAATCAAGCAATTGCACTCCTTGGTATCTACTAACCCCACCCCACCACATACACCCAAAAGTTAAAACTTCCACCTACACAAAAATCTGCACACAAATGTCTATAGTAACTTTATTCATAATTACCAAAACATGGAAGCAACCAAGATGTTCTTCAATAGGTAGATGGATAAACAAAACTGTGATACATCAACATAATGGAGTATTTTTCAAAGATAAAAATAATAAGCTACCAAACTACAAAAATATATGGCAGAATCTTAAAATTATATTGCTAAGTGAAAGAAGCCAATCTGAAAAAAGGCTAAGTATGGTATAATTATAACTATATAATCTTTAGGAAAAGGAAAAACTATGGAGACAGTAAAAGATGAGTGACCAGCAGGAGTTTGGGAAGGGCGGGAGGAGATAAAGTCGTGGAGCATAGGGGATTTTTAAGAGAGTGAAACTTCTATTGACATAGCAATGATGGACACGTCATTTATATTTGTCAAAACCACAGAATGTACAACACAAAGATTGAATTCTAATTTAAACTGTGTACTTTAGTTAATAATAATTCATCAACATTGTTTCATCAATTCTAACAAATGTATCACACTAATTACAAGATATAAATAATGAGGGAAATGAGGAGGGGTGTTGAGGGGTATGTAGGAATTCTGTACTTTCTATCTAAGTTTTCTATAAACCTGAAACTGCTCTAAAGTAAATAAAGCCTATTAATTAAAGAAAAGATAGTGTAGCTTAATAATTACATTGTTACAAAATGGATGAGAAATGGGCCACAGCAGACATGAAAGATTAGTTAGGAGGCTACTGCAGTAAAGTCCAACCTAGGGATAATGGTCTCTTGGGGTAGGGTGATAATAATGGATAGAAAGAAAATAGTGGGAATTTGGAAAGCGTTTAGAGGGAAGAATTGATACGGGGTAGGACTTGGAATGCATTAAATGTAAGGAATAGGAAATCAAAGTAATTCATATGGTTCTACCTTGGGTTATTTGAGAGTGGTGTCATTTACCAATAAGGAAAAGTAGAGGGGAAAAAAAGACTTTCACTGAGAGAGATGGTAAGTTCAGAAACCTGGGAAAAACTATCCCAGATGTTAGACAGGCAACTATGCGGACTGTGGAAGAGATACATGAATTGGTGTCATAAAGTGGGATTCCTAGGCATGTAATTAAGCAGTTATGAAGCCATGAGAATCTTTGAGACAACCTAAGGATGGAAAGTAGAAAAGAGAAGGAAAACTAAATAATGATTGGCCAGGGAATTAAAAATCAAAAGAGACTAGACTATGAAGGAGCAACAGTATTGTAGAAGGGAGGGAAGGATGAAATCAAAAGACTATGATATCACAAAAATGAAACACAGAAAATACTTTGAGGAGGCAGGCATGCATGGATATGAATATTAAATGTGGATAAGAGGTACGTGGAGGTCTAGGAAACATCTACTGTTTTTAGTGAGGCAGAGGTCACTGGTGACTTTAGTAAGGGCAGTTTGGGTGAGTAAATGGTGCTATGTGTATTAAGAAATTATTATAAAGACAAAGTGAAATATATAGCATAGCTGGAGATGAGACAGGGCAGAGATGGGGGTTTCATTACTCTTTTTAAAGACTACAGTGTCTTAAGTATGTTTAAATGCTGATAAAAGAGAGGAAAAAGTTGAGAGTAATGAGAAGAGAAGGGGTCAGAGTTACTGAGTGATAGTAATTATCCCATGAACTTTTGCAAATTGGACCTCCAACAGAGGTCACATTTCAAAAAAAAATGTTTAGATAGGTATCCTTTTTGGTTTTATTAAGTGGCAACAGGTCCATTTGCACATGCATGTTATTCCTTTAATTAGTGATATTTCCTGAGTACTTTCTATGTGAATATATCATAAATGCATTAGCATGCCATTCTAAGTCTTTTTACATTCTGAACCCAGTGAACTTTTTTTTTCCATTTACAGCTCCATATTGAGTATATCTATCTTCAAACATTTACATATTGTTTACCTTTCTTTATTCATGTCACTCTCTGCTTACGGCTTTTTCGTTGATAAATCCTATAGTCGTACCATAATCCCAGTTCAGTGTCACCTCCTCTGCAAACTATTCCTTATCACCACAGAGCTATTCATTTCCAACTCTGCACCTATCCCTGCTCTGTTTCTCCAGCTTTTATGTAACTATTAATTGTACCCAAAACTGAAGAATAATCTTTCTTTTCAAGTGTTGATAGGATATTCACCAAGATAAACCCTATCCTGTGCCAAAATATAAAATAAATTTCAAGGCTGAAATATCAAAGATTTTTTTTTCTGACCATAAAATGAAATAAAAAATTAGTTAACAAGGTATCTAGAAAATTTCTAGTACTGAAAAACTAAATAGCATACTTCTAAATAACTCTTGAGTCAAAGAAGAAATTTCAAAGGAAATTTCAAAATATTTAATGATAATAGAAACATACATCCAAATTTGTGGGATGCAACTAAAGCAGTGCTCAGAAAAAAAACTTTATAGCTTCAGATGAATAGACAAACTCACTGAAAAGCATAACTTACCAAAGTTGCAAATCTTAAGATTGAAAACTACAAAACATTGCTGGAAGAAATTAAAAATCTAAGTAAGTGGAAAAATACACAGGTTCACAGATTGAAAAACTAAATATATTATAATGTCAGTTCTTCCAAATTGATCCTAATGTCAATGCAATCCTAGTCAAATACCTAGTAGAGCTTCTGGAGAAACTGCAAACTAATTTAAAAATGTATGTGGAAATACAAATGACCTAGCCAACACAGTTTTAGGAGTAAAGCTGAATGACAACACTACCTGATTTCAAGATTTACAATAAAAAGCTGCAATAATCAAGACTGTGTAGTAGTGGCATAAGGGTGGATATATGGAATAAGAAGGAATTCACAATTAATCCTATACTATATGAACAACTGATTTTCAACAAAAGTGCCAAAGTAGTTCAATGGTGGAAGATACAAATTCAACAAATGTTGCTGGAACAACTAGATACCTACAAGGACAAGTAACAAACCCAGGCCCCTACATCACTTCATACACAAAAATTATTTTTAAATGGATCATCTATCAAAATGTAAAAACTCAATCTTCAACTTCTAGCAAAAGCACAGGATAAATCAATGTAACACTAGTAATTTCTCAGACTTGAAATATTTACTACATATATAATCATGTCATTGTGGTAGGCAAATAGTTCTTCTACAAGATACAAAAAGCACTCATTATAAAAGAAAAAATTGATAAGTTAGGTTTCATCAAAATTTAAAACTTTGTTATTCAAAAGACAGTAACAAATGAAAAGGTAAGTTACACACTGGGCAAAACTATCTAACATATATATGTATATCTTACAAAAGACTTCAGTTTAGAATACACTTTCCAAATTTTAGAAATCAATAAATAATTCATTAAAATCGAGCAAAAGATTTGAATATAAACTTCACACAAAAAACACACAAATGGCCAGCCTATGAGCATGTAAATGAATGCTCTACATCATTAGTCATTAAGAAAATGCACATTAAAATATCGATATAACATTTATATCCTCTACAATGGCCAAAATTGAAAAGACTGACAAGTTTTAGTGAGGATGTGGGACAAACAGAGCTCTCATGTATTGGTGGGGTGAATGAATATAAGATGAAACAGCCATATTGTAATACACGTAGCTTGGCAGTTTCTTATAAAAGTTAAACGTACATTTACCAAATGACCTACCAATTCCACTTCTAGTTATTTACTCAAGGAAATAAAGATATATGTCTACAAGACTCATACATAATGATAAACAGGTGAACAAACTGCAATATTCCTACACAAAGGACTAGTATCCAGTAATAGGAAGGAGCACACTATTACTGCACACAACAACACGGAGGAATCTCAAAACCATACTGCTGAGCAAAGCAGTGAACACAGAAGTGTGTTTTGTATGATTACTTTTATATGAAGGCTTGGAGTGGGGCTGACTGAAGAGGAAACTTATTGAAATGGTGAAATTATTGGGGTGGTGATCACATGAATGTAGAAATTTCTTGGAACTCATCAAACTGGACATTTAAAATACCTGTATCTTGTTATATTTAAGTTACACCACAAAGTTGATGTTTTAAAAGAATTAAAGTAGTTCCACTGTGAGAATACTGGACTGGCAGTTGTGAGATGGGATCAGCCCACTATTTAACATGTAACCTTGGTCCAGTCACTTAATCTCCATGGATCTGAGCCTCTTCAAGAGTAAATTTAAAGAAAAACACCCAAGTCCCTGTAAATCCTGATACCTACAAGAGTTAAGAAATCTGCATAATTGAAATACTAAAATAAAATATACAGGCTATAAATATGAGTTTTGCTCATGAAAACGTCACAGTTGAACAATCAAAGAAGTGAAATGACTTTTTTCGTTAAGTAGACCCTTGAGTAAATTGCATTTTAACAGGAGTAAAGAAATATTACAGCAACCACAGCTGTCTCTGAAAACCCCAGCCATGATAATGGAAACTTGCATCGCCTGCTTTGTAGGAACATTCAATTTTGAAACTAGTTCCCAACCTAAAAACAAAACAACAACAACAAAAACTCCATAGACTCAGACCCTAAGGACTTCTAGCAGAGAAAAGAAACCACACATACACACATACAAAAACATATCAAGGACAATCAAATCTAACAAGGTTAAGAACCTGACAGGACTTTTCCACCAATGAGAAGGGAAAAAATCGTATGAATACACACACTGACTAGTAATAAAAAGCTTATTTAACAATGATTGAGGCTATATGTACAATAAAATATTATTCACACTTACAAAGGAATGAAATTCTGATATATGCTGTAACATGAGCATTATGTTTAATGAAATGAAACAGATACAAAAACACAAACATATAACTCCACGTACATGAACTATCTAGAACAGGGAATTCATAGAGACACAAAGTAGATTAGAGGTCAGCAGGAAGCTAGAGGAGGGGAATGGGGAGTATTGCTTAAGGAGCAGAGTTTCTATTTGGGATGATGAAAAAGTTTGAAAACAAACAGTAGTGATAGTTGCAAAACACTGTGAATATTGACACCACTGATTGTACACTTAAAATAGTTAATATTTTATGTTATATGTATTTTACCACAATTAAAAAAAAATGATTGGGGCTACTCAGTTTCTTAGGAAGTGCTAACACTCAGCAACATTTAGAAAGGTCTGATTCTTCTTATCTACAGAGGTTACTAAGGTTTCCAAAAAGGAATAAAGGAACCAATTTAACTCTACTTTTACACCAGAACTGGAACTACCTTAGAACCACAGCTCTACTTTACACTATTTTGTTTAGAGCCCTGAGAGCAGGCTATAGTTTGCTGTCATCAGCATTTGACAATTGGGCATGTCCTATTTTTTTGAAAACTATTCTCTTCATTCCACACTCATCTAATTTTCTTCCTACCTAGATTGATGACCTTCACAACAGAAGCCTTGATAGGGTAGGTGTTGCTGAAAGCATGAGAAGAGGAAACGGAGACAGTGGTACAGGATACAAACAGCTCTCTCTGGTTATTTCTGAAATAATATCCTTGAATAGGTATTTGGTACAGATTCAGGGAGGTGGATGGGGTGGTGGGAGAATGTGAAAATTTTCTTCAGGTTCTCTTCTATTTTCTTGAGTGAAAAAAGCACAGCTGCAGCTGAGAAAGGAGTGTTGGAGGGATGAAGAGAGGAAAGGTCTGAAACAGTTTCCCAGACATCAAAAAATGTGGTCTCTTAAAACCCCAAATTTTATTATGATCTTCTCTTGCTAAAACCCTTCACTACTTTAAAAAAAAAATGAAATACACTGAAGAGTTTCCCCATAACTCCCAGTTACATGCAAAAATGCTTCTTCAATTTGCAGGTAGTGGAGTTACACCCATTTAAAAGGATATATACACAATCCCCTAAGATTAAGTGGTATACTGAGGGACTGTTAGCTACTACTGAAGTTACTGATATCTACCAGATTAGTGTAATGACTACAATTTTATTTCCATTAAACCCACAAATTCATTTTTTTAATCTTTACCTGAGGATATTTTTGTTTCATTGCTTTTACAGAGAGAGGAAGGAAAAGGGAAAAACATCAATGTGAAAGAGAAGGATCCTGTAGGCACATGGATGGGGAATCAGTGCCTAGACTAGGGATAGGCACCAGGACCCGGGATCCAGTGTGTCCAGACCAGGGGTCACACGTGCTTGTGCCCAGACTAGGGATGGAACCCGCAACTGAGGTCTATGCTCTGACTGGGAATCAAAACCACAACCTTTTGATTATGCAACAATGCTCCAACCAACTGAGCCCCACCAGCCAGGGCCACAAATTCATTTTTAATTAGAAAGAACTAGCAATAAGCAATGAGGACAGTGTGAGTGGTACATCCACAGCAACACCACATGTGAGATTCAGCACAGTTAAGTAACTTGTTCAAGGTCAGAGCAGAAAACTGATTTTCAGTCTGCATAATTCCAAAGTACATGATCCTTTTACTATACATTTCAAAAGCTGCTTCTTGTATGCAATGACAGTGAAAGCTGCTTGGACCTCTGGGACTCAGGATGTTAAGGTACTTGAAATATGTAGTCAAACAAACCTAAAATAAAAACTAATATTAATGGAATGATATAGTATCGTATATGGCAAGAACTGAAATCTAAGCACCATATTAAGAAAGAATATCTTTTTAATACTGCAAAGGGAATGAGAAAAGGCTGAGAGCCACAGAATGGTTTGTCTAAAATTATAGCTCAGAATACAGATATGATGACAAAGTCTACTTGAGTCCATTAGTAAAGACAGATATAGGCAGCATAATTTATTCTAAACTGTAGCATTGTGTAATAGGGTGAAATTCTCTTAGACAACAGAATTTTCTGTGCTGCCTACTACTATATCCACTAGTCATACCTGAAATGTACTAGTATGACAGAGAAAATAAAGTTTTTAAGTTATTGTAATTAATTTAAATTTAAAAAGACACATTAGGGTAGTGGTCACAATAGTCAACTATTCAGGTTTAAAGAAAGAAAAATAATGGCTTCTAGTGATACTATGCACAGGTTACAGATTTGAAAATTAATAAAGGAAACCATAACTAAAATAAAGTTCAGAATGTCTGTAGAGGGATCTCTCACATCCTACCACTCATCATCCATTAACCCAAACAGGAAAAGACACACATTGTATCTCCAACAGGAAGATGTTTTTTACTTTATTACCCTAGCAGGAGAAAGGCAGATATTGCCCTTGCCCGGCAACAGCTCAGCCAATGAGGCTGTCACAATCAGCCAATGAAAATCCACTACACCAGAGACTCCCATTTTCCTCCAATGGACTCTTTGTAACAGCCTCCCCCAACACCTTCCTTTCCTCCATAAAAGGTCATTCCTCTCCTTTGTTTTTCAGTATTGACATAGCTTGCATGTTCTGAATTGCAATTTTCTGCTACTCCTGAAATGAGCTCATTTTTGCTGGTAAAACAAAAGGCTATTTTATTTTTAAGGTCAGCACAGAGATAACAAAAAGTGTTGTGTATAATTACTAAAAAGGCCCCAAACTTGAAATTTGTTGCTTATTTTATAGCCTAGATACCTGAAAGATAGTAAAGACAAGTAGTGCCCCAAAAAGACACTATTTAATGTTTAAAAATGTAACTGTCCAGTATGTTACAAAAGTCTTGATGTACACATCAGTTGATGTAGTTTATGTGAAAGCACTGAATAAATGTAAGATATTATAATTTTTATTATTGGCATAGATCTGGAGAAGACATAGAATGAGGAAAATGAGGGTATTTTTTGAGGGGAAAAAACTTCACTTTTTCTAAGTTCAGATGATTCTTCTATTTATCCTCAAGGGTACAGATTGTATTTTTATGTTGTCCAGCACAATGCCTTGCACATGGCAGGTATTCCATAAATGCCTGCTGAACTACTAAACTCAGCAAAAAACTTTATCCAGTTTCATTTTTAAGTATATTTTATTGATTATGCTATTACAGTTGTCCCATTTTATTTTGTTTCCTCCCCTTTCTCCCCCTCTGCCCTGCACCCATCCACTCTCCAGGATTAGTTCATGTCCATGGGTTATACATATAAGTTCTTTCGCTTCTGCAATTCCATTACTATTCTTAACCTCCCCCTGTCTATTTTTTACCTACCAATTATGCTTCTTATTCCCTGTACCCTTTTTCCCCATTCTCTCCCCTCTCCCTGCCTGCTGATAACCCTCCATGTGATCTCCATTTTTGTCATTCTGTTCCTGTTCTAGTTCTTTGCTTAGTTTATTTTTGTTTTTTTTTTTTAGGTTCAGTTGTTGATAGTTGTGAGTTTATTGTCATTTTACTGTGAAGAGTTCTGATCTTTTTCTTAGATAACATTTCATATGATAAGAGCTTGGTGAAGACAAATTCCTTTAAGGTTTTCCTTGTCTGTGAAGCACTTTATCAGTGCTTTTATTCTAAATGAAAGCTTTGCTAAAGAAAGTATTCTTGGATGTAGGTTCTTGCCTTTCATGACTGAATACTTCTTTCCAGCCCTTTCTTGCTTGTAAGGTTTCTTCTGCAAAATCAGCTGATGGTTTTATGTGAACTCTTCTGTAGGTAACTGTCTCTTCTCTTGCTGCTTTTAAGATTTCTTATCTTTAATCTTGCGGAATGTAATTACGATGTGTCTTGGTGTTTTTCTTCTTGGATCCAACTTCTTTGGGACTCTCTGAGAATCCTGGACTGGAATGTCTAGTTCCTTCACCAGATTAGGGAAATTTTCCTTCATTATTTGTTCAAATATGTTTTCAGCTTCTTGCTCTTCCTCTTCTCTTTCTGGCACTCCTATGGTTTGGATGCTGGAACTTTTAAAGTTGTCCTGGAGGTTCCTCAGTCTCTCCTGATTTTTTCGATTCTTGTTTCTTTATTCTGTTCCAGTTGCATGTTTATTTCTTCCTTTTATTCCAAATCGTTGATCTGAGTCCCAGTTTCCTTCCCTTCACTGTTGGTTCCCTGTGTATTTTTTCTTTATTTCATTTTGCACAGCCTTCACTTCTTCCTTCATTTTGTGGCCATACTCAATCATTTCTGTGAGCATCCTGATTACCAGTGTTTTGAACTCTGTATGTGATAGGTTGGCTATCTCCTCATGGATTAGTTCTTTTTCTGGGGTTTTAACCTGTTCTTTCATTTGGGCCATATTTCTTTGTCTTAGCACATCTGTTAGGTTGTAAGGGGCAGAGAGCCTCAGGTATTCACCAGGACAGAGCAACCCATTTTGCTGCATTGTGGTGCTGTATGTGGGCAAGCGTCAGAAAGGGAACAATGCTGCTTGCTACCTTGCTCAGCTCTTGCCCCCCTTTCTGTCACTCCCTTCACTTCCCACAAGCAGATTTTTCCCTTTCAAGTGCCGCCCTGGTGCTGATTCCTAGCTGGGTGGGCTTGTGTACATTGTAGGATACTGTGGGCCTCTCCAACAGACTCTCCTGTGAGACTGGGAGTTTCTCCTGCTGATGCAACCCCCAAAGGTTTTTATAGCCAGAGTTTTTGAGGCTTTATTTCCCTGTGTTGGAACCCTAGGTTACGTGGTTTGTCTCACTCCCTAGTTGTTCCTCCTGACTTATCTGCATGAAAATATGGGAATGCCCAGTCTGTCAGCCGCAGCCTTTCACACATCCTTTCCACCCCAGCTTCCCGTCTCCACCCCTCTTATGAGTCTGGATGAACACTTCTTCTTTAACTTCTTGGTTGTTGGACTTCCATACAGTTTTATTTTCTGGCAATTCTGGTTGTTTTTGTTTTTTAATTGGTTGTTGTCCTTCTTTTGGTTGTGTGAGGAAGCAAAGCATATCCACCTAGGCCTCCATCTTGGCTGGAACCTCTACTTTATCCAGTTTCTAAGCCAAGTAATGACAGAAACAAACTTGAGAATAAACCACAGGTGAAACTGAGAACCACTATGAATAAGGAACATGTTCCATATCATCAAAAGAGTACAAAATAATCATGACATTTAAGTCAATGAATGATCCTATGTTAGTCATTTTCACAGAAAGTTCTCAAAGTATTTATTTAAAATATTACTATAGTAAAGGTCCAGAGGGAAGTTCATAGTATCATGGGTCTACCTCAAGAAGCAAGAACATTCTCAAATAAACAATCTAACCCTATACCCAGAAGAAACAGAAAAAGAAAAATACCAAAAGCCCAGAGTAAGCAGAAGGAAGGAATAATAAATATCAGAGGGGAAATAAATGGCATAAAGTTAAAAAAAATACAAAAGATCAATGAAACAAAGATTTGGTTCTTTGAAAAGATAAACAAGATTGATAAGCCTTTAGCCAGATTCATCAAGAAACACATAGGACCCAAATACATAAAATTTGAAATGAAAGAAGTAACAACTGATAACAAACAAGTGCAAAGGATTACAAGAAAATACTATGAACAACTATATGCCAACAAGTTGGACAACCTGGGAAAAATGGACAAATACCTAGAAACATATAATTTTCCAAAACTAATCAGGAAGAAGCAGAAAACCCAAACAGATGGATTAGAAGTAATGAAACTGAGGCAGCAATCAAAAACTCCCAGCAAATTTTATCAAACATCCAAAGAATTAGCACCTGTATTTCTCAAACTTCCAAAAATTTAAAAGGAGGGAAGACTTCTAAGCTCTTTGTATGAGGCCAGCATTATCCCAATTCTAAAACCAGATAAAGACATTACAAAGAAAGAAAATTATAGGCCAATATCCCTATAAACATAAATGCTAAAACCCTCAACAAAATATTAAAAGACTGGATACAGCAATACACCAAAAAGATCATGCATCATGCGCAAGTGGGATTTATTCTGGGGATGAAAGGTTGGTACAATAAATGCAAATCAATAAGTGTGATACATCACATAAACAAAATGAAAACTAAAAATCACATGATCATATCACCATATGCTTAAGAAGATTTGGATGAAATCTAGCACCTATTTATGATAAAAGAAACTCTCATCAAGGTGGAAAAAGAGGGAGCATACCTTAACATAATAAAGACCATATATGAAAAACCTACAGCCAACATTATACTCAATGGGCAAAAACTCAAAGCATTTCCCTTAAGATTAAGAACAAGACAGGGATGTCAGCTTTCACTACTCTTATTCAACATAGTAATGGAAGTCCTAGCCACAGCGATCAGACAAAAAGCAATAAAAGGCATCCAAACTGGAAAGGAGAGAGTAAAACTGTCATAATATGAAGATGACATGCTACCATACATAGAAACCCCTAAAGATTCCACCAAAATATTACTAGATCAAATAAATGAATTTGGCAAAAGTAGTTGGATACAAAATTAATATTCAGAATTCAGTAGCATTTTATACAGCAATAATGAACTCTCACAAAGAGAAACTAAGAAAACAATCCCACTTACTACTGCAACAACAACAGAAAAAAAAATAAGGTACCTAGGAATACACTTAACCAAGGAAGTAAAAGACCTGTACTCAAAAAACTATAGGAGCTCTGGCTAGTGTGGCTCAGTGGATTGAGCAATGGCCTGAGAACCAAAGGGTCACTGGTTCAATTCCCAGTCAGAGCACATGCATGGGTTGCAGTCCAGGCCCCCAGCAAGAAGTGCATGAGAGGCAACCACACACTGATGTTTCTCCCCCTCTCTTTTTCCTTCCTTTTCCCTCTCTAAAATAAATAAAATCTTAAAATAAAAAAGAAAGAAAAGAAAACTACAGGACACTGAAGAAAGAAACTGAGGAAGATACAACTGAGGAAACAAGTGAAAGCATATACTGTGTTCATGGATAGAAAGAAAGAATTAACATCATTAAAGTGTCTATACTACCCAAAGCAATCTGTAGATTCAACACAATTCCTATTAAAATACCAATGGTATATTTCATAGATCTAGAACAAGTAAAACAAAAATTTATATGTAACCAAATAGACCCCAAACAGCATCAGCAAATTTTAGAATGAAAAACAAAGTTGGAGTCACAATAACAATATCAAACTATACTTACAAAACCACTGAAATCAAGACAGCCTGGTACTGGCACAAGAACAGGCATACATATCAATACAACAGAACAGAGAGCCCAGGGAAAAAAACCACACCTCTATGGTCACTTAATATTTGACAAAGGAGGTAAGAACATTCACTGGAGTAAATAGACTCTTCAATAAATGGTTTTGGGAACACTGGGCAGGTACATGCAAAAAAATGCTACTAGACCACCAACTTGAACCCTACACAAAAACTGACTCAAAATCGATAAAATACTTAAATATAAGTAATGAAACCACAGAAATCCTCGAAGGAAACACAGGCAGTAAAATCTAAGACATCTCAGTGCAATATTTTTGCTGATATGTCTGCTAGAGCAAGGGAAGTAAAGGAAAAAAATAAACAATGGGACTACAACAAATTAAAAGGCTTCTGCAGAGCAAAAGAAACCATCAACACAATGAAAATGGAACCCACTGAATAGGAGAATATATTCATCAATGACACATCTGTTAAGGGGTTAATCCCCAAACAATAAAGAACTTACACAATTCAACACCAGGAAAACAAACAATCCAATTTAAAAATGGGCAAAAGACCTGAGTGGACACTTCTATAAATAGGACATACAGATGGCCAATAGACATATGAAAAAATGCTCAACATCACTAATCATTACACGGATACAAATTAAAACAACAATAAGTTACCATCTTACACATGCCACAAGGGGTACCATCAATAAATCAACAAACAAGTGCTGATAAGGATGTGGAGAAAAGAAAACCCAGGGCGTTGTATACGGAAATGCAGATGGGTATAGCCACTGTGGAAGAGTATGGAGTTTCCTCACAAAATTAAAAATGGAACTGCTTTTTGACCCAGCAATCCCATTTCTGGGTACGGGTCCTAAGAATCTCAAGCACCAACTCAAAAGAACATATGCACCCCTATGTTCACAGCAGTGCTATATTCAACAGCCAAGATAGGAAACAATCCAAGTGCCCATCAGTAGATGAGTAGATAAAAAAGCTGTGGCACATTACACAATAGAATAATACACAGCTACAAAAAAGAAGGAATTCTTACCCTTTGCAGCAGATTATTATGCTAAGCAAAATAAGCCCATAAGAGAAAGACAAATACCATATGATCTCACTAATATGTGGAATCTAAAGAACAAAATAAGCTGAGGAACAAAATAGAACCAGAAACATAGATAACACAGAAGAGATTAACAAATGTCAGAAGAGAGGGGAGGGGATTGGGAGATGGAAAAAACGGTGAAGGGCTTAGCTAAAAAGCGTATGTGCATATCCCGTAGACACAGACAACAGTGCGGTGAAGGCCAGGGGAAGGCGCGGCGGTAGCTTAGTGGAGGTGAACAAAGTGGGGGGAGAGATGGGAACATCTGTAACAGTGGCAACAATAAAAAATAAGTAAGTAAGTAAATAAATAAATAAATAAGTAAAATACTCTCACATTCTAAAAAAAATATTACTGTAGTACTTTGAACTAAAGTAACTTTCACCTAAATTGCTTAAAGCATTTGACTGGTAACCATTAATTAAGTATATGTACTGTACAAAGTATAATTTCTATTTTGAAAACAAGAAAACGAAGGCACTGAAAGGTAAGTAACCAAAATTAAAATGTTAAATAATGAAATAAAAAGCCATACTTTTATTTATTTATTTTTTATTGTTTTGAAATACAGAATTTTATTTAGAAACTGTTTAAAGTAGGAAAAAACCCTGTCAAAAAAGACCAGGTGGAAAATGGGTTCCCACATAAATGGAATTTTAGGGCAACGAAAGTCTACAGGGCTACAAAAGAGAAACTGCACCACTGTTACTTGAACAATGGCTAATTACTTGCCATTTTTTGGCATTGTTAATCACTGAATCTGTGTTTTCCTCTAAATTCCACACAGAGCATGCACTATACAACAATTTAACATAAAATACCTGCTTTCTACATACATTTCAGGAAACTACCACCAGAAACAAATCAAGTACATCAGGGGCTGAGCAATCTCAGTGGTGGGTGACACACAATTTGCAGAATTCTGCCAAACAAAGGAACTGAATGGGCTGTGGGCAAAGCAAATGAGGAAGTGTTAAGGACTGAAATATTTTAAATATTAATAATTAATTCAGACATGGTACTGTATTTTCTGCAAAAAAGATAACATTTAATAATATGCTAAAGAATTTTATCTACAAAGAGATTAGTGTACTGGCAAAGTATTCTGTTAACAGTGGTGGGCTGTGGACAGCAGGTACCAAAACACTCAGCCTTGCAGATCCCAAGGTAGCAATGGCCTTCACTGATCATTCCTCTATCAAAGGTTCAAAAAGAAACTGCAGCATGATCACCTGCTGGCTGAACTTCCACTCTAAGCAGCAAACTTTAAGGACCCAAAAAGGAGTCCTCAGTAGGCAAGGGAAACAGGGAAATATGTTAAATATAAACTTAAAACACAGTAAAATGGAACACAACCCTCATTCAAATCCCAAAAATGTGGGTGAGTTCCTAAACATACTTTCATTTATTTATTTTAATCCTCACTCAAGGACAGGTTTATTGAATTGGGAGAGAGAGAAACGTGAACATTAGTAACATCTACCTGTTGCACTCGTCTGCAATCTGATTGGGAATGGAACGCACAACCTGGGCATGTGTCCTGACCAGGGATCAAACCCTCAACCTCTTGGTGAGCAGGATAATGCTCCAACCACCTGAGCATCTGAGCCACAGTAAAAGCCACACTTTTTAAAACTCTATCCGACTTCCTGATGATGGAGGCGTAAGTAAATACATTTTGCCTCCTTGTATAAACAAAAGAACAACAACAAATTTAAAAACAAAAAACAACCAGAACTGCGAGAAAATCGAACTGTATGGAAGTCCATCAACCAAGGAGTTAAAGAAGAAACATTCATCCAGACTATTAGAAGGGGTGAAGATGGGCAGCCGGGTCAGAGAGGACTCATGGCAAAGCGGTGGCTGGAGAACCTGGGCGGGCAAAGCAGCAGACAGGAGACCTGGTGGTCCCACCTTTGCGTGTAGGAGGAACACCTGGGGAGCAAGACAGACCACACAATCCAGGATTACAATGTGGGAAATGCAAGCCTCAAAACCTCTGAATGAAAAAACCTGGGAGGGTTGAGGTGATAGCAGAAACTCCCAGCCTCACAGAAGAGCTTGTTGGAGAGACCCACAGGGTCCTAGAATGTACACAAAACCACCCACCTGGGAATCAGCACTAGAAGGGCCAAATATGCCGGTGGTTAGTGGCAGGAGGGACTGAAAGCTGACAGAGAGCAGAGCAAGCTGCATTGTTCCCTCTAGGACCTCTCCCCCACAAATAGTGCCACATTGCAGTGATGTGATTGCCCCACCCTGCTGAATACCTAAGGCTCTGCCCCTTACTATTTAACAGGGGCACCAAGACAATAAATTTTGGTCCAAATAAAAGAACAGACCAAAGCTCCAGAAAAAATACAACTAAGAGACGAAGAGACAGCCAACCTCTCAGATACACAGTTCAAAACACTGGTCATCAGGATGCTCACAGAAATCGTTGAGCATGGTCACAAAATAGAGGAAAAAGTGAAGCCTGCACTAAGTGAAATAAAGGAAAATGTACAGGGAACCAATAGTGATAGGAAGGAAACTGGGACTCCAATCAATGGAGTGGACCTGAAGGAAGAAAGAAACAACCAATCAGAAAAGAATGAAGAAACAAGAATTCAAAAAAATGAGGAGAGGGGTAGGACTTCCAGGACATCTTTAAATGTTCCAACATCTGAATCACATGGATGCCAGAAGGAGAAGAAGAGCAAGAAACTGAAAACTTATCTAAACAAACAATAAAGGAAAACTTCCCCAATCTGGTGAAGGAAATAAAATTCCAGGAAGTCCAGGAAGCTCAGAGAGTCCCCCCAAAGAAGTTGGGCTCAATAAAGCACACACCAAGGTACAGCATCATTAAGTTAGCCAAGATTAAAGATAGAGAACCTTAAAAGCAGCAAGAGAAAAGGAGACAGTTACCTACAAAGGAGTTCCCATAAGACCACAGACTGATTTCTCAAAAGCAACCTTGCAGGCAAGAAGGGGCTGGAAAGAAGTATTTGAAGTCATGAAAAGCAAGGACCTAGATCCAAGATTACTCTATCCAGCAAAGCTATCATTTAGAATGGATGGGAAGATAAAGTGCTTTCCAGATAAGGTCAAGTTAAAGGAGTTCATCACCAAGCCCTTATTATATGTTATATGAAAAGTTAAAGGGACTTATCTAAGAAAAAGAAGATCAGAACTATGAACAGTAAAATGATGACAAACCACAACTATTAACAACCAAACTAAAAAACAAAAAATAAAAACAAAAGTGAACTAAGCAAACAACTAGAACAGGAACAGAATCAAAACAGAGATCACATGGACGTTATCAGCAGGGATGGGGAGGACAGCGAATGGGGGAAAATGTACTAGGAAGCAGAAGCATAAATGTAGGTACAAAATAAACAGGGGGATGGTAAGAATAGTATAGGAAATGGTGAAGCCAAAATACTTATATGTACAACCCATGGACATGAACTAAGTGGGGAGAAGTGGGTAGGAGGCAGGGTGCAGGGTGGAGGGGAATAAAGGGGAGAAAAAAATGGGACAACTGCAATAGTATAATCAATAAAATATATTTAAAAATGATAAAACTCTATCCTGATTAAATCTGAAAAAGTATTCCCACTAATATTTTTCCTTAACTTGATCTACCAAATCAAAATCCGTTATGTAAAGTTAATGTTCTAAATGATTTGTTTCAAAACACAAAAAAATTGATAAACTACTTTTCAATCATAGGTTTCATTAACAATTATCTGTAATTCCAAAAGTTTCACATTCCCATTAAGTTTGCTCTTTGAAGGTAAAGTAATTTCCTTACTACACAGATGAATCAATTCAAATAATAAAACAACATCATGGGTACAAGATAGTAAACCAAAATAAAAATCAAGTCCTTTGTATTCCAGTCAATTTTATCTACCATAAAACATGATAAATATCAACTAAGAGAACTGGTATCTTAAAAAGAGAAAAAAACCTGTGATCACCAGTTCAATCATTCATTCCATGTTTTAATTTCTTTTGGCTGAATGTTTTCAAAGATTGATATTCTTGATGTAAAGGCATATACGAATGTTCAGCAAAATGGTCTTCTGTAGAGTATGTGAAAATATTAAAAAGTCTTAAAGAATTATTGGGAGGAGGGAAAAAGAAATTATCACTGCTGCTTTAGTGTTACCCAAATGGTGACAAGGTATCCTCCAGCTTAACTTAAAAACAAAAAGAGAGCTAAAATTTTGGTACGTTTCCTTGTCTTAGGGAACCATGGCCCCATTCCAACTGAAGAGATAAACAGATTACCCAATGATCAATGTTACTTCAAAGTTATCAACTATATCAAGAGAGTCACAAGTTGTCTGAAGGTAGAAAAGTCCATAAAACATCAGTCCAAATTATTCCAAATCTAACAATCACATTATCTGGTGGAGTTTGTGAGTTCTTTTGTTTGTTTCTTGACATATATGAGGTCTGTCCAGAAAAATTCCAGCCATCGTTAATGTAACTAGAATGATTTGTGTGATATCAATGTAACCTGGTAGCCAAGCAGAGTGGACTGGAACACATATGCGTGAACATTGACGACTTCACTGTACTAGTCAGTGGGGATAGTAGATGCTGTTGAATGAGCATGTGTATTGTGTGATTGTCACATTCAAAATTACTGAGCAAGTTAGCAATGAATCTACATCAAATTTTGTATTAACCTTGGACATTTCCTCTGTGGAAACTATTTGGATGATTCAGAAGGCTTTCAGGGATGATGTAATGAGTGCAGTGCAAATGAAAAGTGTGGCACAAATGCTTCAAACAAGGTCGAGAATCTCTGAAAGTGGTCCATGTTCTGGAAGGGCTGCAACAATCAGAACACCTGAGAATGCTAACGTGTACAGGCTGCAATCACCAGAGATCGGTGACTGACAGTGCAAGAACTAGAAGCTGATCTGGGGATACCAAAACCTATTGTGTCTGAGATTTTGATGTAGGATCCTGGCATGAAATGTGTCACAGCAAAATTCATTCCACAGCTTCTGCTACCAGAGCAGAAGGAACATCATGCTGAAGTTGCTACTGACTTGATTCAAATTGTTACCAATGAATCAGATTTCTTCAAGAAGGTCATAACCAGAGACGAATTGTTGGTCTATGACGATGATCTGGAAACGAAGGGCCCGGCATCCCAATGGAAGTTGCCTGGTTCTCCATGCCTGAAGAAGGCATGGCAAAGTCGCACCAAGTTCAAGACCATGTTAGCTGTGTTTTTGGATTGGGAAGGTGTTGTCCATCATAAGTATGCCCCTCTAGACCAAAGAATTAATAAGTAGTACTACTTCAATGTTGTTCATTGGTTCAGAGACGCAATATGATGAAAATAGGCTGCAGCTGTGGGCAACTGGTGATTAGCTGCTTTATCATGACAATACACCCATTCTTGCATCACATCTACTGCAGAGTTTTTTTATGACACATCAAATCACCCAGGTGACTCAGCCCCCCTGCAGCCCAGATATGGTGCTCTGCAACTTCTGATTTTTCCCCAAACTAAAATCACCTTTGAAAGGGAAGAGATTTCAGACCATCGATGAGATTTAGGAAAATACAACGGGGCAGCTGATGGCGATTCCAACAAAAGATTTTGCAGGGAGTTTTAAACAGTGGAAGAGATGCTGGAGAAACTGTGTGGAGTCCCAATGTGCCTACTTGTAGGGGACTGAGGCACCATTGTCCTGTCTACAATGTTTCTTGTATCCTGTATCTTCTTCAATATGTGTCTCTACTTTTCATAGTACATGGCTGGGTACTTTCTGGACAGACTCTGTATCAGGCCTACAAAATCAAAATCTCCAGGAAATCGGGCCGAGTACCAATATATTTTAAAACTACCTAGATGATTCTAATGATCATTTATCCATTCACTGATTCATTCAGTAAATGTACACTGAGCACCTAAGTACTAGGTACTATATATCTGGTGCTTTAGTTGCAGTGGTGAAGGAAACAGACATGGTCTGGACCTCACCTTCATGAAACGTAGGGCAAGAATTAGAGAGATATAATGGACAAATAGCCAGTTTTCTATGTAAAAATGCATGACTGAGATTGCCATTTGTAATTTTGCAGAAAGGCAAGGAAAAAAGTTTGTGACAAAACAAGACAAATGTGTAACACAAAACAAGATGAAGGAAATGAGTTCAAATCCAGGGTGGGGAAAAACCAGGTTTTCAGTTCTGAGTAAGCAAAACAAATAGTTTATTCTTATATTACTGTTTACTAATTATTGCATTATTTTCCATATGAACAACTGTAAACTGCTTTTGCCCTACTCTGCATATCAGAAATCACATAAATTATCTTTAATAGATATGATGAAACGTATCTATTAAAAAATTCTCGGATGAGATAAAAAAGAGAGATGATCTAGGAACAAATTGTTCATCACAATTATACCTAAGACAAACCAATACAAAAAGGTTTAAAATAGAAGCATGAAAACCTGCATTTTGGGAAAATACAAATCAGAAGAAAGCCAGGGTAAAAATGTTAATGTCTGAAAGAAAAAGAAAAAGAAGAGAATTTAAGGAGAGCAGTATTTAAAAGGGTTAAAAAAAGTGTTTCAAAAAACAGTAATTATGAACTTGCATTCACTAAATATAACCTCAAGTATTTTAGCTAAAACTAAAGCTGCCATCATAATTACAAAGAGAAAACAATAGTCAAATGGGGTATTTCAAAACAGCTTCAGAAACTTATTTTAAAAAGATGAAAAAATTAGGATGAAGAATGTCTGAATAATACAATGAATGAGCCAAATGAAAAACATGCACACTCATGTTTGCATGTGACACACAGAATAGTAAAACACTTTATCCTTCAAAGAATAAGTGTAATTTTTAATTAGAAAAGCAGAAGTTAGAGACACTGAAAAACCAAGAAACTTCAAGGGAGGAATAACAGAAATGGACAGACAGGATCACACTACAGAAAGCTTTAAACAATGGCAATGATTTACATATCATAGCAAAATATTCAGATAATTCTCTCCTTTGCTGAAAGCTAGGTATTCCTTTTACACTATAAAAATAAGAGAAAGGCTAGAAAATTTAATATAACATTTACAAAAAATTAATTATAATGAAAAATTGAAATAATGTGATATCTGTCCATAAGGATAAAAGTAGTGTAATTTTTTGGTTAAAAAGGTAGTCTCGCCCTGGCTGGCGTAGCTCAGTGGATTGAGCGCGGACTGCGAACCAAAGCATTGCAGGTTCGATTCCCAGTCAGGGCACATGCCTGGGTTGCAGGCCACAGCCCCCAGCAACCGCACATTGATGTTTCTCTCTCTCTCTTTCTCCCCCCCTTACGTCTCTAAAAATAAATAAATAAAAATCTTTAAAAAATTATATTATAAAAAAAAAAAGTAGTCTCTGAAAGCCAGCTGCCTGGGTTCACATCCTGGCTCCATTACTCATGTGCTGTACTATCTTGAGAAATTTGTCTCACATTATTTCTATGCTTGTTAGTTAGTTCATCTATAAAATGGAGAAAATAACTGTACCTACTTCATAAAGTTCTTGTGAAGATTAAATAAAGTGGTAATATATGCAAAGAGCTTAGAACAGTGCCTACCTAGCACATTGTCAGCTTTCAAAACTGCTGGCATGCCATTAAACACAATGAGGCACCTCTATATATACTAATGTGTAAAAACATATTCAACATGTATTAGTGTTTAAAAAGAGTTGCATGAAAACATTTATTGTATTTTTCAGACCATAAGATGCACCTAGGTTTTAGAGGAAGATAGGAAAAAAATTTTGAAGCAAAAAATGTGGTAGAATATTTAATAACATAAATAACATAATATTATACCAATGTAAATGTAAACAACTCAATAGCAGCATTAATAACCATTATTCCTCCCAAATGGGGAAGGGGGTAATCTTATAGTCTGAAAATACGGTACATACAAGGGAATATGTATATAAAAAATGAAATCTTACCATTTGCAACAATATGGATGGACCTAGAGGGTATTATAATAAGTGAAATAAGTTAAAGAAAAGACAAATACCATATGATTTCACTTATATATGGAATCTAAACAACAATATAAATGAACAACAAAACAGAAACAGACTTATAGATACAGAAGAATGCACTGATGGGTACCAGAAGGGAAGGGGCTGGGGTTCTTCGAAACTGCAAATTTAAGTGAAACAATAAATAACTATACCAATTTTACCGTAGGCTAATTGATGGAAAGAAGAGTTAAGATCCTAGAGCATATTTTTGGTCACAAAAAGATCATCAAACTTCTAAATAAAGACCCAAAGCACTTCTAATATTAAACATTGAAATAAATGTGAACTATAGATACATTTTAAAAAGATGAACTGAAAACAAGTAAGATAATTATTTTCCAACATGCTTATTCCAGTTTAAGGTCATGTCTGGTGGGAGCCTCTACCAGAGCTCAGGGCGAAAGCAGGACCCACCATAGATAGGATGTTCTTTCACTGCAGGGCACATACACACTCCCACACTCACTCAGACTAGGACAATGCAGACAAGCCAACTCACTGAACTGCACACCTCTGGGTAGGGGAGGAAACCAAATTCCCAGAGAAAACCCATGCAAACATAGGGGAGGGGGTGTACAAACTCCACATAGACAGTGGTCCCAGCTAGGAATCTATTTTTTTCTACTTCGTCAGTATTACAATGAACTGATCTTGAATGAAAAGGCCTTCATGGAAGAGCCCTGGCCACATGGCTCGGTAGGTTGGAGCATTGTTCTGTGCACCCAAAGCCTGCTGGTTTGGTTCTTCGGTCAGGGCATATGCCTAGGTTGCAGGTTCAATCCGTAACTGGGGTGCTTATGTAATAGTGGAAAATTGTAATGATGGGAATTTGCAACCCACCACACCATTCTTTCGACATTGTTTCTGTAAGTGCTAAATCTGACTAATATGTAGTTTATAGATAAACAGCATGTTTGTATAAGAATCCTAGGAACTAACTTCAAAAGATACAGACCTCAACCTTCAGGCATCCCAGGTCTGGGAGATTTGCTGACCTTCATCCATGAAGCCAGGATGACAAGAATTCAGGATAAGTAAACCAGGGTGATGCACACTGGACCAACACTTGCCTTATTGGACTGAGCTTGTCTGCGCATAGAGAACTTTTCAACCCTCTCTGAATCCAAGCTCCCAGGTTACCTTGGTATTCCACAGGCTGGAATGAAGCATCAGTCTCCTTAGATCCAATAGTAGCCACCTTTCCCAAATGGCAGAAATACTTGAACTAATGAAGACAATTCTTTTAAATACATCTGCTACATTTTAATGGTGGATAATTGAACAAAATTAAAAATCTAAAAATTAAAAATGGTATCTATTTACAAGGAATTGATTAACTAAATTCTATAGTTTCTTCATGGATGTAAATGCCTATAATAAATTTATATTATATAGCTACAATGTCATTCTCTGATAATAAAATTGTTTCTAATCTATAAGACAGTTTATCATGTGTTCTATAATAAGCATAGTGGCTCCATCATTTGAATAAATTTGATAATCACTGCTCTGGGTCTACCTACTAAGGCCCAGCATGCAAGTTATAATGTAAATATGTTTAGAAAATGTGTGTTTATATTAACTGTCCTTTTAAAAATACTTCATGAATTTAGACTCTTAAAGAAAGCAAATACTATCTGGTTCCATTAGAAATGACAGCTAACAGGGAGCATGACCTGTGTCAGTGACTGTGCCCACACTCCACATGCACATCATTAAATCCTCACAATAATTCAATCAAGTTGGCATTATTCTTACCCTGTTTCCTTCTGATTAACAAAGTGAAGCAACACCCTGACTGGTGTGTCCAGTTGGCTGGAGTATCATTCCACAAAGCGAAAGGCTGATGGTTCATTCCCCAGCTGGGCACATGCCTGGGTTGTGGGTTTGGTCCCCAGTCAGCGCACATACTAGAGGAAAGTGATCAATGTTTCTCTCTCACATCAATGTCTGTCTCCCTCTCTTTCTCCCTCCGTTCCCCTCTTTCTAAAAATAAATAGATAAAATCTTTAAAAAAAAATTTTTTTAAAGCAATTGAAGCACAGAAAGGTTGAGTAATTTGCTCAAAGTCACATAGCCAATGAATAGGCAGAACCACTAAAAAGTAGCTAGCCCCACATCTGTGGAGGTCATGAAGTAGGTAAGGGATTATTTACACAATAAGATCTGAGAAATGGTTTGAAAAATGTAGAAAGAGTACTGGATTGGGAACAAGTTAACCTAAGCCTGAAGTCCAATTCTCCCACTTAATAGTTTTGATTCACAAGAAAAAACTTAACTTCTCTGGCTTCAGCTGCTTGGTAAGAAGGCAATGATGCTACCACTCCCTAAGTGACCAAATGCACTCTACACCAATACTAAGTGACCAATATGCACTAGTATCAGGGTCCACTGACCCAGGTATTAGGGAGAATCCAGCTCAGTAAAAATAATTGATTCTACCCCTTATGCTCTTTGAAGTTGGAAATTCTTTAAAATTGCTTAATTAAAAAAAAATAACAGCTTTTTACAGATATAATTCACATACCATACAATTCATCCATTTAAAGTGCAAAATTCAATGGTTTTTAGTATATTTATTGTTATGAAATTATGGCCAAAACCAATTTTAGAACATTTTCACCATCCTAAAAGAAATCCCAGCCATAGCAAAGTAGGCTAAGTTAGTTACAGCCCTGTCCCAATACCCCAAGGTTGTGGGTTCAATCCCCAGTAAGGGCACATACAAAAATCCATCAATGGCCCTGACTGGCATGGCTCAGTTGGTTGCACATTGTCCTGCAAAGCAAAAAGTCTCCAGTTCAATTCCCAGTTAGGGCACATGCCTGGATTGCGGGCCTGGTCCCCAGTGAGAGGCAAGTGATGGATGTTTCTCTCATATATCGATGTTTCTCTCTTTCTCCCTCTCTTTCCTCTCTCTAAAAATAAATAAAGTCTTAAAAAAAACAAAAGTCAACCAATGAATGTGTAAGTAAATGGAACAACAAATTCATGTTTCTCTCTCTCTCTATATATATAAAATCAATAAATAAAAATTAAAATGAAGAAACCCCATAACCAGCCCTGGCCGGTGTAGCTCAGTGGATTGAGCGTGGGCTGCGAACCAAAGGGTCGCCAGTTCGATTCCCAGTCAGGGCACATGTCTGGGCTGCAGGCCAGGTCCCTAGTGGGGGCCATGTGAGAGGAAACCACACATGATGTTTCTCTTCCTCTCTCCCTCCTTCCCTTTCCCTCTCTCTAAAAATAAAAAAAAAGAAAGAAAAAGAAAAAAAGAAACCCCATAACCCACTAACAGTCATTCCCCATTCTCCTCCAGCCCCATCCTCTCCCCCACTAGTAGGCAACCATTAATCTACTTTCTGTCTCTATAGATTAACCTACTCTGGACATTTCATATAAATAGAATCATATAGTGATCTTTAGTTATCTACTGTTATCATTTAGCATGGCTCATTACATGCTCCAATCATACTGTGGCATGTATCAGTACTTAATTTCTTTTTATTACCAAATAACATTCTAGTGTATGGAAGTACCACATTTTATTCATCCATTCATCAATTGATGAATATTTAGTTGCCTAATTTTATAGTGTTTTTAAAAGATTATTTATATATTTAGTTTTAGACAGAGGGAAGGGAGGGAGAAAGAAAGGAAGAGAAAGAAGGATTAGTTGCCTCTCGCCCACCTCCAACTGAGAACCTGGCCCATAACCCAGGCATATGCCCTGACTGGGAATCAAACCAGCAACCTTTAAGTTCGCAGGCTAGCACTCAATCCACTGAGCAACACCAGCCAGGGCTAAAACTGCCTAATTTTAATAAAAAAGATTATACAGAAAATGTTTGCATTAATATTCTTCCAAGTAGATATCTCAACATAGTATGTTCACTATAGTAAATCTTACTATGATTTAAAAAGCGTACTACTTACAGTTAGTTAACAGCATATTCTGATGTATTATTTACTGATATTAAAACAAACAGGCTACCAAAATATGAATATAATTATCACATAGTAGAGGTTTTTATTTCTAAACCAAATTCTGCTTCTTTCAAAACCAGTTGTTAAATTCTAATTCTGCTACCAGAGGTTATGGCTTCTGTGCTGGAAAATTACTGACTTCACTCTTCAGTTCACAATTGCTTTCCTTGTTTCACTTTTATTTTTTTTAAGCCTCTATGGAATTGCTCCAATCTACTTCACAGACCTTATTTCTTTCTACTCCTTTTCTTACTTGTACAGTGCTGACCTACTAATTGTCTTTACAAGTAAATCTAAATACCACAGAATCATTTCTATTTAAAACTCTGGAAAAGTACATTGATCTTCCCAAGTCTTTTATTTTTTAAACTTCAGTATTTTACTAAGCTTTGAATTTAAAACTTTATCCCTGCTTTAATTTAAATTTTCTACTTTGGACTGGGTCAAAAGTTTTCTTCTAATAATTGATAAGTTCCAAGACATAAAAATCTTTCTCACTGGACTCAGTGTGGTCGGGGCCAGATCTGTTTTGGTGACTGTTGTGTTCTTGGCACCCAGCAGAGAGTATGGGTAGTTATTCATATATATTATTCATATTTTGTTGAAAGAGTGAAAAAAGACATGTGGCTTAAAATAGATTTTGTAGTAATAGTGAACCTCTATTGAGCTTATATACATGTGCAAAGGCCTGTGCTAAATATTTTTATGCATTTTATTCTCATCACAGTACTATTATATAAGTGTTATGTGTATTATCCCTTCCCAATTCTAGAGATAAACAAATTGAGATTAAGTAAAATTATTAGAGGTTACATAAGCAACAGAACCAAAACTCAAGCCCAGGTCTGCCTCAAAGCCCATGAACCTAACCAATGTAGAGCTCTATTCACACAGTTGAAGGCAAGAGAGTTAAAGCAAGAACAGTAAGTGAAGAGGGAGGAAGACTTGTGCCCACAGATCCTACCTACTACTGAGGTACTAAGAAAGAAAATCCAAGGGAAGCTTGCCCCTCTGGGGTTTTCAGTAGAGAAGGCAGGCATACTCTTTCTATGACCTTTCTTCAAACAGGCACCTAGGACAGAAAAAGGCACAAAAATTTCCACAGTACATAAAATGTTTCCCACAGCCACATGTGCTACTGAAGTTGCTCTTATGTAAAACTAGCTCATTCTGAATGGTTCACCTCGTAATTTCTGAAATAAATTCTGTGCTAAACTGGAAAAACAAACAAGAATGCACAACCTTCAGTCAAGGCAAGGACAGCCTCTAGTAACCAACCAGTTGCTTCTGGTGCTAGTCCAGTCATAGCCACTACCTCAACATTCATTTTTATCTGTGTCCAAACAGGGAAGCAGGGAACAATATTTTTAAGGATTAAATCACCATTTGCTACATAGAGAGTACTTTAAAGCCACTATGCAATTAGGTTATCAAAATATGTACTTTTCCATTGTCTTCATATGCAATTATCTTCATAAAGCAAATTTATATTAATAAAGAACAGAGATTTATAATATTAAAGGCTTAAATATATAATAAATATACTTTGAGGACTAGTTGAGATCTGAGGATATTTTAATCTTGCCTCTTTTAACAACATTTTTCCTATATGGCAACTGAAATATTCTAAAAGGCATCTCATAATTTCTGAGCACATTATGTTCCAGAGTCCCCTTTTGATGCAGTCTGAAAACTAGAAATCAATTATTTCCACAGAAAAGAGAGTATAAACTGTTTCAATATTAGGCCACAATAGACTGTTTAAATTGAAAATACACTGCGAAAGTGGTCTAGGTCCCACGCACAGCCTTTAACCCCTTGAGCCCCAAGCGAAGGGAATTGTAGCATCAGCCCTGTGCACGTCTCATGAACTAGCTGTGAAAAGTAGCAGTGAGAAGATAAAGCACAAGGACTCCCTGAGGAGGCCATTCTCAATACAGGCAGGCAAGGGTGGTGCTGCTGCTTCCTGGGCCAGACAGGACAGAGGGCCACCCTTTCTTGAGTCACAGCCCTCCTACATGCATCTGTTATTTTATGTAGTTTGTGAAATGGGTTATGCAGCTCGTGATTTCTTTAGCCATAATAAAAGCTCACTGGGGAGTACTTAGCAAAAATAATATTTATAAACAATGTATAACCATTTGTTATTCTCTTTATTTTTACAAATGGGAAAAGAGATTCTGCAGATTAAGTCATTTGCCAAATATCAGCCAGTAATTCAGCAGTGAACCAAACAAAAATACCTGCCCTCCAAAGCTGACATTCTAGAAGAGAAAGATAAGATGATAAATAAGATTAACAAATAAAATACAGTATTTTGGATGGTGCTACATGCTATAGAGGAAAATAAAGTATAAAGTGCTGGGGTGGTGGTGGTTAGCAGTGTGTAATTTTAAATAGGACAGTCAGTTAAGGACCTTATGCCAGAGAGTCAACATAAGGGCAACTGGAAGCAGGTGAGAAGGCAGTTGTATGAACATCTAGGGAGACAGTTTTAGGCAGAAGAAAAAGCCAGTGCAAAGGCCATAAGGAGGGAATGTGCCTGGAATGTTCTGTCAATAGCAAGATGGCCAGTGTGTCTGAAGGAAAGTGAGTAAGAGAGAAAAAGTATGAAATGAGAAGTAATGGAGAGCCATGTCACATAAAACCTTGTCAACTAATTGTAAGGACTTTGACTTTTATGCTAAAGAAAACAGGGAGCTACTGAAGGTTGTGAGTAGAGGAGTGACAATGACATAATTTATGACTAAAAATGAATGCTTCTGGCTCTTGACTGAGAATAGACTCCAGTGGAATAAGGGCAATAGGGAGGCATGCTGGAGAAAAGTGGGCGTTGCTGATTATATCTGAAAGTAAAATCAAAAGTGTTCTGCCAACAGACTGATGATTACATGTTAGGAACCAAAGACGACTCCAAAGTTTCTATCTTGATCAAATATGGAAGACTTTAAGAATAGCAGATTTGGGGGAAAATCAGGAATTCAGTTTCAGACAGATTAAGTTTAAAATGCGCATTAGATAGCCCAGAGGACTGGCAAATTGGTTGGCAATTTTGGAGGAGCAATGTAGCTTTCAAATATCAAGTTGTAAGTCATCAGGACAGAGATGATATTTAAAACAATCAGGCCAGATGAGATCACTGTCCTAGATTCAAGAGCTTGAGTACAGAGAAAAAAATTCACTAGGATTTTCCTTTTGCTGAGATAATTAAGAATTGTTAGTGATTTAAAATTATTTACTGAAGAGTCATTTAAAGGGCTTCAAAAACGTATAATACTAATAATCTGTTAAACCAATGTCATATTATGACATTTTGCACAAAGGAATAATCCCATTTTTCATTCACATATATTTCTTCTTTCAAGGGCAAGATTATTTTTGTATGTTTGACCATCAGAAAAATCAGATCATTTCTAAAAGTGAGTTTACAGATCATCTAACCCAACCACTCTGTTTTACAGAAAGGAAGATGAATGTGAAGACAGATTAAATGACTTCCCTAAATTCACACAACTAATCAGCAGCAGACTGCAATAATGGTCTGCAGACTCCAAATTCAGTGTCCCTCCTACCCTTTCACTATGGTTCTTTCTAATGAAGGAGTTCCAATTAGTCATCTTGAATGGCAGTGGTTGACAAACTGTTTCTATCTTCACACACCTGATCACCATTCACACCCAAGATGGCCATATAACTGCCATGTAGGGAGAGGGTAAAGGGGCTGAAGAAGCTCCTCCGGAGGCTCAGCCACAACCATGCTTCAACACCAAGGGTGTGCATGTCCAAGTGGGAATCACTGCTGTAAACAGCAGTTATTAAGACAAATAAAGACAGGAAAAAAGGGATAACTGTTACTTAATGACAACATAGAGAGCTATGGAGACTTCAATTCTACTGTTTTGAGCCTAATCAAGTGTTTGTGTTTTCTATGTTACTATTAGGTTCTCTGATTCCTGTTCAAGTATCTATTGCATGATTAATTACTCTTCTTGTTACCTGATCAAAGCTTGATGTTACGAACCATTAGTCACACACACACACACACACACACAATAAATAAATAAATAAATAAATAAATAAATAAATGCCTTTAGCTTCATACTATAATTTTAAGTCAATTTAAATCATAATTACCAAAGTCATCAGAGTTAGTCATTACTCAAGAAAGGCTTAGCCCTGGCTGGTATGGCTCATCGGTATGTTGGGAGTGTTGTCCCATAAACTGAAAGGTTGCAGGTTTGGTTCCTGGTCGCGGTGTGGGCAAGAGGTAACTGATCAATGTTTCTCTCTCACATCGATGTTTCTCTCCCTCCCTTCTCCTTTCTCTAAAATCAATAAGCATGCCCTCAGGTAAGGGTGGAAAAAAAGAAAATTAAAAAATGGCTTAAAAAATAGAAGAAAAAGAAAAATAAGACAGGCTTAAAATATAAATACAATATCATCTATTTGCTTAGAAAACAAATTCTCTACTTAGAAAAGTTAAGATATGAGAATTACTAACCTTGTCACTTAACTACCAATAAAGATTAATATAGTATTTAAAGAACAGATTAATTCATTTGATAATGCATACTAAAAATTAGTCAAAATTTAATATGATACAACAGTTTTGAAAATATATTGAATACTATAAAGCACTTTACAAATAAGAGATATTGTTTATCTGATAAAACAAAAATATGAGATTATTAAAGATCTTCACTTAGTGATATATTTTGGAAACTGGGGGATCTTTCATGCATTCATTCATTCAAAAATCTATTTACTAATTTCCTGCTATACACTGGGTCCTGCACTTAAGGGCGGGCAAATACAACAGGAAATAAGACATAGCTCCTTTCCCTAAAGGAGGTTAGGGTCTAGTGGGAGATACTAAGAAAGCATGCAATTAAAATACAGCAGACTGAGCGCGTCTAATAGTAAGTACAAAATGCCACCTATGAAGTTCATTGGAGGGACAACTAATTCAATCTGGGAAAACTTCCAAGAAGGAATGGCTAAACACAGGCTTGAAAAAAATATGTGTTAGCTAAACAAAGTGGGAAGTGTGTTTTGAGCAGAGGAACAGCACTGCAAATGTCTAAAAGTAAAAGAAGATGAGGCTTTCAAAGCCTTAAAAGTGGATCAGTATGACCAAAGTAAAGAATGGGAGGGGAAAGGGATGAAACCAGAGAGGCATGCAAGATCAAACACTTCGTTTTATCAATAAATAGCCTGAACATTAAGTAATAAATGGTTAAATAAATTATAGCATGTCCATATAATAGCATATCATATAGCCATAAAAAATGCTATATAATACAGCCCTGACCCATGTGGTTCAATTGATTGGGCACAGTCCTGCAAAGCAAAAGGTCCCTGGTTCAATTCCTGGTCAGGGTACATGCCTAGGTTGTGGGTTCAGCCCCTGGCTGGGACACATACAAGAAACAACTGATAGATGTTTCACTCTTACAGCGATGTTTCTTCTTTATCCCTCCCTTTCCTTCTCTCTAAAAAAAATTTAAATAAATATTTTTTTAAATGTTGTAATACATTTGAAAACATGAAAATGTTCATTAAAACAAATATCTATTTAGCCTATTATACACTGAGCTAGTTAGGTAAAAAATTAGACTATAAATAAACCAGTATGTTCACACGTGATATAATGTGTGAAAAACATATACATGCACATAGAAAAAAATAAAATCACAAAATGCTAACAGCTATTAATGTTGGGGAAATGGGGTTACAGGTGATTTTTCTTTTTTGCTTACCTTTTTATTTTTCTAAGCTTTCCCCTATTATAAAAGTTAGTAAAACAATCAAAGTAGATTTGATCCTTTTCTACATGGCGAAGTGTTACTAAAAGGAAACTATAAATGTAACTCATACATCATAGGGTCTGGAGAATGGTACACATCTAAAGTTATGTCTGTTTTTTAAAACCAACTAATCTTTATTGAGTGCCTACTTTGTACCAGGCATCAAAAAATGGGTACAATGATAAATGGGGTGGGGGAGGCAGATGTAGGCAGAGTAGAGGGAGGCAATGTGGGGGCGGGGGAATTGGGCACACATCTGTAATAATGTCAAAAAAGATAAAATGAGGCCCAGTCCCTGCCTTGAAAATGCGTACAGTCAAGCAGAGTAGACAGACATGCAAACAGAAAGGTATGACATGGCAAGGGAAATGTTAAAGGCATTACAAAGTACTATGGAATTACTGAAGGCAAAGACTTTTGTGGAACTGTCAGAAACATGTGAGAAGTATATCACTTCTGGCATTGTAGAAACTACTCTTTCATATCTGCCTTGTACTGCAGTGAATCCCATTTATCCCACATCACCTTGACCTATTTGCCACAAGAAAAAAAAAAAGAGGGGGGTTGGAGGACACACTGCACCAATTATATAAACTGGGCTCACAATGCAAGGCTGGTACACTAAACTTGCTTTACAAGGAGCCAATTGTAGGAACTACACAATGACCCACTCAAAAGATACATTATCAGATGGTCTCCTGTTTTTTAACACTCTGGGTTGTCAAGGGCAGACACACAATCAGGTCAGACTATGTATGAAGAGGGAGCTTTCTAGTAAAGCCAAATAGCTAGAATGGAGGAAGCCCAATTCTACTTACCTTTCAGTGAAAGAAAACAGAAATGAAGGGCAAAAGTCAGGAAAGAAGACTAGAAACTGCTCTTGTTTCATCTGCCCCCAAATTTACAACAATTTCTCCTCTGCTTTCTTCTTAAAAACTTATCACCAATTCTTAAAACAATTGCTACACTTATTTCCTACACTTATTTGCCCTTTCCACTTCAACTTTTACTTTTCTCTTTCATCATACTCCTTTCAATCTTCTTTTAAATGTGGTAGGGACAATGAAATACAAAATATCCATCAGGCCACGTTGAGTATTTAAACTTTTATTACACAGAAATTTAGGAAAAAAATTTTCCTACAAAACTAAAAGAGGAATAAAAAATATCCTGACAATGTTAATCACATAAACAATTGTAATTTGAGTTATTACCTATGTCAGATATTTACTGTTAAATTTTATTAGAAGAAGAAATCAGTGGCTCAGAGAAAATCCATTCATTGCAAATGACTGGACCTAATTTAAAAACACTGTTTTGTTCTCCAGGTCCATCCATATTGTTGTAAAGAGCAAAAAATTTTCTTCCCTTTTTAATGGCTAAGTAGTATTTCATTGTGTAAATGTCCCATAATTGTTTTATCCACTCATCTATTGATGGACATTTGGGCTGCTTCCTTATTTCCAATTGTAAATAACACTGCAATTAATGTAGAAGTGCTTATGTTCTTTCAAACTAGTGTTTCAGGTTCCTTTGGATATATTCCCAGAAATGGGACTGCTGGGTCAAAAGACACATCTATTTATAATTTTTTCAGGTATCGGTTAATCTTAATATTTTAAATAAATTGTGCCCTGGCTGGTGTGGCTCAGTGGATTGAGCACCAGCCTGTGAACCAAAGGGTCACTGGTTTGATTCCCAGTCAGGTCACACGCCTGGGTTGCAAGCCAGGTCCCTGGTGAAGGGTTCAAGAGGCAGCCACACACTGGTGTTTCTTTTCCTCTCTTCTCCCTCCCTTCCCCTCTGTCTAAAAATAAATAAATAAACTCTTTCAAAATATTGAAAAATAAAATGATTGTGTCAAAAAACTCACAAAAGATACAGTTGGGAGATCTTCCTTCTGTCATTTACTTTATATCAATAGTATATTACGTGTTGCTTAAAAAGATCAACATTGATATGAAAAGGTAATACCACAGTTGCAGCAACGAACTGCTCTGTTAACCCCCTTCAATGTTTTCTCCTCCACCTGTGAGAATGAGCAGTAACACTCAAAAACCTGCTCCAATCCTCATCACCCCACTACTATTTTATTCTAGCCAATAACACCTCTTAACAAATTCCTTCCTCTTTTTCTTCCTTTGCTCCCTTATATAAACATAGTACCCCATTTTATCATCTCTTACCTCAAAGCTTCTGTTCATCATCCCATTTTTGCAACTCAACCAACTAGCTTATTTATAACTCCCACCCTGAAGAGAGCCTACCCATGTGACCATTCCCTCTTTTCTGGGCCTGTGTATTAGAGTAAGCCTGAAGGAGAATAAAGAAGCTGCCAGGTCTGAAATCCCAGTGTATGAGGCATCAGCACAGGTAAGACATGTCTGTGATGTTTGGAAAAGTTAGCGGGTATACCTCTTTAACCCCTATGAATAGACCTTGGAGACTCACCCAAACAGGTAAGAGCCAGCACAGCTTTCCTGCGTCCAACTGGTACCAAAAATTAAGAGGAAACTGGTTATTTCTGTATCTCTGTGCCTGGCACTTTTGGACATTTGCCAAATGAATGGTTTCATCTCAGGACCTCCAAAATAGTTCAACCGCTTAAAGGAATGTTTGGCAAGAAGAAAAGGAGACTGCACAGTAACAATTTGTTGAGAATTAAATACTAACAACCTCAACAGCTAGCTTCTTTTTGTAGTAAGAGTATTCAAGAAGTACAGTAAATATGGTCTCCACTATTCTTTTTTTTTTATCTGCCCACCTGCCTGAAATAGCTGCCTAATTTCTTTCCTCTACTTTCTAGAGGGCATAATTAAATATGCAGCCTGGAGGAAGAATAGTGGACTCAAATGGCACAGATGACCACATGACTGCATAGCTCAATGTGTAGGCCCCTTCCCTTCCCCCAGCTGACCGCCGTCCACTCATATCCAATATGGCATGGAACAACACTGGCGTGGAGATGTGGGTGAGGAGCTAGCCAGGACTGCACTGGCCAGCAATGCATATGCAGAGGCAGCAGAGATTTCACATACTTTGGATTTTTACAGTACAGATTAGCTTGAATCACCACACTAAAGGGTATTTATTATCTTTGACATTTAAAATTTTTGAAATATATGGCATGAAATAAGAAAACAAAGTAATACTTCTATCATTTGCTCCTAATATATTTTTCTTATATTCACTGGGTGTATTTATGTCTTCCTAAAAACACATTTATTTTTTAAATTAATTAGAAATGGTACAATAATTGTAAGATACTTCAAACCTAAAATTCCTTTCAAATTATTTTACAAGCAATAATTCCTTTAAGAATACTCCCCAAATTACTGGTTCTTTATTAAAAGCAACATTTTGAATTCTGCCTAAGATCTCCTTTAGAGAACACATAAAATTCAAACTACGGTTTAATGGACATGCAGAAGAAAAGTGTACTTCAACTACCACTTACTTTAAGGCTCTACCTGTTCTAACATATCTTTTTTTTGTTTTTAAGAGTTTATTTATTTATTTCTAGAGATGGGAAGGGAGGTAAAAAGGGAGGGAGAGAAACATCAATGTGTAAGAGATGCATCAATGAGTTGCCTCTCACACACTAATCTTTATTGTATTTTTTCTGTTACCATTTAGTCCTCTTAGGTCCCTCTCCCCCCAAGCAATCACCAAACCATTATCCTTGTCCGTGAGTCCTTTTTCCTTTCCTTATGTTTACATAGTTTGGTTTTTCTAAATAACAATAAAACTTAAGTAAAATTACTTATCAATGTAACAAAATTTTAAATGATAGAATAAGCTTTTTAAATACAATTATTACATAATGTTATCAGTAAAATATGTTTCAATGAAAAATATATAGTTTAACTTCCAGCCAAGATGGAGGCATGCATAGGTAGACACACTGTGCCTCGCCCACAACCAAAAAGGACAACAAAATTAAACCAAAAAACAACCAGAACTGACAGAAAATTGAACTGTATGAAAGTCCGAGAACCCAGGAATTAAAGAAGAAACATTCATCCACATGGGTAGGGGGCTAGAGACGGGCAGCGGGGTGGAGAGGACTCTCCGCAAGGCAGCAGCTGGAGGAGAAGGTGGTCCCACATCTGTGTGCAGATAAACCAGGAGAAACAACTGAGGAGCAAGTCAGACCACGCAACCCAGGGGCCCAGCATGGGGAAATAAAGCCTCAAAACCTCTGATTGAAAAAACCTGTGAGGGTTGAGGTGGTGGTAGAAACTCTCAGCCTCACAGAAGAGTTCGTTGGAGAGACCCACAGGGTCCTAGAATGTACACAAAACCACCCACCTGGGAATCAGCACCTGAAAGGCCCAATTTGCTTGTTGGTAGCAGCAGGAGTGACTGAAAGCTGGCAGAGAGCAGAAAGAGCAAGCGGCATAGTTCCCTCTAGGACCCCTCCCCAACATACAGCTCCACTATGCAGAGATGTGGATTGCCCTGCCCTGGTGAACACCTAAGGCTCCACCCCTTACTACATAACAGGTTTGCAGAGACAAAAAAAATGGCCCAAATAAAAGAACAGATCAAAAGTCCAGAAAAAATACAGCTAAACGATGAAGAGAGAGCCAACCCAACAGATGTAAAGATCAAAACACTGGTAATCAGGATGTTCGCAGATTGGTTGAATATGGTCGCAAAATAAAGGAAGAAAATAAAGGCTATGCAAAGTGAAATAAAGGAAAATGTACAGGGAACCAACAGTGAAGGGAAGGAAACTGGGACTCAAATCAACAGTTTGGACCAGAAGGAATAATCAACCAGAACAGAATGAAGAAACAAGAATTCAAAAAAGTGAGAGGCTGAGGAACCTATGGGACAACTTTAAATGTTCGAACATCCGTATCACTGGGGTGCCAGAAGGAGAAGAGGAAGAGCAATAAACTGAAAACTTATTTGAAAACATAATGAAAGAGAACTTCCGCAATCTGGCAAAGGAAATAGACTTCCAGGAAGCTCAGACAGTCCCAAAAAAGTTGGACCCAAAGAGGAACACACCAAGGCACATCATCATTAAGTTACCCAAGACTAAAGATAAAGAGAGAATCTTAAATGCAGCAAGAGGAAAGGAGACAGTTACCTACAAAGGAGTGCCCATAACACAATCAGCTGATTTCTCAAAAGCAACCTTGCAGGCAAGAAGGGGCTGAGAAGTATTTGAAGTCATGAAAGACAAGGACCTACATCCAAGATTGCTCTATCCAGCAAAGCTATCATTTAGAATGGAAGGGCACATAAAGTGCTTCCCAGATAAGATCAAGTTAAAGGCATTCATTATCACCAAGTCCTTATTATATGAAATATTAAAAGGACTTATCTAAGAAAAAGAAGAATTTCAAAAATATGAACAGTAAAATGACTGCAAACCCACAACTATCAACAACTGAACCTAAAAAAAAACAAAACAAAACAACCCAAGGTAAGCAAATAACTAGAACAGGAAAAGAATCACAGAAATGGTGATCACATGAAGGGTTTTCAGAGGGGGAGTGAGAGAAGAAGGGAAAAAAAGGTACAGGGAATAAGTAACAAATGGAAGGTAGTAAATAGATATGGGGAAGTTAAGAATAGAATAGGAAATGGAGAGGCCAAAGAATTTATATGTACAACCCATGGGCATGAACAAAAGGGGGGGCTATGCAAGTGGGAGGTGGTGTGCAGGGTAGAGGGGATAATGGGACATCTGTAATAGCATAATCGATAAAATGTATTTTAAAATATATATAGTTTAAGTTATTATTTGTAAACAGATGCCACTAAAGTAAGGTCAGTACAACAAGAAAAATAAGCCCATATATTAACCAGAGTATAAAGATACAATAAGTAAAAAACTTTCCATTTCAAATAAGTAGAAGAAAAGAATCATTACTTAACATCTTGGGAAATAATAAAATAATATCCTTCACATTGAACCCTCCCAAATTTTCAGGTAAAGACTTAAATATATTTTTAAAGTACTAGAAAAATGAGAATTTATTTGCTAATGGTACAGAAAAGATTTCTTTCATATTTAAGAGCAAATAATCAATTTTTTTATTTCTATGGGACAAAAAATACCATATATAACATAAAAAGGCCAAGAAAGTGTTTATAAACATTGCCAACATATGCAGCAGAGCAGAGATAAGACATACTAAATAATGAGCTCTTCACCAACATAAATATGAATCTCAGAAAAGAAAAATAAGCAAAGGACAGGAGGAGTAGACAAGTACCAAAAAATGCAAATAACCAAAAATATAGTTTTTTGTTAAAAGGTTCAATTGCATGTGCCAGTCAGTGAAGTATATATTTTTTTGAAGTATATTTTTAATGAGATGTCATTTTTTTGCCTACCTATTTAGAAAAATATTTTTAAATGTTGTTACTCAGTATCACTGAATGTTCTGAATAATGAACATTCACATTGTTGATAGGTTACAACTGACATAGAAAGTTTGCAAAGATATCAAATCTTAAAAAATATGTATACCCTTCGGTATAGCTATCCCATTTCTTCGATATTTCTTTATGATACATTCCTAGGTTTAAGACTTAAGCTTGTTTACCTAAGAATTACTGATAATATTAAAAAACTGGAATCCTAATGTTCTACTCTATTGGACTGGTTAAATGTACAGCCTTACCACTTAATGCTATATAATTACTGCATTATCATGTAGATAATGACATGCAAAAATATTCACAATGAATTAAGTGAAAAGACAGTGCCAAAACAATGCATTCAATTACATGCATATGTAATGCATTTTACACACACACGTCATGCACACACACCCACTGGGAGAATATATACATTGCAATCTCCTATCCATTATCAGGGATTGCTTCAGGGATTTCAAGTCACAGTATTTGAGTCAGTAAGAGACAGAAAGGTTTGCTGGAGGACTTCAGGGAGTGACTGTCTCTTCCAGTGGATACATCTGGGTAAAGGATATACAGAATTCCTTTGTACTATTATTGAGACTTAAGTTTAGAATTTTATCAAAATGAAAACTTAAACTGACTTAAATGGAAAGATATTTATTGGCTCAATGCAAAACCATGCAGCGCTGATTGTTACTGACAACCATCTACAACCTCAAGAGGAACCATCTTGAAAACAAAGCTCACACTGTGTGCTATAGAGCTGAAAGTCAACCCTAAAACCCGCCCCTATGAACTTCCAGCTTTTGTGCCATCCACCTTTGTCATTTAAGTCAGTTTACATTTTGGGGACTTTTCATTTTGAGATAATTTAAAACTTACAGAAAAGTCTCAAAAATAGTCCTCACATTTCCTGGGTATCCTTTGTCCGAATCTAGCAACAGTTAACGTTTTGTCCCATTCACTTTACATTCTCTCTCGCTCTGTCTCTCACACATACACACATAATCTTTTGAAGCCATCTGAAAATAAGTTGCCTGCATCATGCCCATCTCATCTTCAAATATTGCAGTGTTTATTTCCCCAAAGTAAGGACATGTCTTAGATAACCAGAGCACAATTATCAAAATCAAGAAATTTAACACTGATATCATCTAACCCATAGTCTATACTCAAATTTCACCAACAGTCCCCAAAATATGCCCTTTGTAGCCATTTTCCCTAACACAGGATCACTCATTCCATTTGTTGTTATATCCCTTTAGTCTCCTTTAATCTAGAACAGGACCTTAGCCTTTGTCTTCCATGACAATGACGCTTCTGAAGAGTACAGGCAAGATTTTTTAGTCTGTCTCATGTTTCTCTGGGTTCTGCATACTTGGCAGGAATACTTCAGACATGGTACTGTGTCCCCTTCAATGGAACAGGAGGTACATGGTGTTGCTTTGTCTCAATACTGGTGATTTTAACTTTGATCACTGTGGCTGACAGACTGTGAGGTGCTCCTGTGATCCCCACCTCCTGGTGTTCAAAATCTGTGTGACCCACCCTTGAGTGTAGGTGAGGCCTGTGACTTGCTTCTAAGAGAATACAGCAAGTGTGACAGAATGTATGTTATTAGAAGTATGTAATTACATCATATAAACTATCTTTCATCTTACTGGAGTTTCCTCTCCCTAGCTGTCTGTGAGGAAGCAAGTGGCCATGTTGGGGAGCCCACATGGCAAGAAACTTCAAACGGTCTTTGGGTGCTTCTTCCAACCAATGGCCAGCAAATATTGAAGCTGTTAGTCCTACCACCACAAGAAACTGAATGCAGCCCTGGCCAGTTTGGATCAGTTGGTTGGACCATTGTTTTGTAACAGAAAGGTTGCTGGATTCAATTCCCACTCTGGGAGCCTAACACCCCCAGTCTAGCAGCATGTGATCTCCAGTCCCGGTGCAAAAAGGAGGCAATCAATTGATGCTTCTCTCTCTCCCTCCCCTCTCTCTAAAATCAATGAGAAAAATATCCCCAGGTGAGAGTAAAAAAAAAAAAAGGAAAGAAAGAAACTGAATGCAACCAACAAGCCCAAGAGTAGGAAGTGGAACTTCCCCAGTAAGGCCTCCAGATAACCCAGCCCTAGTTGACACCTGGATTCAAGTTTTATAGGATTCCTAGTAGAGGACCCACCAAAGCCATGCCCAGATTTCTGACTCACAGGAACTGTGAGACAGTAAATGTGTAATTGTTTCAAGCTGCTAAATTTAAGATAATAGTTTTATCAACACTGTTACACAGGAGTACAAAATACACACACTCACTTAAAGTACTTCTGCCAAATTATTCCAGTGTACTATTTTTTCCCTCTGAAATCAATTTAGAGGAGCTCCTCAAAAACTATGTCAGTATCACTGTCCTCATCAAACTTCCAATGGCTAGTTTTAATAGCCATTAATGATTCTTGCCTAAGCCAATTACTACTAGGATATTTGAAAAATAATGATGTTCTACTCATTGTTCCTTCTAAATTTATCAGTTGGCAGAGTAGTGAATGAAAGAAGTTTCTCTTCTCCCCCATGTATTTATTCATGTATTTATTCATGTATCAAATATACTCACTGATTTTTTTATTTCATAACATACTTATTCCATTGTCATTGTATATTTTGATGCTCAAATATTCCCAGAATTGGCCAATGGGAGTTTCTTCAAGGTAACTCCTGAGTCCTTTTAACAAATCCCATTAGCTTTTATAAATCACCTTACTGAGGTATAATTTACTAATCATAAAATTCACTTAAGTTGTACAGTTTAGTGATTTTTAGCACATCTACAAAATTGTGTGACCATCACCACAATCTAATTTTCAAATTTTAATTTTTTATCACTCTCAAAACAAATTTCCTTTCCAACTCTCAACTCCAGGAAACCACTCACCTCTTCTATTTCTACAGATTTCCTTTTCTGGGAAAGGAAAGAAAAACCTGGGCATTATATATATATATATGAAATCATGCAGGGGTGTCCAACCTGAGGCCTGTCAGCCACATGCATCCCAGGATGGCTATGAATGCAGCCCAACACAAAACCATAAATTCAAGTTAAAACATTATAAGATTTTTTGTGATTATGTGTCAAAATGTATTTAATGTGTGGCCTGAGACAACTCTTCTGCCTCCAGTGTGGCCCAGAGACACCAAAAAGTTGGACACTCCTGTTAAGTGTGGATGTTTTCACATAGCCTGTTTCTGCGATTCATCCACGTTGTAGCACGTGTAAGTACCTTGGTTCTTTTTATTTACTTTGTGTCAGTATATGGACATACTCCCTCATAATATATGGTGTACTTCCTTAGTTCTTGGTACACAATGTTCTGGGCTCATCTTGTACTTTCCCTACTCTAGCCCTGGAATCAGACATTTCTCTAAGTAACCTCAGCTACTTTTAGTGGGGAAGCCTATTTAGAAACCAAAAGCTAGATGGTTAGGTATGCTCAGTGTTACAAGGGTGGCCCTAACTACTTCCAGGCCCTTTTGAAATGTGTGTGTGTACATGTATGTTCTACAAACACAGAGACATGCATATATACATACATTCACACAAACATGGAAGGTTAAGCTACTTTTTATTGCTTGTAGTTGAAAGCATCCTAACTCACACAGGCAGCAACATCAGAGATAAGATAAAAATCTCTTCTCTAGCTAGGAAGGAAACAGAAGTAAAAAGCAGATCAGACTTTTACTTTCATTGGGCTTCACAACTCTGAAACACACACAGAAAAGGCTTTTGGCAAATAAATGTTTTCCAAGAAAGGATCCCAAATGCTTGATGTAAATTTTTGTTTTTACTTTTCTCTCTAGAAAGTTGCATAGTGAGCACAAAACTATTTCTGTTGAGTTGAGATACCCTAATGCACACCCCACCACATCCCTATCAATTCATATACTGGCTTAGTCAATTGCCAGTGAAGGGGAACTTTTCAGTCATGTTTACGGTACTGTGAGCTCACCCTTTGAGACTGTTATTCCACATCGAACACACTCCAAATAAAAGACAGATAAAAAAATTTAAATGTTTTTTGAGACACAGCCATGCTTCAAAAGAAGATCAGCATCTCCATAGACCAGAAACAACAGAAAAACCGAGCAATAAAAAAGCTACAGCCATAGTCTCCTGATTTCTGTATCCAGAAGCTGCTAGGAGTTAGGGACTCAGTCATAGCTGGAGATGTGGAATCAGGTCCACTCTGTAAGGCTGGAGTAAATCTGTCCTGCCATGAATGAGGCTGGTGAAAACTGCAAGTCCTATGTAGCCTGCTATTCGTCCTAAGTGGCACTGTCTTCTTAGGGATTGATTGAGTCTATATCTGCAATGTTACTCTAGGATAAGTACTCTAAACAACAAATATAAGCCCAAAAGTAGAAGAACAGTCAATGTCTTAGTTCTGTATGAAGTCCTTCTTGGGGCATCAGGAGTTCAAGAACTCACTGATGTTTTAAGTAAACATCTTAGTATATTTGTGGGTTTGGTTTTCTAGGGAAGGCACTGTATTTTTCATCAGATTTTCAGTGAGGTTTGTGATGTCCATATAGTAAAGGACCATTACCTCAATATATGTCTGAGTGAACACAATGTAAATCACATGATGGCCCCCAGAATTTGCAGCACAGTGTGTTTAGTTCTGTCATTTATGTCTTCAAATGTTTGCATGCCAGACAGTCTACAAGCATTAGGAACACAGCTAAAACAAACCTAAAGTCTCTGCTTACCCTTAGTGGGGAAAAGCAGGAGCCAGGGTGAAGTCTGTTTCTTTTTAGAGTGACAGACCAGATCGTGTCACTGCTCAAAACTCTCCAGTGGTTGTACACCATGTTCATAGCAGTATTTTTAACAAGAGCCAAGAGGGAAAAGCAACCCAGGTGACCATCAACAGATCAACAAATAAACAAAATGCAGCATATACATACAACAGCATATTATTCAATCTTAACAAAAAAAAGGAAATAATGACACATGCTTAGACATAAATGAATCCTGAGGACAACATTATGCTAAATAGAATAAACTAGTCGCAAAAAGACAAATATTATTAAGGTCCCACTTATATGATGGACCTAGAGTAGTTAAATTCATAGAGACAGAAAGTAGAATTGTGGATGTGAGGGGCTGGGCTGAGAGAGGGTTTGGGAAGTTAGTATTTAATGCAAAAGTTTCAATCTTGCAAGATGAAAAGGTTCTGGAGATCTGTTACACAACAATGGGAATCAAATTAACACCACTGAACTGCACACTTAAGCATGGTTAAGATGGCAAATTTTATGTTGTGTTTATTACCACAATATAAAATACTTTCACCACCTTACCTCTTAGCTCACAAATCCTAGAAGACAAAACACATGTTCAAATAAGAAACCAACCATAAGAGAAAAATTCAGAAATGTGATTAAAAATATCTCGTGAATTATTAATTATTGAAATGAGGAGACCTATATGTAACAATATAATTATATTATCTGCAAGTGAAATTATTCCTAGATTAGAGGAAATTTAATATGCAATAGTCCTCACATATCCATTTGATACATGTCAGTATCTGTATTAGTAAAAGTAGTACTAGCTGCTGTAATAAGTGAACCTCCCCAGTGGTTTCCAAATTGAAGGGTGGGCTCACAGTGGCCACAAAGGCCTTACATGACATGACCTGGCTCCCTGCTACCTGTCTGACCTCATCCACCACCTCCCCTAGCCACAATGGCCTCCTTGATGTTCTTGGCCCACCTGGGCAACACCTCATTGCAGGGCCTTCACACTTGTTTTTTCTTCTGCCTGGCTTATTGCCTCACATCATTCAGATCTCTGCTCAAATGTCATCTCAAAAGAGAGAATTTCACATTTAAAATATACTCCTTTCCTTGTCTACTCCATTCCCTGCCCAGTTATACTCTATCTTGTCCTACTTTATTTTTCTTCACAGCACTTAATAACATATAATATTTTATGTACATTTATATATTATCTATAACTAATGGAATGCAAATCCACACAAGCAGAAGTTTTTGTCTGTTTTGTCCATTGTTATACTTCCAATGACTAGAAAAGTGTCTGGCACAGGGTAGGTGCTTTCTCTGTAGAAAAAAAGGAAAAGGAAAGAAAGAAAAGAGAAAGAGGGAGGGGAAGGGAGAAAGGAAATGGAGGGTTACTGAGAGGGAGAGGGGAGGGGAGGGGAGGGGAGAAAGTGTCTGTGTGCCTTCCAATCTCAGAGTGACTCTCCTGTTTCCAGCAGGGCTCACCTTACTAAAGCCAGTAAATTATTTTGTTTCCCTTTAGTTACCTGATTTTTACAATAAAAAATGTTAATACTTACTTTTATTACTACTAAACACATAATTAAATATCTGATTTACTCTCACATCGCTAAACAATGGAATAAAGGATAATTTTGTTAAGACATAGGGCTCGCTTTTTACCTAAAGGAAATAAACAAATTTTGGAAAATTTATGATACTCAAACAGCACTGAATCTGACAGCTTCATTACTATACTTGTTTAACTGTGACTCATGAACTGGTTTACATAAGAGTAAATTTCCTGGTTTCTAATTGCTTGAATAACTTGTGACAATCACGAGATCCTGTTTTTAAAAGTGAACTGTGCTAATTCAACAATATTCAAGAGAAGGCTTTAAAAGAAACAGCAGTTCATTTTTTTTAGACTGGCCTGTAACTGCTAACTTTCCCTTGTTTTCTTACATTTTCTTTTGTTGAGTTGCCTTTGACAAATGCTTTCCACCTCAACCCTATTTTGATTTTCTCTTGTAGCTTAAAAATCATCAAAATCCCTAGAGACTGAATTTTATGGGATCACCTAAACTACAGTTCTTGATTTGTAACCAGGCACCTGAGGTTGGCAATGAGCATGGCTCTGCCTTGCCTTCTCTTCCTCTCGCTTACTCAAGGGACTGGACTTGCTGGAGTTTGGACGGCAAAATTGAGCAAACTGCTGCAGTTATTCATGACTAGTAAGAAGGCAAAATGTATGTTTCTGTCTTTAGTTTTTCACTTCACAGCACCCCCCCCACAAACACCCATGATGTCTCTTTTGTCTTCCTATTACAAAAGCAAAACATATTCATTATAAATCTCAGAAAATACAAGCAAAGGAATAGATATACAGATATATACGTATACATATATACATACATGCATACAAACACACATATCACTGTTAGCAGTTTACTATACTTGTCCTTTGCATATTTCTAATAAAAGTTGGATCATTCAGTACCTAACATGTATTTTATAACCTCTTTTATACAATAATGAAACGTATCTTTTCACATAGACAATTTTATTCCATTCATTTGTTTTTAGTAATGCACAGCCTTCTGTTACATGACAGACATTTAGATAGACTCCACTTTTTTCCTCTAATAAACAGTGCTGCAAATTATCTTCTTGTTACAGCTTTGCACATATTCTTAATTTCTTTGGAAATGGTCCTGTAAGTAGAGTTAGTGAATTAAATTCATGCTCTTAGATGTATGACATGTATAGTATTGCCCAACTGCTCTCCAAAAAGTTAATTAAAATCTCTACTGCTATATTTTGCATATGAAAACAGGTATATACTCTAGTATTCAAAATCCTTTTAATAAAATATTACATTCAGGTGATGACAATAACAATGATAGCATCAGCCATCCTAGGAACTGATGTTCTAAGCACTTTTCATACCTGATCTCTCTAATCCTTACCATCACCTCAGGGACACAGGGCGATATTCTCAGTTTACAGGTAGGAAACAGGGGCTCAACAAAGTAAGTACTTGTAGCACTTCCAGTCAAGATGGTATAATCAAAATTACGACTAAACTACAGAACAACCATCATTCAGAATGTCCTGAAATCTGGCTGAATTGAAGTCCTACAACTAGGGAATTAAGGAAGAAGCCACATGCAGACTGGTAGGAGGGGCAGAGACACCAAGCAAGCTGGTCCCTCACCCATGTGTGGCAGACAAAAACTGGGAGGGATATCTCAGCTGTGCAGGTCCCTCTGAGGAGTGAGGGGTCCCAGCCCCACAACACGCCCCACAGCCCAGGGTTCCAGTGTGAGGAAGAAAAGTTTCCATAACTTCTGGTTGGAGAAACCATCAAGGATTGTGGCTGAGGGAGGCAAAGGGCTTCTGGAGTTCCAGGCATTTCCTCTTAAAGGGCCTGCTCATGCATTTACCTGGGCTCACTCCCCCAGCTCCAGCACTGGGGCAGCCGTTAAAAGGCACCAGAGGCATAAGGGGAGGAGCTGAATTGTCCAGCATCAGGATGAGAGCTAGGGGAGGGCAATTTTCCCTCAGATAGAAGCACTGGCAGAGGCCACTGTTCCTTTGCTAAACCTTCTCCACCCCTAGCAGAGCCCACATGCAGGCACCATATCTGAGTCTTCACCAATCTGACTCACACTGTTTGCCCTGCCCTGGTGATTCCCTAAAGCCCTGTCCCACCCAACTTTCAGGCCCACTCAAGCTGTTTCCAGTGAGTGACTCCTCAATACCAATGTCCTCTCTTGGCTCAGGCTTCAGATTTTACTACAATCTCTCAAACAAGCAGCATCTGGTCCCAGCGTACCTGATACGTCTCACTATGTGGCCCCAGTATGCAGTGGCTGACCTTGGCCTACACCTCCACAAGGTCCCAGAGCCAATGCACCCAGTGGACAACTTCCGACCAGCCACATCAAAGCACCATCACCCAACCACCTCCACAAATGACACACTCCAGGGGATGATTCAGTGGACAGCAGAGCTCCACTGAAATAAGTCCTTTTCTGAGGGATGGGGCCCTACACAGCTGGTCCTCCACCATGGTCAGAGGTCAGTGATTACAGCCAATTCTTGCAGCTGATCAGCCTAGGGGGGTAAATCCCTTCCACTGATGTGCCAATAGCAATCAAGGCTCCACGACAAGAAGAGAGTGTATACAGCCCACATGGGCTGTGCACCTCAAAGGCCCAAGTTGGGTGATCAGGGAGGCTGTGTCACTGAACCCTAGTGAACACCTACTACATCAGGCCACTCTACCAAGCCTGGGAAACACAGCAGCTCTACCTAATATTGGGTTAACCAAAAAGTCCATATGGTTTTTTCCATAAAATAAAAGACACATTTTCATTTTTAACAATAACTTTACTGATTTGGATATTTTGAGTATGTGCGCTATCTCCCATGTGGTATAATGTTGATTGTTCTCAATGTCTTGATTTGATAGCTATCAACTTCAACTGGTCTATCTGACCATGGAGAATCGTCCAGCAAGAAATCTCCAGTATGAAACTTCACAAACCACTTTTGACACGTTCTATCAGTCACAGCACCTCCTCCATATACTGCACAATATTTTTTTGCATTTCAGTTGTGTTTTTATCTTTCTTGAAGTAATAAAGCATAACACACTGAAAATGTTGCATATTTTCTTCCATCTTCAGCATTAAAATGGTCACACAAAAATTCACCAATTTTGATAAGTTTTTTTTAAATACACACTGATACTCTGATATGACGTTGTCACAATACAATCTGACAAAATTGTTTCAAATGAAGTTAAAGAAAACTAAGTGTGACTATAGCCATCTTACGGAAAAAAAAACAAATGAACTTTTTGGCCAACCCAATATACAGAAACAAACACCGAATGCTGTAAAAATGAGGAGACAAAGAAACATGGCCCAAATGAAAGAACAGAATAAAACTCCAAAAAATAACTAAATAAAATGGAGATAAGCTATCTACTAGACACAGAGTTAAAACACTGATTTTAAGGATGGTAAATGAACTTAGTGAGAACTTCAGCAGCATAAAAAGGGCCAATCAGAAATGAAAGATACACTAACTGAAATAAAACATAATTTACAGAGAATCAATGATAGTATAGATGAAGCTAAGAACCAAATCAGCAATTTGCCATATAGAGAAGCAAAAAACCATACAATCAGAACAGCAAAAAGAAAAGAATCCAAAAAATGACCATAGTATAAGGAGCCTCTGGAACAAGTCCAATTCATACCAGCACTTGCATCATAGGGATGCTGGAAGGAGAAGAGAGAACGCCAGGAATTGAAAACCTTTGTGAAAAAATAATGATGGAAACCTTCCCTAATCTGGTAAAGGAAATAGACACACGAGTCCAGGAAGCATAGAGAGTCCCAAACAAGATGAAACCAAAGAGGCCCACACCAAGACATATAATTAAAATGCCAAAGGTTAAAAACAAAGAGAGAATCTCAAAAGCAACAAGAAGGTGGGGAATTGGGACAACTGTAATAGCATAATCAAATAAATAAATAAATAAATAAATAAGCAAGCAAGCAAGCAACAAGAGAAATGCAGTTAACTACCTACAAGGGAGATCCTATAAGACTGTTAGCTGATTTCTCAACAGAAACTTTTCAGGCCAGAAGGAATTAAGTCAAAATACTCAAAATGATGAAAAGCAAGGACTTACAACCAAGATTACTCAACCATTTAGAATAGGTCAGATAAACAGCTTCCCAGGCAAGGAAAAGTTAAAGGAGTTCAATACCACCAAACCAGCATATACAAAATGTTAAAGGGTCTTTTTTAAGAAGAAGAGAAGGAAAAAAGATCAAAATATAAACAATAAAATGGCAATAAATACATATCTATCAACAATTCAATCTAAAAAAACAAAATAAATGAATAAGCAAAACAGAAACAGACTCATAGACACAGAAAACATTTTGACAGTTGTCAGACAGAAGGGGTTTGAGGGGTGGGTAGAAACAGGTGAAGGGATTGAGAAGTACCAATTGGTTGTTACAGAACAGTCATGAGGATGTAAATTACAGCATAGGGAATACAGTCAATAATATTCTAATAAGTATGAATGGTGTCAGATGGTTGTAAGATTTATCAGGGTGATCACTTAGTAAGTTACACTATATAACCTACTGAGACATTACACTATGTAATTACTCAGGACTGCCTACTCCTGAGTAAAGCTCCAAAACAATGTTAAAGAAACAGAGTCAACTCTAATGTATATAGTGTGCTACAGAGCTCACGTCCACTATCAAGAGCCAAGATATAACTATTCCAGAATTTTGCAAACTGGTTGGTTAAATTTCTGACAGCCTGAAATTGGCCAAGTGGCAGTATTTATACCACAGAAATCAGTGGAGCTTTTTTGTTTGTTTTGGGAGCTGGTTTACCAGCATACCAAATTTAAGTACTGCAGTCTGTTTTCTGTTTTCCCAATGATCTCTCCTCGTTATTACCCTGGTAAGAATGTCTTTTCTTTTCCTAAACATCTGCCTGCTCCACTGTGAGGGAGTAGTTAGGTACTTCCACATGCAGGTGCCAAAAGGATCCTCCGTCACACTCATCTCCAGCATCCAGAGCTGCACCACCTCATTTGCCTTGAGAGCACCAGCACTAATAACACCTTTGCTTGTACCCATTTTGACACAGGCTCCCATTACCCATCTCAACTTGCACCCCCACAAGGTTCCACATTCCCCTCCTTGAGACCTGTCACTCACCCCTTCCCAGTTCCAGAAATCCTTCCTTGTGTCCTTCAGAACTAATGGTTCCTTAGTGTCTTCAACTTCTCTGAATGTTCCCCCTTTACCTTTCTGTCCTAACCTAAATTTGAATAGCCCCAGAGAGCAATGTTCATCCTGGCTGTTCTTTCTGTAATAATTCTTAACTCATTGGGCCTGGAATTTAGAAAGATGTCCTCCTTGCTTCTCAATGATGTTTCCTCACCGTTCTCCCTCCCTACTCCTTAAAACTCTCCAGTTCTGATTCTTACATCACCAGACCCTACACCTACCATCCCTCCTTGTCGCTGTCATCTAACCCCACGCACTGCCCCCAGTAATCCTAACTCATGTCTCAGTGACTCTAGCTGCTCATTTCCTGTCACTTCCCTCTCCTCATGCTTGATGTTAACATGACCCTTCCAATACCCTGGCCTCTCATTCCTGTGAACTCCTCTAATGATCTTTCTTCCACCTGACCTCAGCTTCTCACTGCCATGGCAATACCCCAGACCTCCTTATTACCAGTGACTACAATCACCCCAATATCAAGTATCCTTCTCTTCAACCACCTCCTCCTAGCTTTCTAGCTCTTTACCTCTAGCATCTGACTAATAATCCTTTGACCCCACCAACCTATAGTCCATTGATCCTATGTTCTTTTCATTCTCCCTCACTGCTCACCCCTACATTCCAACTTTCATTGGTCAGCAGGCTAAATTCCAAGGTCAGACATAATTATTTGTCCTGTAACCCCTTGCCTTTTCTCCCTTGGTACTTGTCTGGCTAAACCACAAACTGGTTAAATCCAACTCTTCACCCACCTGACTTTGTACATCGAATGCGACTGGAGCAAAACCGAAAACTATACTAACTGATATTGCATTAAGTTCATTTAAATTCACAATCCTACATTTTGTGTGGGCAGTTAATGCTGCCCAAAAGCCACATGACATTTCCTTAGTTCATTCACTCTCCCACTGTCCTATCTGACTACCTTTCCTCCTCTTTTCCCATCTGCACACTCTAACAAGGACCTTGCCGCCCATGTCACTGCACAAACTGAAGTAATCAGAAGAGAACATTTGCAAATCCTCACATCTAATCATCTTTCAACACCGCCATACACACATACTCTGTCTTCCCTTCTATTACTCAAGGACTATCCTTAGCCTTGTGAGGCCAGTTCCCCACACCTTCACTTATGCTCTGCCTCCCATTCATTCCCTCAATGATAATCCAGTGATTCTCCCCCCTCTATTCTGCATCATCAATCTCTAGCTATCATCCCAACTTCCCTGCTCCCCTGGGCTAGCCAGCTGCCAAGATGGTCCCTGATAATCCCCACACTTGATATTCATACTCTATGTAGTCTCTTCCCACACTGTGTCCATGTGACCTACAGAAAACAACAGAAATGATGGAATGACGTCTAAGGCTAGGTCATAAAAGATGTCTTAGCTGCTCTATCTTGGATCACACTCACACTCCCTAGAAGAAGCCAGCTGCCATACTGTAAAGATACCGAAGCAGAGACGTGGAGAAGAAGCCTGTGCAGTGAGGAAATGAGGCCTCCTGCCAACAGCCCTCTGCGGGGGCCATCTTGGAATCTGATCCTCAAGCCTTCAGATGACTGCAACCCTGGCCAATATCGTGACTAAACCTCTTGAGAAATACTGAGCCAGAAGCACCCACCCAGATAAGCCACTCCTGAATTCCTGACCACCAGAAGCTGAGAGATAATGAATGTTTTTTTAGAGTAATTTGTAGCAACAGATAACCAATATATTCACACTTTATAGGGAAAAAATGACTCAGTAAGTTGCTTTTAATTACTGTCTTCAATTTTTCTCTTTTTTTCCCCTTTTAAACCCACTCCAATAGGGCTTTTGCCCACAGACTACTATACCAAAACTGCTTGTCAGTAATTACCACATTGTAAAACTCAATAACCAGTGGTTAGTTCTCATCTTACTTGGTCTGCCAAGCAACATTTCACACAGCTGATACTTCCTCCTCTCTGGAATACTTCACTTACTTGGTTTCCTGGACACAACCCTGACATGGCTTTCCTCCTGCCTTTCTGGTCACTTCTCGGGCTTCTTCTCAGGCTTCTCTGCTGGTACCTCTGTGTCTTACAGCCCTCTTAATGTTGGAGTACCCCAGAGCTCAGCCCTTAGTCACTTCTCTGCCTTACCCTCATTCTTTTGGTGATCTCAAAACTCTCTTATTTACATAGTCTGACAATGCCTTTAAGGCCCTACATCCTTGCTAATCAAAGTATGGTTCTATCACCAGCAGCAGCATCACCCTAGAGTTTGTTATCTCTGGCCCCACTCAAAAGCACCCAAATCGGAATTTAAATTTTAACACGATTCCTGGGGGACTTGTAGGTATCTCAGTGTTTGAGAACTAAGTTTATAATCTGGTACCCCATTCCTCTCTGCTCTCATCACACTGGCCTCCTGCCATATTCCCCATCTTAGGACCTATGTAGTACTCTTCCTTCTGTCTAAAATGCTCTTCTCCATCATAACTATATACCTGCTCCCTTACCTCCTTCAAGAGGTTTTGCTCTTTTGTAAGCAGTTTGGTAGGTCTTCTGATCACCTTATTAAAAACTGCAAACCCACCACCATCATTGGCATTACCATGCTCTCATCACAGTTCCCCATATTACTTTTCTCCACAGCACATATAACCTTCTAAGGTACTACAGATTTTTTAATCTAAATGTGTATTGTCTGTCTATCCCTATTATAATGCAAACATTTAAGGGCCAAAAGTTTTTATATTTTGTACACTAGTGTATCCTAAATCCTAGAAGAGAGCCCAGATACAGCAGGTGCTCAATAAATATTTGTTTCTTTTTTTTAAAAAAGTCTAGTTTTCAATAACTTCTTCAGGCACTTAGTAACCAAGTCTCTGACACCTGGGCCACTGAACTCACTCCCTTTATTAGCAGAGTCATCATGCTGCAAATCTCTGCCCCCTGCCTACCTAGATTAATATTCAGTATACTTGAGAATATGTATCTTCTCCTTTACCAGGCTTTAATCAAACTCCTCAACATCCTGTTACTGCCTCCCCAATAAGCCCCATAATTTTATTTTAAACCTCATATTTTTGAAAATATAATTCAGCACTAAAACTTCTCTGGTTCTTTGAAATTTCTCATTTCTTAAACACTTCCATTCCTTCTCCCTACTCCTTTAACCAAATGTGGGTATAAAGCACCTGAAGTGTGGCTAGCCCAAATTGAGAGGAGCTGAAGTAAAATATACACACCAAATTAGTGTGAAAAAATATATAAAATGGTTCAGTAATAATTCTCATATTGATTTTGTGTTGATATAGTAATGTTTGAGGCATATTAGGTTAAATAAAATAAACCATAAAATTGCTTGCACCTGTTTCTTTACACTTTTTAATGTGGCTACTAGAAAATTTAAAATTAGATATGTGACTCCCATTATATTTCTATTGAGTAGCACTGTACTAACCAAGTCCCAAACAGAATGTCTCTTTCCTCCCTGGAAGAAATTCTTTCCCTGCTTTTGTTTTAATAAACAGGAGACTAGGAAAAAAAAGTGGAGGAATACAACATGTAATTAAAAAGAGAAACTAAATACAATCTTTGAAACGATCACTTTGAAATGCTTTGAAACGATCACTTTGACCTTCACTTGAAATAAAAAGTTTTAATATTTTTCAAAGACACATATGTAATAAATAGAGTGAATTTAAATGACATTAAAATACAACATTATCACTATCCACAAAAACTGTTTAAGCTATAACTTAATAATCTGTGCACGTTTCTCAATGCCCTACATTTAAATAAAATATTTTAAAATACAATGTTAACACCACACAAATTAACTTTGTCCAAATCAAATGATTTCAGTGTTTAAGGAAAAAAGATTCTCGCTTTTGCTTGCTTCCTAAAACCTTAAAGAAGTGAAATAAAAGCACACTCCTCCCTTCATTTCCTGCCTTTAGAAGTCAGAGTTCAATGACATCATTTAAATAACTACTTCTTCTCATGGGAATCTCCTTAGCAACCTTTCACAGCTTGTCATGGGTTGCAGAATTCTCTCAATCTCCCAAAGTTAAAAGGGCTCATGTCCATCCAGAACAAAGAAATTTAAAGCAGAAAACTTAACAAGCTCTTTAAATAGAAAATTCAAGGTTTCACAATCTCCTTCAATTCTTTCGCCAGCCCATTTCCTCAAAGCATTCTGCTCTTCTCTCTTCTGAAGGTAAAGTCAGATCTGGTGACCATGACCTCTGTAAAAACAACAATGTCCACTTCTATACTTGGCAGTCATTATTAAAGGCCATCCCTACTGGCACATGCCATGAGATCCAAGGCCCATTTCACAAATATAGGTTGTTCATTCATTTTTAGTTAATTTATTAAATTTCTTTCTTGTAAGCTACAGAACAGTAATAGAAAAATATATTTGAAAATATTTTAAGAAAAGTATCAAATATTGCAAATATTTGCAAATATGTGTTTTATTACTTTGTTATTAACTACATAATTTTATTAACTATGCAGAGGAAATAAAATTTCAAGTTTAATAAACCAAAATTTATATAAATAACAGTGTTAAGAAAATAGCTACTGCTGCCTCTAAATTAAAGAGGGAATATTTATGTCCAAAGTGATGGGGGAGTCAGGAGTTAGAAAGTTTTAGTTTCAGGTAATAGTTAATAAGCCTAGCATAGTAGTTAATGCATGTGAAAAGCTATTGTTTCAGGAACTTTGGATAAGGTCCACCGTGATTCCAAGAGACCACAAGCAATTGATGTTTGTGCTTCAGAAGACACCATAAGGAATCAAGCTGGTATCTGAGCCACTGTGTTCCAGGGAGAGATAGTCTAATGCCCAGGACACAGATAAAGAAAATAACTGGTCAAGCCCTGGCTGGTGTGGCTCACTGGACTGAGCGCCAGCCTACAAACCAAAGGGTGGTTGGTTTGATTCCCAGTTGGGGCACATGCCTGGGTTGGGGGCCAAGTCCCCGGTAGGGGGCATGTGAGAGGCAACCACACACTGATGTTTCTCTCCCTCTCCTCTCTCCCTTCCTCTCTCTCTAAAGTAAATAAATAAATAATGTCTTAAAAAAATAAAATAACCAGTCGGGATTAAAGGATGTTAGAGAAATCACCAGGGGACCTCAGCTTTTATCTGATTAACTAACCTCTTTCCTAAATTCCAAATCCCTTACCTATACTTTTTTATCTACACTTTTGCCCACTTATAAAAAGGCTGGCTTGAAAGGAAATATAAGATGGTTTGTTAGAGTACAAACCCACCATCTTCTCAGATTGCCAGCCACCTGAATGAAGCACCCATAAAGATTCAATCCCTGTCTCTGCTGATTGGATCTGGCAGCCTGAGTGCCGGCTTTTCAGGTTTCAAAAGTGGAGAGCAAATTATGGCCAGTACCCCACAGTCTTTTGTTCCATACACAGAAAGATATCCTTTTTTCTCAATTCTTCTTTCTGGGCTTAACAGTGAAATATGGGGGCAGCCACAGGAGAAAAGAAAAGGGGCTCACATTGCTCTAAAAAAAGAACTGAGGCTCACATTAATAAGATCAACATAATCACTGACACAAAATGGAAAGGCTTCCTATAGCATGTTCTTTTTAATATGATTTCATTTATAAAATGTAATGAAATAGTCATTACCCTATCCCCAGCCACCTATTCATACCAGCTTCTCTCCCTTCTCCACTCTCCAAGCAGAGTTTGACTTTTGTCAGACCAGTTTCTGAGTCTTTTGTGCTGTAGAGTGGAAACAATGAAAAGAAAGACACAGGATCAATGTGAAGGAAAGAAGAAAAGGAATGGCGAAAGAAAAAGGCTATCAGCAACCTGATTTTGCACTGTCATTTTAGAGTAGGGAATCTAGGTATTAGCTAAAAAGGGAAAAAACGAAGGGCGGAGAGAAGAGCAGATGACAGGCTGGGCTCCAGACAAAGTGGAGTAGGATCCACTATGTATTTTGAGAGACACTTTTGAATGCTACACTGAGCTTATTTGCTACTCTGTGTAGATAGTGGGCAAGGTGGAGCTACCCATACTTGAATTCAAACACCCAGTGATCAAGTGTTAGAATTCAAAACCTATGGGAAGAAGACAAACTAGGCAAGAGAGTGGCTTGATCAAACAAGTTCAGGTTCTGTTCCCTCATTCAGTTATATAACATCTTCATGTGCTACTTTTTGTTAAGATTACTAATTAACCAATAATTCTTTCTATTTGTTTTATAAAGGCAATATTCAAGGCAATGGGAAAAAATTTTTAAAGATTTTATTTATTTTTAGAGAAAGGGGAAGGGAGGGCGAAAGAGAAAAATATCAATGTGTGATATTTCAAGGTGCCTTCCATGCACCCCCTACAGGGGACCTGGCCTGCAACCCAGGCATGTGTCCTGACTAGGAATTGAACCAGAATCCCATTGGTTCGTGAGCCAGCACTTAATCCAGTGAGTCACACCAGCCAGGGCAACATGAAAATTCTTGAGAACAGTACTGTGTTCCCTATGATTTGCACAAAGTCTGTAAATGCCAAGTACTCAACAAATGATGGTTGAATTCAGGAAAGTTTTTATATTTTTACCCATACTTCCTCCTTCCTCTCACAACTCCTTTCATTTTCCTAGGATCTCTATTTTACCATGAGAATGCACCCCCCCCACCCGCCAGGTAATGATTTCAAACTACAAGGCAAAGTGCTTATTAATTAACCACAGATGTGAAGGCCACAATCTAGAAAACTGTCTCATGAACTTTCTATTGCTGAAGAAAAATAAGAGTTATGTCAGATAAAAACCTCTGTGAACAAAAACATGGGAGTTCAGCAAGTAAAGTCAGTCATCAACTAGTTTAAAAGCCAGATTTTATTCCTTTTAACATTACTCTAGAAAGTACTCTGGCAAGAAAGTTGATATTCTAAATAGAAAATGATGCTAAGGGGAAACAAAACTAACTTGAAAATCACCTACAATAGACCAAGCTAATGTTTGTTTCAACATACAAAAAATTTGTATTTTAACTGAAATTATAAATTATATAAATAATCTCTCAAAAGTATCTGATTCAGCATTCAAATATTTAAATATTCTCTCATAAAACAGCTTTGAAATACATTATTTAGTTTGGGTGATTACTCCCATTTTCTGACTCAGTTCTATAAAACAATTTTTAAGAGAAACAGCAAAAAATAAAAGGAATTTAAACTGGAAATGAAGAAATAAAGCTATCTCTACTCACACTTGATATGCTCTTATACACAGCAAATCCTAAGTAATCTTTAAAAACAACCTATTAAAACTAATAAATGAATTTAACAAGGTTGCAGGATACCAAATCTTGGTATAAAAATCAATTTTACTTCAAAATACTTGCAATGAACAATCTGAAAATGAATTTAAGAAAACAATTTCATTTATAATAACATCAAATAAAATAAAATACTTAACAATAAATTTAACAAAAGCAATGTAAAACTTATACTCTGAAAACTACAACAATCTTGAAAGAAACTAAGGAAGATCTGAACTAATGGGGAGATAATCTGTGTTAATGAGCTGGAATAGCACTAAAATGGCAATAAGACCAAAAGCCATCTAAAGATTCAAGCCAAGCCTTGGCTGGTGTAGCTCAGGGGATCGAGCACAGGCCTGCAAACCAAACGGCTGCTGGTTCAATTCTCAATCAGTTCACATGCCTGGATTGTGGGCCAGGTCCCCAATAGCGGCACATGAGAGGCAACTACAACCACACATTGATGTTTCTCTCCCCTCCTTTCTCCCTCCCTTCCTCTCTCTCTTTAAAAATTAATAAATAAATAACATCTTAAAAAAAGATTCAAGGCAATCCCTATCAGAATCCCAGCTAGCTTCTTTGCAGGAGTGACAAGTTTATTCTAAAATTCACACGGAGGCCCTGGCCAGGTAGCTTGGTGGGTGAAAGTTTCATCCCCATATGCCAAGGCTGTGGTTTTGATCCCTGTTCAGCACACATAGAAGAATTGATCAATGAACACATAAATAAGTGGAACAAAATAAATCAATGTTTCTTTCTCTCTCCCACAAATCAATCAATAAACAAAGAATAACAAAATCATAAAATTCACATAGAGAGGCAATGAACCCAGCAAAGCCTAAATAATCTTGAAAACAAAGGACAAAGTCAGGGTACTCACACTTTCAGATTCAAAAAATTACTATAAAGCAATGGTATTCAAGGGAGCATGGCACTGGAATGACAAAATAGATTTGAGATTCAAGAAATAAATGAACACATCTATGGTCAACTGATTTTTGACAAGTGTGCCAAGACCACTCAATGTGAAAAAAACAGTCTTGTCAAAATATAGTAGAACATCTGTATATCTACAGTCAAAAAGAATACAGTCAAAAGAATAATGTTGGACCCTTATTTACTTCATGTCATATATAAAACTTAACTGAAAATGAACCAGAAACCTAAGTATAAAAACTAAAATTATAAAAATATACAGAGGTAAATGTTCATGATCTTGAATTTGGTGGTAGATTCTTAGATATAACACCAAAAGAAAAAAATAAATATACTGGCCTTTATCAAAACTGAAAACTTGAGCTTGAAAGAATACCATCAAGAAAATAAAAATAGAGGATCCAAGATGGCAGAACGGGTAGGTGGAAGCTACACTAACCTCCTCCCTGGACCATTCTGGAATTACAACTAAATTGTAGAGGAATCATCCTGAATAACCAAGTGAATACTAGGTAGAGAGAAGCCTTATGACCAAGGACAGACAGAGGAAATGACTTCACCACAATGTGACTGGTACAGCATGAGAAAGAGATGTGAGAGGGTAGGCAGGGCTCCCACAGGCAGCAGCTGAATGTCCAGAGGGATATTTTAGCGGCTGGGCAGGGGGTTCACCTGAGAAGTGAGAGGTCTAAACCATAACTGGGTTGCACAACCTATAGCACCCACATAACATCCAGCTGTGAAAGCAGTAGGGTTTCTGTCTGCTAGGAAGAGATGGCTAGAAACTCAGAGACCCTCTTGAAGGGCCAAAGCACAACATTTCATTTGCAGCCACTTAGCTTGGGTGCCAGCAGAGGGAGGGCAGAGTAGACTAGAAATGCTTGAAGAGAAGCTGGGGTTAGTGGCTTTGGGGAGAGAACTGAAGGAACAGCCACCAGGATCCCTGTACAGAGTCATTCCCCATACTGCTGGAGCCATCTCTCTCAGGCAGAGCACTCCTCTCCAACTGACATCAGCCTGAGAAGAAGCAATAGCCCCACTTACAGGAATTGTTCTGCCCCACCCTGTGGAGCTTAAACAAAGCTGCAGATTACACCTTGATTAGTATAGCAAATGGTCATTTTTAACAACAGATTAGTTTAACATCTAACATGGAAAATACAAAGAAGCAGCCAAAATGCAAAAATAAAGAAACAGACTCCAAATGAAAGAACAAGAGAATTGTCCAGAAGAAGAACTACATGAAATAGAAGAAAGCAATTTATGAGATGGAGTGTTTAGAGTAATGATTATAAGGATACTGAATAGCAGGAAAAAAGACATAGAAACCATTAAAAAGGACCAGTCAGAAATAAAGAATGCAGTATCAGAAATCAATAACCACTGGAATGAATAAACAGTAGGCTGATGAAGCAGAGGATCGAACCAGTAATTTGTAAGACAAGGTAGGAAAAAAAATGCCCAGGCAGAGCACCAAAAAGAAAAAAATTTAAAAAATGAGGAGAGCTTAAGAAACATTTTGGACAACATGAAGCGTAACAACATCCCTGTGACAGGAATACCAGAAGAAGAAAGCAAGAAAGGGATTGAGAACCTATTTAAAGAAATAACTGAAAACTTCCCTAATCTGGTAAAGGAAAAAGACACACAAGTCCAGGAAGCTCAGAGTCCCAAACAAGATGCCTCTGCAAGTGATATCATCCTGTGGAGAGGGAATACCCCCACCCACAAAAATTACTCTGCTCCAAAGAGGCCTACAACAAGACACATCATAATTAAAATAACAAGGCTTATAAACAGTGACAGAATCCTAAAAACCCCAAGAGAAAAGCAGGTTTCTCTAAGCAGGTTTTTCCCTAAAAGGGAGCACCAATTACACTGTCATCTGATTCTCATCAGAAACATTTCAGGACAGAAGGGTGTGGTGTGAAATATTCAAGGTGATGAACAACAAGGCTACTTCATCCGGCAAGGTTTTCTTTTAAAATTGAAGGAGAAATAAGGAACTTCCCAGAGAAGAAAAACCTAAATGAGTTTAACACCAAACCAAGTACTGCAACAAGTGTTAAAAGGCTTGATTTGAGAAGAAAAAGAAAAAGAAAAAAAAAGAGGAAAACAGTCTAACAATAAAATGGAACTACATACATATCTATCAATAACCACCTTAAATGCAAATGGCTTAAATGTTCCAACCAAGAGACATACATAGGGTATCTGAATGGATAAGAATACAAGACTCATAATATATACTGCCTCCAAGAAATCCGTCTCAGATCAAAATATATACCTAGACTAAAAGTAAAAGGGTGGAAAAAAATAAATCATGCAAATGGAAGAGAAAAAAAAAAGCTGCAGTAGCCGTATTTACATCTGACAAAATAGACTTTAAAGCCAAGGCCACAGTAAGAGACAAAGAAGGATTCCACATAATTATAAAGGAAAGTATCCAACAAGAGGATATAACCATGGTAAAACACTTATGCATCCAACTAGGGGAAACTAAATATGTAAAGAAAATCTTGATGGAGATAAAGAGACTGACAGAAATACAGTCATACTTGGGGATTTTGACACCCGACTGACTTCAATTGATAGGTCTTCCAGACGAGAAATCACAAAGAAAAAAAAGTAGCCTTAATGACACACGATCATATGGATTTAGTTGAATTCTTCAGAGAATTTCACTCCAGAGCACCAGGATATACACACCTTTCAAGTGCACAGGGAACGTTTACTAAGATAGCCCAACTGTTAGCACACAAAACAAGTCCGAATATATGTAAGAAGACTGAAATCATATCAATCATCTCCTCTGACAATGCTATGAAGCTAGAAATCAATCACAAGAAGAACACTGAAAAACATGCAAAGATATGGAAGCTAAATAACACGTAAACAATGAATGGGTCAATGAGATCAAGGAAGAAATCAAAAGATACTGTGAAACAAATGAAAATGAGTGGACAACAATCCAAAATCTGTGGGACAGTGGGAAAGCAATCCTAAAGGGAAATTCATAGTGTTACAGGCCTATCTCAAAGAAAAAAAAAAACACAAGGAAAAGCTCAAATAAACAATCTAACTTTACGCTTAAAGGAACCTGAAAAAGAACAACAACAAAGCCTAAAGTCAGTAGAAGGAAGGAAGGAAACAATAAAGATCAGAGCAGAATCAAAGAAATTATACAAAAAAATCAATGAATCCAAGAGCTGGTTCCTTGAAAAAATGAACAGGATGCAAAAAACTTTAGCAAGATTCATGAAGAAAAAAAGAGTAGGACCCAAATAAATAAAACCAGAAATGAAAGAAGAGAAGTAACAGTTGACACCAAACCAGTACAATGAATTGTAAGAAAATAATATGAACAATTACATGCCAACAAACTGGACAACCTGGGCAAAACGCATAAACTCCTAGAAGCATATAATCTTCCAAAACTGAAAAGGGGAGAATCAGAGAATCTGAGTAGACAGATTGCATGCACCTAGTGAAATTGAAGCAGTAATGAAAAAACTCCCAACAAACAAAAGCACTGGATTGGATGTCTTCACAGGTTAATTTCACCAAACATTCCAAGAAGAATTAACACATCCTCAGATTATTTCATAAAATTCAAGAGAAAGGAGAGCTCCAAATTCATTTTACCAGGGCAGCATTATCCTAATTCCAAAACCAGATAAACACACTACAAAGGAAGAAAATTATAGGCCTGTATTGCTGATGAACATAGATGCTGAAATCCTCAGCAAAATATTAGCAAACTGAATACAGCAGTGTATCAAAAAGATTATACAGCATGATCATATGGGATTTATTCCAGGAATGCAATGTTGGTACAACATTCACAAATCAAAATATGATTTACCACATAAACAAAAGAAAGGATAAAAATTACCTGATCATTTCAACAGATGCTAAAAAAGCATTTGGTAAAATCCAGCACCCAATTTGATATAAAAACACTCAGCAAAGTGGGAATAGAGGAAACATATCTAAACATAATAAAGGCCATATATGACAAACCCACTTCCAGTACCATACTCAAGCATACTCAAGGGGCAAAACCTAAAAGCATTCCTCTTAAGATTTGAAACAAGACAGGGATGTTCCATTTCATCTAACTTACTCAAATAGTACTGGAAATCCTAGCCACAGCAATTAGACAAGAAAAAAAAATAAAAGGCATCCAAATTGGAAGAAAGTAATAAAGCTGTCTTTATTTGCAGATGACATGTGCATAGTGCACAGAGTCATCTACAGAAGATAGTGTACATAGAGAACCCCCAAAATTCCCAGAAAGTACTAGAACTGACAAATGAAATTAGCAAAGTAGCAGGATACAAAATCAATATGTAGAAACCAGTTACATTTTTATATACCAATAACAAACTTAAAAAAAGGGAAATTAAAAAAAGCAATCCCATTCACAACTGCTACAAAAAGAATAAAATACTTAGGTATAAACCTAACCAAGGATGTAAAAGACCTATACTTGGAAAATTATAAGACATTGAAGAAATAAACTGAAGAAGATACATGTAAGAAGAAGCACTTACCATGTTTACAGATAGGAAAAATTAACATCCTTAAAGTGTCCATACTACACAAAGCAATCCACAGAATTCAATGCAATTCCTACTAAGAGATTCCAGTATTTCATAGAACTAGAACAAATATTTCAAAAATTTATATGTTGGTGAGAATGTAGATTAATGCAGCCATTGTGGAAAGCAGTATGGAAATACCTCAAAAAATTAAGCCTTTTGACCCAGTGATCCTACTTCTGGGAATATATCTGCAGGAATTCAAAACACTAATTTGAAAGAACATATGCACCTCTATGTTCACTGCAGTGTTATTTATAATCGCCAAGAGATAGAAGCAACCCAGCGTCTGTATCAGTAGATGAGTGGATAAAACAACTATGGGAAATTTACACAATGGAATACTACTCAGCAAGAAAAAGTTTTCCTTTGTGACAGTATGGATGGACCTGGAGAATGTTATGCTAAGTGAAATAAGCCAGTCAGAAAAGACAAGTACCCTATGATTTCACTCATATGTGGAATCCAATGAACAGACAAGGAAAATGGGGACAGACTCATAGATGGACAGTAGGATAACAGCTAGTGGGGGTATTGTTAGGGGTTGAAGGAATTGAACAAAAATGAAAAAGGACTCATGGAAATGGACAACAGTGTGGTGACTGCTGGGGGGGGGTGAAGAATATAAGGGGACTACATGGTAATGGAAAGAAATACAAAAAATATTTTTTAAAAAGAAACAAACAAATATAGGGAGGCCATCAAAATGAAGAGTCAAAGAAGCATGGCCCAAATGAAAGAACAAATCAAAACTCCAGAAAAAAAGCTAAACCAAATGGAGATAAGCAATCTATCAGATGCAGAGTTCAAAACACTGATTACAAAAATGCTCAAGGAACTTAACGAGGATCTCAACAGCATAAAAATGGCCCAGTCAGAAGTGAAGGATACACTACTTGAAATAAAGAACAGTTTACAGGGAAACAATAGAACAGTGAATAAAGCCAAGAATCAAATCAATGATTTGGAGCATAAGGAAGCAAAAAACAACCAACCAGAACATCAAGAAGAAAAAAGAATTAAAAAAACAAGCAGTACATTATTTCATGGTGTGAGTATAACACAGTGTGTGATCCATTTTATTGCTGATGGGTCCACTGCATCTACACATAACATCTGAGTAGTTTCCAGTTTGGGGGTATTATAAACAGTGTATGTTTGTGCACATACCTTTTGATGAAGATATGTGTACATTTTTCAGCATGTACTTAGGAATGGAATTGCGGTGTCATTAGTTATGCCTATATTCAGTTTTGGTAGATACTGTGAAACAATGATCTAAAGTAATTGTATCAATTTGTACCCCTCACCTGAATTTTATGAGAGTTTCAGTTATTTCTACATCTTCATCATGCTTGATATCACCACTTTTATTGTGTTGTCATTCTGGTGAGTGTATTACATTGTTTTAAGTCCCCCTAGTGATTCTAATGGGCTACAATGAATCAAAACCACTATTTTATCCCTGAACTCATGACCACTTGGAGTTTATGAAAATAATGTTCTTACTTTTATAAATCAGTACCTCTATGATATTCTGTAAGCCATCCCAAAGTGCTAGGCCACTACACTCAAGTTTCAGAAAAACTCTTCCTAATGTATACAAAAAGTAAATTGGTAGATAAAATTTTGCTTAATTTTAGGTTCTCCAGTAATTTTTTCTTATATTTTTGGCACCTACTCCAGCCTTCTACTAGTGAATGCTAGCAGTCAACAAAATAAACAAATGGGAAGTGAAACAATAATCTCTTCCATGGAATTCTAAAATATGAAAAAAAAAAACAACAACAAGCAAACAAGGATCATATAAGCAGCCTCTGGGACAACTCCAAGCATTCCAACATTACATAACAGGGGTGCCAGAAGAAGAACAGAAGGAATAAGAAATTGGAAATCTATTTGAAAAAATAATGAAAGAAAACTTCCCTAATTTGATGAAATAAACATGCAAGTCCAGAAAGCACAGAGTCCCAAACAAGATGGATACAAAGAACCCACACCAAGGCACATTGTAATGAAAATGCCAGAGGTTAAAGATAAACAGAGACTCTTAAATGCAGCAAGAGAAAAATCATTATTTACCTACAAGGGAGTACCCATAAGATTGTCAGCTGATTTCTCAAAAGAAACTGCAGGCTAGAAGGGACTGGTAAGACATATTCAAAGTCATGAAAAGCAGCGACCTACAGCCAAGATTGCTCTACCCAGGAAAGATAGCATTTAGAATTAAAGGGCAGATAAAGAGCTTCTCAGACAAGAAAACACTAAAGGAGCTCATCATCACCAAACCATTATTATATGAAATGTTAAAGGACTTATTTAAGGAAAGAAGATCAAAACTATGAACAATAAAATGACAATAAATACATATTGTATTTTACCATGTATAATGCACACTTTTTTGAGGAAAAAATAAGGATGCACATTATACATGGGTAGTGTTAATTCTGTATCTATATAAATGTTTTAAATTCTTTTATATGTACTTATGTGTTAAAAGTGTAACTATAGAAAGCAATAGCGATGACTGTATGCAAAATAATATCCTGGAATATGGTAATCAGCTTTGTTTCTAAATATAAATAAATAAATAATTGACTTAAAAAATTAAAACAATAGATATTTTTCCCGAAAAACTAGGCAAAAAACATGCATGCACAGTATATACAGGAGCACATTATATATGACAAAATGCGGTACTTGCCAACAATTAAATCTAAAAAACCAAGTAAGTTCACAAAAAGAACAGAGACCAAGTCATGGATATGGAGAGCTTTTTGAAAGTTGCCAGATGGAAAAGGGGTGTAGGGGAAGGGTGAAGTGGTGAGGGGATTAAGAAGTACAAATAGGTAGTTACAGAATAGACATGGGGATGTAAAGTACAGTATAGGAAATGGAGTAGCTAAAGAATTTATATGTATGACCCAGGGACATGAACAGTGTGTGGGGATTGCCTGAAAGAGTGAGGGGTGCTGGGTGGAGGGGGACAAAATAGGAAAAACTGGGACAACTCTAATAGTAAAACCAATAAAATATAATTAAGGAAGAAAATAAAAAGAAAACCCACAGAATGGGAGAAAATATTTACAAACCAGATATCTGATAAGAGACTTGTATCCAGAATATACAGGATATGGCAAAAGTAGATTTATAGTTGTTCATATGAAAAATAATATAATTAATAAATAATAATATAAGAAAAAACTGTTTTATACTCTCACAACTATAAACCTACTTTTTTCCCACCCTGCATAAAGAACTATTACAGCCCACTAATAAAAAAATAAATAACCCAATTAAAATATAGGCAATTGATAAAAGACATATTGATAAATATGTACAGATGATCAAAAGCACATGAAAGTACATGCAACATTATTAGTCATCAGAAAAATGCAGATCAAAACCAGGAGATAACATTTCACAACCACCATGATTGCTAGAATCAAAAAGTCAGATCATTAATAGGTGTTGGCAAGATGTGGAAAAATCAAAACCTTCATACACTACTGGTGAGAATGTCAAATACTAGAGCTACTTTGATAAACATTTTGGCAGTTCCCTTCAAGTTAAAACATGTAATTACCAGGTGACTTGACAATTCCACTCCTACATACACATCCAAAAGATGAAAATTTATGTCCAACAAGGCCTTGTACAGGAATGTATACAGGAGTATTCTTCATAATGGCCAAAAGGTGTAAACAACTCAAATGTCCATCAACTTATGAATGGGTAAACAAAATATGATCCAGTAGTAAAAAAAGTACTGATAAATGTTATAACATAAATAAACTTTGAAAACATTATGTTAAATGAAAATCAGTCAGTCACAAAAGACCTAGTGGGGGGTTAGCTAGAGTATAAGATTTGTTTTAGAGGGGACAAAAATATTCTAAAATGATTGTGGCTGCATAATTCTGTGAATATATTAAGAATCATAGGCTGCACACTTTAAATGATTGATCTGTATGGTATGTGATTTTAATCTCAATAGAGCTCTCACAAAAAAACAAACATCATCAAAAGAAATTAGGTAATTATCACACCGATTATATAATTTTATTGCTAATGACTTTCAAGTATATTTTATGATATTTGCCAAATAAAGTACAATCTGTTCCAAATTAAGAGAAGATACTAAGAGACACCATAATAAAACGCAGAAGCTCTCTTAATCCAACTCTACCTAGCTGACTTGTCCATCTCACACTCCACAATCCCTCTATAGATCATCCCGACAGATCTCTATAATTATTAGCCATGAGTAAGTCTGTATGGTAACAGTGCTCTTAGGTAACATGGTAGGAAAGCTGTATGCTTACCACAGGTCAGCTGAGTTTGTTCCCAAACCCACTTATACCACTGTGCTGATGTGATTATAACAACAATTCAATTAAAGTGATACATAAGCTAATGAAATATGAATACATAAATACTGCCCCCCAAAAGAACATATAACAAACAGGAAGTGAAGAATACATATCAAAAGAATGATCCTAGGAAATGGAAGAACATTTCAAGATAGAAATGTTTCTTCCCTTAAAGAAATGTTGACCCTGTTGCAATCTTTAATATGGCCTATAAGACCTGGCACCACCTCATCTTCCCCATATTTCCTATAATGCTCCTTCATATTCTCTATGAGTGCTGTCAGTTTCAAAAAACAATTGTTTTCTCAGAGTCCTCAACTATGATGTCCTTCTGCCTGGAAGGTCCCACCCCATATATCTAAACCCTTTGTCTCAGCCAAGTTCGTCTTTTATACAGAGATGCATATATCCCCTAAGAGTAGCCTGTAATACATGCTCAATGAACAAGTCAACATTTTTTTAAAATCCTCACCCAAGGACACTTTTTTCACAGTTTTTAGAGAGAGAGGAAGGGATGTGACAGAGAAGCATTGATTGGTTGCCTCCTTGTACGTGCCTGAACTAGGGAACCTGAACTGGGGATCAAACCCACAACCTAGGCATGTGCCCTAACCAGGATTTGAACCTGCATCCTTTTGGTTACGGGAAGATGCTCCAACCAACTGAGCCACATGGGCCAGGGCAATAAGTCAACTTTTTAATGTACATATGAGATATCTAGAAGAATATTCTAAAGAGCCGTTATCATTAGATGTTAGGGTATAAAGTAATTTACTTTCTCCTCTATATTTTATTGTGATGTTTTAATTTTTACAACAAATATACATTAGTTTTACAAATGAGTAAAGGTACAGTTGACCCTTGAACAACATGGGTTTGAAGTGTGGGGGTTCACTTATAGTTAGATTTTTTTTCAATAAATAGTCAGCCCTTCATATCTATGGGTTTCACATACAGATTCAACTAACTGCAGATAAAAAACATTACTTTCACATTCCCAAATGCAGATTCCCAACGGATGGAAAGGGGAGACTATAGAATCAAAAATTATGTGAGGATTTTAGATTGTGTGGAGAGATTGGTGCCCCTAATTCCATGCATTGTTCAAAAGTCAACTGTACTTTGAAAAAAGAAATTAAAATCTAGATCCTTCCCACTGATACCATGAGCACTGTATTATCTGTGCTTAAAAAAAAAAAAAACACCACTAATTTTTATTTTATTAAAAACATTTAAAATTTAAACTTTTCATTAAGGTGGACTGATATAGCCCCCTGACAAGGCAAATATTGAGCAAACGTTCTACTCTGTTATCAAAGTACTTAGGTGCTTCAATTTCCTGAAAGGCAAACTTTCTACTCCTTCAAGAAAAAATGTTACTCCCAGATAATTCTGGTTATTCTAAAATCCTTTGCCAGATCATACTGTCACTGATCTTCAAAAGTAAGAACTATACAAAGGAACACTACTTATAAAAATTTTGTATCCTACGGTCACACCATGTCCCCTCTATTTAAGACATGACTGTAACACAGGCCATTTTGGTAATAAATAATATCTGAGATAGAGATAACAGAGGGGAGAAAAATGGGAGGGACAGAGAAGAGATAGGGATGGAGGGAGAAATGAATTTAAAATATGCCAAGCAGCTATCACAATGCACCCCCCACCTCGTCTACATCAGATGATACATGAAATCTAAGTAAGGTTAGCCATTTATCACATCAATAATATCTCAATACCATTCTGGCTGGTGTAGCTCAGTGGGTTAGAGTCCTGTAAACCAAAAGGTAGCAGGTTCAATTCCCACTCAGGTCATATGGGTAGACTGCAGTTTCACTCTGGTCAGGGCATATGAGCCAATTGATGTTTCTCTCATATCAGTGTTTCTCTCCCTCTCTCTCTTACTCCCTTCCTCTCTCTCTAAAAAAATCACTAAGTATGTCCTCAGGTGAGGATAAAAAAATAATATCTCACTACCAACCTCTACTAACATTGACAGTAAGAAGCAGCAACTCAAAATAGACACATTTACTCTGAGGAAACCCATTTCCAAACCATGTAAGTTAATATCAATCAAGTGGCCATGTAAATTCAGACACATTTGGTGTCTGTAATCCAAAAAGATAAAGTAGAATATAAGCATCCTTTCTGTTCCTTTTACTTATTGACCACAGAGAAAATGCTGCGGTTACCAGCAGTTAATGCTTATTCTTCCAATCCTTTATTGTACACATATGATTTTAATTTTTATCCATGCAAGTCAATTTATAAAACCTTAAAGTAGGGTTTAAAAGCAGACAAAGTCTTCTGCTAAAACAGATCTGATATTATAACTGCCTTTTTGTTTCTGGTAGCAACTCCAAAATGCACTTAGTTTGGTATCAAATACTATTTTGCAATCACATAAAACAGGCTCATTATGCAGCTAAGGTTGTGCAGATGCAAACATTTTTGTTAAAATATCAATATTTCTTTCATGTTAGGTTTTTGAGTTACTTTGAAAATTAACTAAGGACTCATGAACATGGATAATAGTGTGGTGATTGTGGTGGGTGGAGGTGAAAGTGGGTATAGAGAGGATAAATGGTAATGGAAAAACAATTAAAAAATGAACTATTAAAATGATAGCCCTGACTCAGGTCAGAGCTTCAAGTACCAAAGACTGATTCAATTATGTTTACAAGAGATCTTGAGATCAACTGATAAACATAAGTGGAAAATAAATAAATAAATAAATAAATTTAACTAGGAGCTATCGAACGTCAAAGTGCTGTGAGCTGATAAAGCCAAAGACAAAAGAGACATTTTTAATAACATACTCTGTGTTAAAGCAGCAAACACCTAACACTACTACAGTTTATTTTGGGCTGCTTAGGAAACAAAATTTTTTCATGTAGTCCAGTTTGTGTCCAAAACTGTAGATAATTAGAATGGAATTCTGATGTATTGCTTAACTTATTTTCAAAATGAGTCTTGGATTTCCCAAAAAAGCAGATTAATCCTAGGTCTGATTTCCCAGCAGGTCAAATATATAGCTAATTCTTGAGTGGTTGTTTTTTGTTGTTGTTGTTGTTAGCATCTCTCTGTTTATTTGCTCACAATAATATACAGCCCCTGGATGGGGAAGGGGCAGGAAAAGCCATGACAGCGTGGGCTGGAAGGCAAGGAAGCACCTGCTTCCCTGGCTCCTCTTCCCTCTGTGCTTTAGGGAATGGAGGGAGGAAGACAGTGGTCTCCCCCTTACTCTCCAAAATGTCAACAGTAGCAGGTGTTTTAACAGTAAAAAAATAAAAATACAAAAGACAGGAGGAAGGTCCCAGACATCCCCCTACCCCAGGGTCTTCCCCTCACTGTCCCATCCACCAAAGCTCCCTCAATCCTAGCGGCTTCCTGGCACTGGCAACACTGCCAAGGGCAGAGTCCAGGGCTCAGAACTGCTGGGCAAGCAGCTTACACAATCTTACACAGGTGACAGGAGACAGGCTCCTTGCTGGTACAAAGGGTCAGCTGGTATATCTAATCCTGGGCATGGGGCTCCAACTGGAGGAAACAGTCCACTTAAAGGGCTTAAATCTGTGGACCCCAGATCCCATGAAGTTCTTAGCATTGAGGTCCACATTATCCAGGAGAGCAGGGCCCAAACCCCAGGAGCTTGGCCTTAGCGACTTCAGCATCCATGAAGTGGTTGGCTTGAAGATTTTCTGTGTCTCCTGTTAGGGGAGACTCAGCTGTTTCCAACACTAGAAGAAGTCCTGGGCTGCCATCTCTGTTGGCTAGAACTTGTTGATGATCACTGAAGCTTCAGGGTGAAGAACTGAGGGGCTTCCCCATACCTTGTGGCATACTGACAGGAGTGGAGGCATCAGGAAGTCCTGCAGGCACTTGATATTGAGTACCTACACATCTGGTCTGCACAGCAACATGAGTCTGGAGGTCTCCAGGGTGGATGAGAGTGGGTGTTAAGTTCTGGAACTGTACCAAGGTCTTGGTGCCACAGAAGAGACATGTGGCCCAAGTTTTTCCACAACTCGGACTTGACTTCAATCTATAGCAGCTGATTCTCAAACAGGACCACATTGTTATTGCACATGAACTTAGCAATTTATCAGCTTCTGGGATGAGCAGGTCTATTTCCTTAGGACTTGGCACAGAAAGGCCTCCCTGGAGATGGGCCCCAGGCTGAGCTGGAAAACCAGGTCCTTGGAGGAGATATCCACCAGGAGGTTGCCTGTACCCAAGGAAGCCTGGGGTGCCTCTGGGGCAGAGGGTGAGGGTGTCCACACGGTGCATGGGGTGGGATCCACACTCCCACTGATGTCATTACTGCTTGGGTCCCTCAAAATGTCATCCAGGGTGCTACCAGCCTCTGGCTCCTTCCGGCATTTCAGTTTGGCCAGGATGGACAATTCACACTCAGGGAAGGGCAGCATCTCCTCGAGCACTGTGGCCAGGATACCCATGCTGGCCACCAAGCTGAGGATAAGGTCCTTGACCACACGTTGCTACAGCAATACGTTGTGTTGCACAGCTGGGAGACAACCCACAGCACGACCTGGATGGTGGCCTTGGTCTCCAGGAAGAGATTGATGAACTTGATGCAGGTGGATAGCATCAGGGTCCTCATCACCACACTGTACAAGTAAAACTTGGAGTGCAGCAGTACGAATTGCACTGGACGGCTCGAGTGGGGGTCCCCAGCAATGAGGTTCCCAAACTCCCCAAGGATGTAGCCACTAACATTCACCATGTTCTCATGACAGGCCTGAGGGCCTGAAGTACCTCAAAGATGGTCTTGGCAGTATAGCTCTGGGCATCATAGAGGTTGAGGAGAGTGTTCATGCACTAGCTATAGTCTGCTGCATATTTCTTAGCCGGATGGGCACCTTCAGGATGATCTCTTCACAAATGGTGTAGTTGGCTGCTGCCAGGTACCACAGCGTCTTGACATGATCTGCTTGGTGTTGCTCCAGTCGCACACGGGTAGAGGTCAGCCGCCTGCTGCAGCACCCTTACATCCCGCTCCATCTTGAAAGCACTGATGATGATGTTGATGTGGGTCCTGACTGCCTCATGGACCAAACTTAGAGCTGGCCAGTGTGCACCTGTTCTCCAGGACCAGGTAGCACTGGTTGGTCTCCTGGTGATATAGAAACTCACCCAGTTTATTACAGGCCCAAGCCAGAAGGCTGCACTCACTGTCATAGTGGATGATGAGGCTGATGGTCTTGGATAGGACAGCATTCTTGGCATTGGAGTGCTGGACCTTCTTGAACTTGAATGGCCCATGGGGTTTGTTGAACATGGTCTCTAGACACTCAATCAGCCTCCCCTTCGCAGTCACATCCTCTGGCAGAGGGCAGCAGTGCAGCAGCCATAGGAGATTTACCAAGAGTCAGGATGCAGGGACGAAGTAGTAGATGTAGTCCTAGAGGTAGGTGGAGGTTAAGGAGACAATCCATCTCAGGCAAGACACAGTCGGGGAGATTCAAGTCTTGAAGTCATCCACACTCTTCTTGCAGAGACAGGTGATGAGGCTGACAGCAGCAGTGACCGTGCCCATGTGCTGGTCATTAAGCAGGTGCAAGACGTGGGCCATCCACTTGCCCATGCATACCAGGTCAGGTGAGGCCTTGTACAGCCACAGCAGGCACAGTGTCAGGCTCTGATTCATGCTGTCCTGGTGTCCTCAGTCACCAGGATGCGAGGGATATCAGCAGCAAAGGCCTCAGCCACCTGACAGTTGCCCACACTGGTGATGCAATGCAGGGTCAGACACATGAGGGTGGGGTTACAGCTGGGCAGGTCATTCCTTTTTTTCAAAAAAGATTTTGTGCATTTATTTAATTTTTAGAGAGAGGGGAAGGGAGGGAGAAAGAGAGGGAGAGAAACATTGATATGAGAGAGCAACACTGATCAGTTCCTCTTGCATAAACCCCAACTGGGGACTGAACCCACAACCCAGGTATGTGCCCTGACTGTGAATTGAACATGCAACCTTTCGATTTATAAGACGACCCCCATCCAACTGAGCCACACTGGTCAGGACTGCCCAGGTCATTCTTATGTCACCGTTGATGAGCCGGATCAGCTCCAAGTTAAGAGTTCACTGGCACTGAGATGAACAGGTAACCTATCTGCTTCTGTGTACTTGTTGGAGCTAAGAAAGTTCACAGCATCCATGTGACCAAAGTCAATGTCATGGCCAAGCAAAAAGATTAAAAGTAGTTTATACACATATTTTTTCTTACTGTAGCCATCCAAGGCTTTGTCTCTTTTGAACTTGGAGCAAATATTAGCCAGTTCCTTGTTGATTCTCTTAACCTTCACGTCCTTGCAGTTCCAGATATCAGAGATAAATATTGTGAACCCTCAGTATTTCATCATCCTTGGACACAGCTGGCATGATAGGAGTAATGTCAGCTCTAGGCCTGGCCAGGCAGGGCACAGCACATTGAGGGCTGGCAGGTGGGGACTGGTTAAGACTTGAGCAGTTCTGAAAACTTTAGAATCAAACTAGTTCACAAAGGACTATAGTATAGAACCCTATATTCACGTAACCACTGGGGTTGAAAGTTCATGGACTATGTTCACTCCTTTGTCCAGTTTACATCTAGCAGAAACACATTCCCTGACCACATAATACCAGGAATGGAAACAGACACAGATAAGAGGAATATACAGAATAAAGAGATACTCAGGCATTTCACTATCCCAAATAAGGCACTAAACTAATTATCAGTATTACCCAGATACCTTACATTACACATAAAAGTTGAATAAGAGAAACCTGAGTGAACTAGCTATAGTCACTTAGACAAGTTAACCTCTCTACACTTTAGCTCTCATTTGCAAAATACAAATAATAACAGTATCTACTTCATAAATTTGTTATAAGAATTAAATTAGTTAATGTCTGTAACAATACTTAGCATATAGTAAGCTCTAGAATATATTTTAAAGATGAATATTGTGCTGGCTCTACCTAATATGCAGAAGCAAACACAGGGAGGCAGACAAAATGAAGAGAAAAAGAAACATGTCTCAAATGAAAAAACAGAACAAAATTCCAGAAAAAGAACTAAAAAAAAATGGAGGCAAGAAATCTACCAGGTGCATCCCTGGCTGGTGTGGCTCAGCAGACTGAGTGTAGACCTGCAAACCAAAGGGTGCATGCCTGGGTTAGAGGCCAGGTTCCCTACTGGGGTTGTATAGTAGGCAGCCAATTGATGTTTCAGTCACACATTGATGTTTCTCTTACACGTTGATGTTCTCTACCTCTCTGTCTCCATCCCTTCTCCTCCCTCTAAAAATAAATAAAATTTTTTTAAAAATTTTATAAAAAAGGAACCTACCAGACGCACAGTTCAAAACACTGGTTATAACGATGCTCAATGATCTCAGTGAGAATTTCAACAAATAAAATATAACAACTGAGATAGAAAAAACAAACAAGAGCCAGTTAAAAATGAAGAATATAGTAACTGAAATGAAGAATGCATTACAGGAAATCAAGCAGAAGACCAAGGAAGCAATTTGGAAGATAAGAAAGTAGAAAACACTCAGAACAACAAAAAGAAAAAGAATCTATGAAAACAAGGATAGTTTAAGGATCTTCTGAGACAACTTCAAGCATACCAACCTTCACATTATGGGGATGCTAGAAGGAGAAGAGAGGACAGGAACTGAAAACCTTTGTGAAAAAGTAATGATGGAAAACTTCCCTAACCTGGTAAAGGAAATAGATATACAAGTCTAGGAAGCACAAAAACTACCAAACAAGATTACACCAAAGAGGCCCACACCAAGACACATCATAATTAAAATACCAAAGGTTAAAAACAAAGTGTGAATCTTTTTAAAACCTTGTATTTATTGATTTTAGAGAGGAAGAAAGGAAGGCAAGGATGGAGGGAGGGAGGGAAGGACAACGGGAGAGAGGAAGAGATAAATATCAATTTGTTGTTCCACTTATTTATGCATTCTTTGGTTAATTCTTATAGGTACCCTGACCGGAATTCAAATGCACAACCTTCACATATCAGGATGACACTCTAATCAACTGAGATACATGGCCATGGCCAAAGAGAGAGTCTTAAAAGCAACAAGAGAAAAGTAGTTAGTTACCTACAAGGGTGCACCCTTAAGAGTGTAAGCTTATTTCTCAACAGAAACTTTTTAGGCCAGAACAGATTGGCACAATATACTCAAAGTGATGAAAATCAAGGACCTACAACCAAAATTACTCTACCTAGCAAAGCTATCATTTAGAATCAAAGGAAAAATAAAGAGCTTCCCAAACAAGAAAAAGCTCAAGGAGTTCATCACCACCATACCAGTATTATAAAAAATGTTAAAGGGTCTTCCTCAAGAAGAAGAAAGAAGAAGAAAGAAATTATCAAAAATATAAATAATAAAATGGCAATAAATACAAATATATTATTCATCCATATGTTTATTGCAGCATTATTTACAATAGTTTAGATACAGAAGCAACCTAAGTGTCCATCAGTTGATGAATGGATAAAGAAGCGGTGCATATATATAATGCAATATGGCTCAGCCATAAAAAAATAATGAAATCTTGCCATCCACAATGACAGGGATGGACTGAGACTCCAGTTGGGGTGTCCAACCCGTGGCCCAGGATGGCTATAAATGCAGCCAAACACAAAATTGTAAATTTACTTAAAACATTGTTTTTTGCTCATCAGTTTTCACTGGTGTTGTGTATATAATATGCGGCCTAAGATAACTTCTCTTCCAGTGTGGCCCAGAGATGCCAAAAGGTTGGACACACTAGAGCGTACTGTGCTGAGTGAAATAAGCCAGACAGAGAAAGTCAAATGCCAAATGGTTTCATTTAAATGTGGAATCTAAAAAAGAATATAAACAGCAAAACAGAAACAAACTCACAGATACAGAGAACTATTTTAATGGTTGCCAGACTGGAGGGGGATTGGGAGAATGAGTGAAAAAGGTGAAGGGATTAAGAAGTACAACTGGTAGTTACAGAATAGTCATGGAGATGGAAAGTATAGCATACGGAAATAGTCAATAATACTGTTATAACTATGTATGGTGTCAGATGGGTATTAGATTTATCAGGGTGATCACTTCATAAGTTATATAAATGTTTAATCACTGGGTTGTACACCTGAAGCTAATAAAAAACTTTACATCTACTGTAATTAAAAAATAAAAAATTATTTTTAAAAAGATGCATGTGGGAATGAAAAAGAGTATTTATGTAAAATATACATGAAATTTATTTCCAAATGTCAACACAAATGTTTTTAATAATTTCCCTCACTAAAGCTTAAATGTTTCTGCTATGCTATTTTTACAAATTAACTCTATCAAGATTAAAGTATTAATAAAAAGTTAACTTTATAAAATGCTTCAACCTATTCCACTTAAAATACAACTAATCCACCAAGGGGAATACCAGAATTGTTTTAGGTATTCATTTAACCTTCTTTTTTGCTAAAGGGAAAGGGCTTCTGAGTGCTTCATAATTAGTGGTGTTTAATAAAAGATAGGAATGTATGAAATTTAGAAAATTAAAACAACAGTGAAAAAGTATCAATTAAATACTTGAATATTTAAATTCTTTGTTTTAGTATTTTTAAGAGCTTGGCAATTTTCTTCAATTTTAATAGTATAACCTACAAAACTATTTAAATAATACCAGTAAGAAAAACTTGTAAAATGGGGGTAAAAGCTCTCCCTAAACTATGGATCAGGAATGCTTCTTTGGCACACAAGTACCCACAAGTACAGATCAGCCATTTGGGAGTTTATAAATATCAGTCTGAGCTACTCCTAGAGAGGGAGAGGTTAGGGTTACACACTGTTTAAACAAAAGGGGCACAATATAAACCAGTGCTTCACAAGGACTGGTGGAAGAGGAGGGAATAACAACAAGGGAAATAGGGGGAATTTTAAGGATGATAGAACTTGATTGTGAAAATGGTTAACGCAACTTAATGTACTGTAAAAACTCAATTGTAATTGAATAGATTAAATTTTTAAAAAGATTTTATTTATTTGTTTTTAGAGAGGGGAAGGAAGGGAGAAAGAGAGGGAGAGAAACATCAATGTGTGGTTGCCTCTCGAGTGTCCCCTACTGGGGACCTGCCCGCAACCCAGGCATGTGACCTGACTTGGAATAAAACCAATGACCCTTTGGTTCACAGGCTGGTGCTCAATCCACTAAGTCACACCAGCCAGGGCTAAAAAGTTTAAATTTTGAGGACTTCCAACAAAGATTGAGATGTAGGCAGATACACATTGCCTCCTTACACAACCAAAAGAAGACAAAAAAAATTTAAAACACAAAAAATACCCAGAACTGCTAGAAAATTGAACTGTATGGAAGTCTGACAACCATGGAGTTAAAGAACAAACATTCACTCAGACTGGTAGGAGGGGAGGAGACAGGCAGCCAGCTGGAGAGGACATTATGGCAAGGTGGCAGCTGGAGGTCCTGGGTAAGCAAGGTGATGGCTGGTAGACCGGGAAGTCCCACATTTGTGTGCAGATAAACTGGGAGGAACAAGTGGGGAACCAGATAGACTATGCAACCCAGGGTACCAGTTCAGACAAATAAAGTCTCAACACCTCTGACTGTAAAAATCTGTGGGGGTTGCAGCAGTGAGAGAAACTTCCAGCCTCACAGGAGAGTTTGCTGGAAACCCATAAGGTGCTAGGACGTACACAAAACCACCCACCTGGTAATCAGAACCAGAGGGCCTTATTTGCTTGTGGGTAGCGGGGGAATTGACTGAAAGCTGGTGTGAGTGAAGCGAGAAGCACTGTTCACTCTTGGTCCCCTCCCCCACATACAGTGCCACAACACAACTACCTGGATTGCCCCTCCCTGGCCAATACCTTACAACATAAGGGTCATGCCCAGACAAAAAAAAATATATGGCCCAAATCAAAGCTCCAAAAATAGAACTAAGTGATGAAGAGATGGCCCACCTATCAGATTCAAAGAGTTCAAAACAGTGGTAATCAGGATGCTCACAGAAATAGTTGAGTATGGTTGCAAATGGAGGAAAAAGTGAAGGCTACACAAAGTGAAATAAAGAAAACATATAGGGAACCAATAGTGAAAGGAAGAAAACCAGGACTCAAATCAACAGTTTGGAGCAAAAGGAAGAAATAAACATTCGACCAGAATGGAATGAAGAAACAAAAATTCAAACAAGTGAGGAGAGGCCTAGGAACCTCTGGGACACCTTAAAATGTCCCAACATCTGAATCATAGGGGTGCCAGAAGGAGAAGAGGAAGAGCAAGACATTGAAAACTTATTTCAAAAAATAATGAAGGAAAACTTCCCAAATCTGGCAAAGGAAAGAGACTTCTAGGAAGTCCAGGAAGCCCAGAGAGTCCCAAAGAAGTTGGACCCAAGGAAGCACACACCAAAGCATATCATCATTAAGTTACCCAATATTAA